>JAOQMM010000006.1:22399709-22414751 GCA_027563515.1 Erythroxylum platyclados
ATTTATCACTTAATTTTAAATTAATGTATTTATGAATTATTCCATGTACTCAATAAAAAATATAATAATTTTAATATTTTAGAAGGTGATTAAGTGATATTACAAAATTTTCAATATTAGAAGTTTTGCATTAAAATGTTTTTTAATTTTATAATTTTTTAATACTTGAAGTTTTGTGTTAAATATTTTAAATATTTCAAAACTTTGTCTATGCATTTAAATTCACTATTAATTATTTTAATTGAGTATACATAATATTAAGTTATTAATTATTTTATTCATAAAATAATTATATTTTATGAAGTAATAATTATATATTTTTATTTACAATAAATACGATAAATAAAAATTGGGTATAAATATAAAGTCCAATTGCTAAGGGCAGAGCTGTAAAAATGAACACAATCCATTTTCACCCTTTTCGTTTCAATCTACGAGAACTGAGATCGCAGCAGACAAGAGTGGGCTGAAGAGGAAGAAAGTCTTTCGAGCTCTTCCAAGTCAAGGTAGTCCTCTCAAAGAATATCTTTTCAATCTCACAAAATTACAGCTCCAGAGACTCTAAATCTTTCAAAAATATTTTGTTTAGATCTATATCTGCCGAAATGCATACACCTTTTTCACGTGTTTTACCGTACATGTTCGGTTAATTGTTAGATTCACACAGTTAGATGCTAGTGTGTTTATTGTAGTGTTGGACGCTAGAGTGGAAGAGCAGAATTGGACGGGATGAGCTTTGGGTGGTAGTTTGACGTTTGTATGCTGAGAAAATCGAGTGGATAGTGTAATAGGAAGTTTTGACATCTTTTATTTGAAATGTTTGGTTGTGAATTAGTGTTTGTTTTCTTGAACTTGAATTCATTCTGAATATGTGTGAATATATTTGGTTGTGAATTGGTGTTTGTTGTGTTCAGTCCATTGGAAACCTGAATTCTTTCTCATATGTTTGATTTTTTCTCGATGAGGAATACCATTTTTATTATTTAGGAAGGTTTGTTTTTAGTTTCAGATTTTTAATTCAATTGAGAAAGTCAAAACAAGATTGCAAATTTAGATTTCTGTTTTACCTTTGTTTTACTTCAGGTTACAATAATCTGAATAATTCATTGTTATCTTGTTACATAGTTGTGTACAGAGAGCTAAATTGTGTACAGGATGCATCCACCGTTTACTGGATTTCAGTTCTTTAAATTTATTGTTACTAATTGAATCAAGTGTTCATCCAATTCAATTACAGTTTTGACATTGAGTAGCTTCTTCTTCCTTTCTTTTTCTCCCGCAGGCTTGACGAGTTTCTCCTATCAATTGTCTATCAAAAAGAAAAGAGAAATTTGGCTATAGGGCTTACTTCGTTTTATGTGTGGTGAACAGTGGCATTCTTGATATAATTAGTTTTTAGAAAGTCAGCTCTTCAATATGGAGCCCTTGTGGAAGCTCTTTTATCTATTAGAACCTGCTCCTGTCACACTCATTGTAACAGCAGTAGTAGTGACATTTGGATCGGCATTTCGAGCTTTAAATTATGGGAAAGAAATGGAGCGAAACCGTGACCTATCAGAAGCTTCAATTACACTGGACAGGTCTCAAGCATTAATGATCCCCATAGTGAGCTCTTGCAGCTTGCTTCTGATGTTTTACCTGTTTTCTTCCGTCTCACAACTCCTCACTGCATTCACGGCCATTGCCTCTGTTTCTTCCCTGTTCTTCTGCTTCTCCCCTTATGTTGCCCATATTAGATCGTACTGTGGTTTTACAGATCCATTTGTGTCCCGGTGCTGTTCAAAGACATATACACGATTCCAGGGGTTATTGTTGTTGGCATGCTCTATTACAGTTGCAGCTTGGCTCATATCTGGACATTGGATATTGAACAATTTGTTGGGGATATCTATATGCATTGCTTTTGTAAGTCATGTGCGTCTTCCAAACATCAAAATATGTGCATTGCTCCTTGCATGTCTGTTTGTATACGACATATTCTGGGTGTTCTTCTCAGAGAGGTTCTTTGGGGCAAATGTAATGGTATCAGTAGCTACACAGCAAGCATCAAATCCTGTTCATACAGTGGCTAATAGTTTGAGCCTTCCTGGGTTGCAACTGATAACAAAGAAGCTTGAATTGCCAGTGAAAATAGTCTTCCCCAGGAATTTGTTGGGCAGTACAGTTCCTGGAGGAAGTAATGCAGATTTCATGATGCTTGGCCTGGGTGACATGGTATGATTGTTTTTCAAGTTAATGGTCTTATGGCAGCATTTTACCATCAAGATGCATGGAATTTTTCTTTTTTTGGCATCAAATTTCCTGCATATAATACCAAAAATTTCTTTCGAGTGATTTTTTTTTGGGTTCTGCTATATAGTTAAAGAATTTTGATGCAATCTTCACCTACAACGTTATTTCTGAATCATCATTCTTGCAGCATCTGCTCCTTTTTGGTATCGTGTTCTGTCATCTCTTTTGACACAGTTGTTATTGCAGGCTATCCCTGCCATGCTTCTAGCCTTGGTCCTTTGTTTTGATTATCGAAAGAGCAGAGATCCACTAAATCTCATAGATTTACATTCCTCAAAAGGGCACAAATACATATGGTATGCTTTTCCTGGATATGCAATTGGATTGGTTACTGCTTTAGCAGCTGGCATTCTGACTCACTCACCTCAACCTGCACTTCTATATTTGGTACACCTTTCAACTAAACTTGTGCAAGTTCTTGGCCTTTTAGTTGGAATTTTACACACTGATATTTTCTTTGTTTTACTATTATTCTTATTTATTTTTTTATTTTGATTGATCTTTGTAACTTCATTTTAACATATCCACCTGTCGTTATATTTCTTTTTTTTATCACACCTTTAAGTGTGTTAACCACATGCTATCTACCAATTGCTAAATGTTAGCCTAGTTGCAAGTGTAGAAAGCATTATGATATCCTCGTATTGAGAAGCTTATGAAATATTGCTTCTATGGATGGTCTTATGTCAATGATTGAGAATCTGTCCGACTCAACTAAAAAGTAGCAGACTTTCTCCTGATTAACCATTTCAGTTTCATTGTTCGTGGCAAATTTATTCTTGACCTTAATTCCTTGGTGAAATTATGCAGGTGCCTTCCACATTAGGACCTGTAATTGTGGTCTCATGGATTAGGAAGGAGCTAGCTGAAATATGGGAAGGAAGCACGCCAAACCCTAGCGATAAAGCTCGTGAAGTAGAAGTTTGAGCCGTAGCATCTCCCGCGAAGTTTGCAGGTCCGGTATGAGAAGGAAACTGTAAATTCACCGCCTCAAACTTCTATCCTTTGAATACCTGACTATAAGAATTATTGTTTACTTTGTAGAATCGAGAGAGAGGGATTCATTGCATCATTTTTCTTTAAGTGAAGTTATTGTTTCTTCACAGCTCTCTCTTCTGCTCCAAAGATCTTGGTCTATAGGGACCAAGTAGGGATGGCAACGGGCCGGGCTCGTGCCTGGCCCGGCCGTGGCCCACGCCACGGGCTGGTCAGTCCGTGGTCGGCCTGCGGGTCACAGGGTGGGTTGGGCTGGCCCGGCCCGTCTATGTATTTTTTTAAAAAATTTGTCAAAACGGCACACGGGCCAAAACTACTTAGCCCGCGGGGTCGAGCTGGGATTGCCATCCCTAGGACCAAGTACGGTGATCTAGTTCTATGGAACTAAACTGTTCAAATGAAACAGCATGAAGAGGTCACCTCCTCTTCTTTGCAAAGCATAACTCATGCATGGAAGATTTCAAAACAAGAAGTTATTGGGTTGGCTTCAAGTTTAGGATGGTCGATTCGACTCGAACAGTCCAAATCTATGGTGTTGAGTCGATCGATTTTTGTGTCACATTTGAATTGAAAAGAAAAATTATGTCAAACTCTAACTATAGGTAACTGGGCTTGTCTCGTTCGTTGCCATCTCTAATATTAAGTTATGTCTAATTGTTAAAAAATATAATCGATTTAACTGTAAAAATTATTAATTATTTAATTATTTAATTTGATTCGTAACTTTTTAATTTACTTTAACAATTACAATTTTTGTTGTTAAAAATTGATTAGTTTATTAATTAAGTAGTCAAATTTTGTAAATTAATAAGTTTTTATAAATAAAATTAAATTAATTATTTTTTATTTAACAATTTTTTAATTAAACTTTAAATTATTCGGTAAATAAGTTTTTTAATCATATCTTAAATTTTTTAATTATTAAATCTTTAATTATTTTATAACGTTTTATTTTCAGTAGAATCTTTTAAATTTTAATATTTTTTTTACTGGTTAAATCTACAGTTTAAATTTTTAACATTGATTATGTCTCATTTTGATTGTATCTTACACCTTAATTCTCTTACTTGACATTTTTCAAAAACAAAAAATCTCTTACTTGACACCTAGTTTACTAAATCCACTTTATAGCTCAGGTGATAATTTTTTAATATAATAATAATAATATAAAATTTATCAAATAATTTGTGAAAACCTACCTGTTTTAATCGACATGTCGTTTGATAAGATCACCGTTGACCCGCTTTTAACTGTACAAGGACAAAATGCAGTTATAGGTAAAAGAGCTCACTCACTCTGCTATTATCTCGCTACGATTACACACCAAAACCCTAGAAATCTCTTTCAATATTCAAATTAATTCTCAGCCTCTGGGATTTCACCTTCTCCTACAACCACCTTCAATGGCTACAACTTGTTCTCCGACCTCTCTCCAGATCCGGTTGGCCTTCAATTGCAAGACCGGTAAGGGATCGCCTGCTGTTTTCCCACGGATGCTTCGAATTGGGGGTTTCGATCGTCAATGCCGAATTTTTTGTGGGAATGGAATGGAAGGACGTCGAAGTCGGAGTTCGTGGCTCGGGTGGGTCTCCTCGGATGATAATTTCGCTGGATGGACCGATTCGGATAGCGAAGAGCAGTCTATTGAGTCGCAGAGAAACAAATGGCTTGGAGGTATGAGAGTGGCTCACTTTGTTAATTTGGGTCCTTTATATCAATCTTCGTTGTTAATGACGTTTTCATTTTGACTGATTTGAATGGTAGTGTTTAAGGTAGTTGTAGTTATTTCATTTTTACCTTGATGAATTTGGTTTAATTGTGTATATTAGTTTAGTTACCATCTCTTTTAATGAGAAATTAAGTAATTTCTTGTGAAACTGTTTTAGGAATATGGACTAATAACACTTTGGAAGTAGTTTTCAGGGATGGTGGGAACTGGAGTAGCTGGGGTCGTTATAATGGCCAGTCTTACATTTGCAGCACTGTCTTTAAGCAAGCGAAGAACAAGTAAGTAATTTCCCTTTTGTTACAATAATAAAGGGTGAAAGTCTAGAGATTTTAGTAAAATGTACATGTTTTTGCTTTTATTGATTGGAATATCATTGTCTGTATGTAAAAGTTGTATTCTGGCAATCTGCTGTGTTGATATTCCATGTTTAGGTGAAGAGTGGGGTTCCGGGACTTGGTATATTTTTTCACTCCTTATTTATTGTTGTAATGAATAAATGTATTACTACATACAGAACCAATACAGCATATGGAACCATTGACAGCTCAACAGGAAACTTTGTTGCAATGTGAAAATGATTATAATGAAGTTGAGGAGAATAAGAGTGAGGAAAAGAGCGTGAAGCCTGATGATAGTTATCTGGAGAGTGATTCAGGTATACAAAATGATCCCTCTTCATCTTTGGTACTTCATGATGCATCTAGCAAAAATAATGTTGGTGAAACCAGTGAAGTCTTATCAACAGATGAGGATAGACATGGTAGAGAAGAAAAGGTTGTTAGTGATAATGTTCAAGAAGAGCTACAATATGAATCTGCTTTTGCTGACAAGATAGTTGTTAAGAAGACTCTTGGTTCATTGGATTCGCCAGATTCTGAAATAGCACTTGAATCAAATTCTCAAATTGACCAAAATATAGTCAACAGTCAACCTGTTGACTCATTGGATGCAACAAGCCATAATATTGACAGAAATAAACAATTACTTGGATCAAATGTTGAAGTGATACCTGATCCTTCACCAATTTCTTCCAATTCAACTGCTGTCAAATCCCTGGAGCCTCTAGTACTGACTCTTCCAGTCAGTTCAGAGTTGGGTACAGTTCCAGAAACTCAGGTTTTAGTAGATGATAGGGAAACCTTATCCTTGCACTCAAACCAAGAAAACCTTGATGCAAACCAGACTTTGCATGTCTCCATTGAGAGAAATACTTCATTCCCAGAGGTGAATGAATCAAAAAGAAATGAGACCTTTGAAACAACCTCTGCATCAGCTGCAGACAATTCAATAGAACACATAAAAGATTCAGCTACTGAAAATGAGATAAATGCCAGAACATCAAGTCCTGTGGACATAAGTTCCTTATCTTCTGCTGGTATACCTGCTCCATCCGTGGTCTCTGAAGTTTTGAAAGTGCCTCCTGGAAAAGTATTAGTTCCTGCAGTTGTTGATCAGGTTCAAGGGCAAGCTTTGGCAGCATTGCAAGTGCTGAAGGTACTTTTAGTATATCCTGCATGTGTTTGATATTCTGGGATGATTAGTTAGTGGTGTTTAACTTGTAAATACATGAAACAATGACTTGCATTCTCTGATTGAAATATCCTTTTCAAGGTTATTGAAGCTGATGTTCGACCCAGTGATCTATGTACACGCCGTGAGTATGCTCGTTGGATAGTTTCTGCTAGCAGTTGTCTTTCTAGGTGCGCATCTTTTAATTGTTTGGTTGTGGAATTGGAGGTTCTTACATTGGTGCTACCAGTCATTTGGACATTTGATTATGATTGTCTTGCAACTTCTTGAAGGAGCACAGTATCAAAAGTATATCCAGCTATGTATATAGAGGATGTCACGGATCTTGCATTTGATGATGTCACTCCTGATGATCCTGATTTCCCATCCATTCAAGGTGAGGATTGCTTGTCAGCTTCTTCATTTGTAAGCTCATCGATTAGAACCCTGCTACTTTTCTATTAATACCGAATTGGATTTCCAGGTTTGGCTGAAGCAGGCCTGATATCCAGCAAGCTTTCAAATAATGATATGCTATCTTCTTCAGAAGACCGAGGTCCATTTTACTTCCTCCCTGAAAGGTGACAGCATTTCCATTGTTGACCTGGGCTACTCAGAGTTTCTGTTTCCTTAGGTTGTAATTATCCCCAAGAACTGCGGAGAAAGAACTGATTATTATCAATAGTTAATTCAATCAGGATGCACCTTTGGTTGCTTAAGTTACCTGCAAAACATTAATTTTTTTAGTTAGGACGCAAGCAAGATATTTGAATATGCATTGATGAGGCCTGTATGATATATTCTTCTCAAGTACTATATCATGGTGAAGTGCTTTATCTTCTTTTTTCTAATGAATAGGTGGTTAGAAGTATTCCGGTTGTCTCTTCTAATATTGTAATGCTGTGATTTCCTGCTGCAGCCCTGTATCACGTCAGGATCTTGTAACTTGGAAGATGGCTTTAGAGAAAAAACAGCTTCCAGAAGCTGATAAAAAGGTTGCAAAAGTTCAAAGCTTTTTGGCCATAATTATCTTGTATATTTTGAACACAAGATGAATCTTGTCTTTCTATATTGACTATGAATCTTGTCTTTCTATATTGACTATGAATCTTGTCTTTCTATATTGACTATCTCTTTACTGCTATGTTGCTTGTCTACTTGGATATGAAGTGTTAGATACGGATCTAATCTTTTATTTTATATAGGTGTTGTACCAACAATCTGGCTTTAGAGATATTGATAAAATAAATCCTGATGCATGGCCTGCCCTTATAGCCGATTTGTCTGCTGGAGATCAAGGAATTATATCACTTGCCTTTGGTGGGTAATGTCTAGAGAATTCTTTCTGAATCGTATGATCTTGATTATTGATTTGTGTGCTCTATGTCCCCCATATGCTTAGGTTGCACAAGACTTTTCCAGCCTGATAAACCTGTTACAAAGGCGCAAGCTGCCGTAGCTCTTGCAATGGGTGAGGCTTCCGAGATAGTGAATGAGGAGCTTGCCCGTATTGAAGCAGAGTCTATGGCTGAAAATGCTGTTTCTGCACATAATGCTCTAGTAGCTCAGGTTGAAAAAGATGTCAATGCAAGCTTTGAGAGAGAGCTTTTATTGGAGAGAGAAAAGATTAATGCTGTGGAGAAAATGGCTGAGGATGCAAAATCTGAATTAGAAAGGTTAAGAGCTGACCGGGAGGGAGAAAATGCTGCTTTGATGAGGGAACGTGCTGCTATTGAGTCAGAAATGGAAATTCTTTCGAGGTTACGACATGAAGTGGAGGAGCAGTTGCAAAATCTTACGGCCAACAAGGTGCAGATATCATATGAAAAAGAAAGAATTAGCAAGCTCCAAACAGAAGCAGAAAATGAAAAGCAGGAGATTTCCAGGTTACAGTATGAGCTGGAGGTAGAACGGAAAGCCCTGTCTATGGCCAGGTAAAAATAGAAATATTGATGATTACAGATTTAACATCGTGGACCATAGTTATGTGCAGATTTGCTATTGATAGTGATTTCATGCTTAAGTTACCGGTATCTAACATTATAAGTTGGCTATTTTGGCTTAAATTTTTTTTCTAGGTGCTTTCACATAACATTCCCTATTTATGATTTGACTTTCAGTGCGTCAATGTCCTACACTTTGGGGATTTAACATTCCATATCTTCCTGTGTAAAACCATAGGGTTAAGTGGCATTCATTTTCAATTTTGTTACTCAGGGCTTGGGCTGAGGATGAGGCAAAGAGAGCTGGAGAACAGGCAAAAGCCTTGGAAGAGGCAAGAGATCGTTGGGAGAGGCAGGGCATCAAGGTGGTTGTTGACAGTGATCTTCGTGACGACAGTACTGCTGGAGTTACCTGGCTTACCGCTGGACAGCAATTGTCCGTTGAAGGAACAGTTAGCAGAGCAGAAAACTTGTTGGATAAGCTCAAGTTAATGGCAGATAATGTAAGAGAGAAGTCTAGAGGAGTAATTGATAGGATCATACAGAAGATACTCTTGTTCATTTCAATTTTGAAGGAGTGGGCTATTAGAACAGGTTTACAGGCCAAGGAACTAAAAGATGTAGCTGTATTGAAAGCTAGTGAATCCATGCAAAAATTGAACCAGAGCACTGGGGACATTAGTGTGGATATCAAGGAGAAGGTGAGAGGATGTGCAGAATTTAGTTCAGCCGTTATGGAAGGTGCAAGGCGGATGGCAGAGGACTGCAGAGATGGAGTAGGAAAGATCACTCAGAAGTTTAAGCCGTGAATACAACCCTTTCATTTTGCTTCATATATTAATACGATCTGTCACTAGTCACTGCTTAAACTTCAGTTTGTAACATTTGTTGTATCATTTTTACGAATTTGCACTTAATTTTCGAAGTTAAACGGGTCTTGACTCAATAGGAATGTATTTACTATTCACATTGATTGGTTTTGTTCCTTGTAACATTGTCCAATAAATGTTGTGAACAACTTCTGAGAGATAAATCACACTTTCAAGTGAATAATTTAGCTCAGTGAAGCTAATTGCTCCTGCAACTTTGTATAGAATTTGGGTTTGGCAACATCACACATTTATGATTTATGCGATATGAGGTAGATAAAAATTGTAAAATCATCGTTTGATTTCATTTGAACAAAACAAAGTTCAGGGCATAAGATTCAGTCTTTAACAACAAAAAACACCTCTGACTAGTTTCTAACTGCAAAACAAAGATTCAATTCATTGCAGACTTCAAAATTGAGAATGACACTTCACTTCTTTTTCTCAGCACCACCACCGGCTCTGTAAAGGACATCATCGGAGCAGAAAGTGAGAAATTTGTACAATACCATTAAGCAGCCAGGTTGAAGATGCTTGGAAATTGGAATTCAAATGCATTTGGTAAAAACAAAAAAACGGATAACTCAAGTGGAATGCAAGATATGCTAGAAACTTACCTCATCTTCCTGAGAACACTGGACATCTCCTCTCTCTTCTTCTTCGCCCTCTTGTGTGTGCCCAACTTTCTTTTAGCTACCTTCAAGGCACGCTTATCCTTGCCAACTTTCAAAAGCTCAGTTATCCTCTTCTCATATGGAGCAAAACCAGCAACTTCCCTGATCAAAGACCTCACAAAGTGGACTCTTTTGCTCGTTTTCTGAAAATAAATGTAAAAGATTAAGTGGCTTATTGAACATAGCTCCAAACATCAATACAAAGGGACTAGGCCAAACAAAAATATGCCCGTTTACTGAAATGATTAATTCAGTAATCATGCAGAGAATCCTAACTTCTCATACAGGAGATCCAAAATGCTGTCTCTCAGTCCATCATACCAACTCAGAATCTAAACATTACAATTAGTAGATCAAAATATAGGACATTGAAATCACAATCAACTTACTCCTTTGCGATCAGATGGGCGTGGAGGCAATTCCTTCTTGGTGACAATGTGGCCTTTGTTCAACCCCACAAAAAGACCTGTATTAGGCTGTTTTGGAGCCATTACCTAACACCAACAACAGTTACTCGGTCTATAAACCAAAAGCACTCAATCAAGGAAACCCCTAAAAGAAAAAGATAAGAATTTTTTCTTTAAAATTCTTAGCATTAACAACTGAAATGCTTTGACAACCTCAGTCAAAAACCTGAAAGGATTAATGGGTTATCAAAGTTCATACCACAAACATGATCAGTTAACAGGTTCAGTAAGTCAGCAAACAGTTCATACAAAAACTGCAAACAAACTTTTCAAATCAAACAGAACTTTCCGAATAAAATCTATTGTTAGAAGATCGCATCCAAAGACAATCATTACAGCAAGATTAATTACTTACAAACCCTCGCTAAAACATTAAATTTCAGTAACACTGATGTCTTAACACTGCTTACACTACCTCCTGAACTATTTCAAATTTCTGAGAAAAGAATGAAACTAGGGACACAAAGGCTTAAAATTTTCATGCATTTTCTCAGTAAACCAGTAGATAAAGGTACTAATCTCACAAATAGAGAAGAGGAATGAGAAAGAAGGTACCTCCCGAAAGTCGAAGCAGCGAACGAACAGGTGAGGCGGGTACAGACTAGTTAGGGTTTTGGTGCGTTTGTTGATCCCTTTATATACATGCCAGAAGTGGTAAAATAAGTGAATGAAGAGGGTGATTTTGTCAAATTGAATTTAGATGAACGGTGTCGTTTAAGCCTTTTACCTTCATCATCACACTTTAGGGGATATGTATTATAATTTAAATAACTTGTGCTTTATTTAAATTATAATTAAATCACTATATTTTTTTGGCCAATTCTATTTAAATATCTTATTAACAAAATTGAGAAATCTACATATCTTAATTATTATAAAACTAAATAAAATTTCACTTTAAATTATTATTATTGCACATAAGCTATTAGCATGACTAAGTTATTATTTATTTCATACAAAATTTTAAAAATCAAAATAAATCAATAATTTTAAAAATTCAAATTCATCATCAAATCTTTATTATTCAATGTCCTCTATTAATTAAAAATATTTCTACAAGAAACAATATCATTTTTAAACAGTTTAGTCGGTATTTCAAATTCAATTTTAATTTAAAACTCAATTAAACTGAATTTAATTTATTAATTTTGATCAAATTCATACAACAACAACAATTTAGAAAAAGTTTTGCCAAAATGCAAGATATGAGGAAGTCCTTTAATACTCAATCCTACTTTTAATTAGTAGAGAGATTATTTCTTTTAGTCAAATTTATCAATATTAAAAAATTTAATGTGAAATTTATAATTTTGAAGGAGTTTAATGAGTATCTTATACTCAAATTTAACTTAATTCAAATTTGTCAATAATAAAAATATATTTGAAATTAAAATTATTCTAATTTTTTCCTAAATTTAATTATTAATCTATGTTAATTATTTAAAAAGAAAAAGCAGGGGACAACAAGGTGTACTTCGTGGACAAAAGCATCAACTCAAAACATTCTTTGGGAAGATAAAGAAAAGGGTAAGCTTCGGCCTCATCAAAGTGAGAGCCCAATGACGAACTAACCAACTAACAGCCTGAGCTCCTCAAACTTCACGCATAGATAAAGATTCTGTTGAATTTGGTCTGCAATATATCTTCTGGGTTTTGTGTTTTCTCTGCAACTTTAGATCCCGTTCACAAATGACCTCCTTTTTGTACATTCTCTTCTTTGTTGCACTTACTGGTCCAGTCTTTAGCTCTTTTGCAGAAAGGTAAAGAAACCCATCTCTGTTTCCTTCTACTCTACGTTATCCGACTGGTTCCACAGGATATAATTTGTGATTTTTGTATGAATTTTGCAGTGAATTCTGCTTAGATTGTATCTCTTTCATCGTAATTTGATTATGTCCTCGATCTCTGGCTTACAGTTTCTGACATTATTCTTCTGACGAAAACCAGTGATGTGAATCTTCTTGTGTGTTAATGTGTTGTATTCGTTTATCCTGATTATCTGTTCTCAGGGATAAAAAAATAGTCTTGATTTTTCTGGACTGTACGAGTACTTAAATCTGGTTTGAGAGTTATGATGCTAACTTCTTTTCTCGCGAAGAAAGATGTGTAGTGATTTTTCATCTTTGCATATGTTGATCTATGAATGATTATCCTCTGATCCTTGTTATCTATTGTTTTGAGATTTCATTCATAAGTTGGTTAAGTTTTATATGAGTTGTTTGCTTTGGTTGGTTAGTTGTTTTTATCCCATGTCAAGCTTTTGTTTTGTTTTTTTTGTCTCCTTTTATGTTCTGTAGCAGGAAAGAATTGAGGAACAAAGCGCTAAACAATAAACTTGGAAGAGTTAGCTTAACTCGAGGCAACAGAGTTGATCCATCGCAAGTCATGCAGCTATCTTGGCGACCGAGGTCAGGTAGTTTGATTAACTTTTGCATTGTTCCCTTTTTGTTATAGTGGATGGCACTTCTAATTGTCATTGCTTGTATGTTGTATTTTACATGTCTGAGTTGTTTTTGCTTCATTTTAATCTTTAGAAGATTAGATTCAATTGTGGATAACCGAAGCACGCCCTTCATTCGCAATGCTTGATTGGTTTTCCGGCCAAGAGTATGACATTCTTTTGTTTTTCATTCAGGGTTTTTTTGTACAGAGGGTTTTTGACAGATGATGAATGTGATCATCTTATTTCGTTGGTATATTCTTGTCTGATGTTTGCATTTTTACTTTCAATATGCTGGTCATCGTTTCATTTCTTGGAGATAACTTGAAGTACTTCCTTTGATCTCAGTCACAAGATATAAAAGAAGCATCTTCTGGAGAGGGTCATGAAAGCTCAAAATCTCTTTTAAGAATAGATGTAAGTGGTCAAATGGTTCCATCCTCCATTAGCAGGTTTTATCGGAAAACTCTATTTATTCCCGTGTGGATGACAAGCAGGCCTATATTTCTTGGATTGTATAGTTGGGCTAAATATTCTTTGCTTGTAGATGATAATGTGCTGTAATCTATTGTCTTCTCCCATTTCTCTTCATTCTCACAGAAAATGCGGTATCTTACAAAGTGTAGTTGGCCAGTGAAATTTCTGATTTCTGATCCATCTTCATGTTTGTTTGCCAATCTTAGAAGTATGTTCTTTCAAACATAGCTTTTGCCCAAATGATGCTAATAAATGTAAAAGCTTGGTGTTCAAGTAGTCTGTTCTGTCCAAGTTTGTCATGGAGTTTCTTCTTCTATATTATATGAATGATCCGATCCGCAACGACCACAATTGGAAATTGTATGATTGTCCTTTTCCGTGGAAGGGGCGAAACACACAATCAATTTGAATTCAAAGTTCTCTTGCACTTAGTGTAGTCAGTTAACGAACTAAAGTTCCCTGTAGGATTGATCAATGTTATCTTTGGGCACTTCAGGATGACAAACTCGCAAGGATTGAAGACAGAATTTCAGCTTGGACCTTACTTCCCAAAGGTAACACTATTCTGTATTTTAAATTCCAATGCGGTTTGATATTTCTGTCCCTAAATCTGACTTCTATTGTACATTAGAGCATGGGAATGTACTGCAGGTAACACGTTACGGGCTTGAAGACATCAACCGCAAGTTTGATTACCTCGGTAACTTCACGCTGATCTCAAGGGAGCCTTTGATGGCAACTCTTGTTTTATATCTCTCAAACGTCACATCCGGTGGCGGTATTCTCTTCCCCGATTCAGAGGTCAGATACAAATAGCACGTTAGCAATTTCTTCGGTGAATCTTTTAAACCCATCCCGTCGTTCACTATGATCCAAATTTTGCAGCCAAAGAATAGCATCTGGTCAGAATGTTCGAAAGCTGGCAACACTCTGAAGCCCATCAAAGGGAATGCAATCTTGTTTTTCAATGTGCAACTCAATGCATCTCCAGACAGGAGTAGTTCCCATCTAAGATGCCCTGTCCTTGAAGGTGAAATGTGGTCTGCTACCAAATTCTTCTACCTAAGACCCATTGACGGTGGAAAGGTTAAGGTTTCGGTTTCATCCGGATCAGATGACAGCGAGTGCGCTGACGAGGATGAAAATTGTCCGAGGTGGGCTGCTATCGGGGAATGCCAAAGGAACCCTGTCTTCATGATTGGCTCTCCTGACTACTACGGAACTTGTAGGAAGAGTTGTGATGCTTGTTAAAGAGATGGATTTTCACACGTATATGTAGACTTCTTCGTATTATTATATGAGATGTTTCTTCTGTCTGTTTCATCAGAAATTGTTCTCAGCTTATGAATCTCAGGAATTAGTAGCTCATAGTAAATAGGACGAACTTGGCTTTGAAGATTGAGAATTATTCTTGATGTTCTTTCAGTTTCAAGACTAATTTCTTGTTCTAATGCTTTCACAATTTTTTTTCCGGACTAATCAATTATAAGAAATTGACCCGATTCAACCCGAAATTAATGAGTTAAATTATGCTTGACTTAAAGGGTCCGTTTGGTGAATAGCTTTTCTGCTGAAATTTAGCTGGTTGAAACATTTCAGCTGGTTGACCATACCAATAAGCTATTAGAAATGTTTGGAGAGCAGCT
>JAOQMM010000006.1:22415433-22430417 GCA_027563515.1 Erythroxylum platyclados
AAACAGATGTTCCTTGTGCATGAGTGATGAAGAAAGTAGGAATCACCTATTTTTTCAGTGTCAGTTTGTCTCTAATAGCGTCTCGCATTCTCTTCCTCTGTCGTTGATCCGTCCAAGTTGTTGTTATTACTCTTGATTGGAGCAAAACTGAAGAAAAAATGGTGCCGATTCGTGACCGGAAGGTTCGAGTCGTGGCCAAATTGAGGGGCTCTTTGGCTAAGGAAGCTGAGTCTAGCAAAGAGGACTCGGTGTCGTGGCTCTCCGTTTATAAGCCCAAAGGAGAAGATTCTGAAACCGTAACCGTCACACTTGCGGAGCAATCGCTTAGGTAATTCATGTCTCTAGTTAGTTTCTTTATGTCTGGTTGGCTGTTGTTTTTATTTTGTTAATATTTCAATTGGGGAAGAGTGGAAATTACCTGAATTGTGCTTGTTTGTTGTAGTCGAAGAGACTGTTACGAGGTAGATTTCTGCTATGAGCAAAACCAAGGCAATGATGTGATATATTCAAGAGAAGTGAAGCCTCTGATATCTAGAGTTTTTGAGGGTCATAACACCACTGTTATAGCTTGTGGAGCGAGAGGTAGTGGGAAATCCTACATGATTCAGGTTAGATTCTAGAGTTGTTTATTGCTGATATTAGAAAAAAAAAAAAGAACTTTTAGCTTTTGCTGTTAGTCTTATAATGGGTATTTCTGAAATTGAAGGGTACGGAGGAGGAGCTCGGTGTAGCAGTATTAGCTATGGTTGAAGTACTTTCAGTGGCTGAGGAAAAAGGAAAGTTGGTGTCTATGTCGTTCTATGAGATTGTTCAAGATCGTGTTTATGATCTGCTAGATCAAAAGCGACAGGAAGTTTCAATTTTGGAAGCTCATGGGAAAATTCAACTCAAAGGGCTTTCTCAGGCAAGTTTTTTTTTTTTTTTAATGGATTGTTATGATTCCAGATAACTCTGTTATGGCGGTTTATTGAATTTGAATATAATTTGCTTTCAGGTTCGAGTGGCTTCCATGGCTGAATTTCAGAAGTTATATTGTGGTGACCGTGGTGGTATACGTAAACTGGATCAAAAGATAGCTGCTGAGCTTCCAAGTAGGAGCCACAAAGGATTGATTATATACGTATCATCATGTGGTGAAAAAGGGAATGATGTGGTAGTGGGGAAGATGAATTTTGTTGATTTGGCTGGTACAATTCTTGTTCATCATCTTCAGAGCTCAATTGTCCCTGATCTATGAGTTTTGAGTGTTAACATCCAGGCCATTGCTGGTGTTTTTCAGGTTATGAGGATGCAAGAAAGAAGAGCAGAGATGGACAAACTTGTGTTGAGAACATCAAGATGATCAACAAGTCCATATATGCCTTGCAAAATGTTGTTTATTCTTTGAAGGCAAATGAAGTCCATGTACCATACCGGGAAAGTAAGCTCACTCGCCTGCTGCAAGGTTCCCTTGGTGGAACAAACAGAATTTTGTTGGTCTCTTGCTTGGTATGCTTTCTGTGACAAGGCTTCAGGCAGCATCTTTTGGTTCAGTTTATTGGGTTCCAGTTTTCATTTTCTGTCTCCAATTCTGAATGCAGAATCCATCATTTTGCCAAGACTCCCTCTACATGTTGAGTTTAGCTTCTCGTTGCTGTCAAGGCACTAGTCGGGCCATCTCAGACTCAACTAAGAAAATTAGTAGCTCAGTCAGAAATATGGCGAGTGCTTCACATAAGAGCCGGTCACATGGAAGTAGTTCCATCATTTCAAAGAAACAAGCTGCGCGCAGCATGCCATTTCCTGAAAAGAAAGCTACTACCAATGGTTCATCATTGAAAACTAGGTATTCTGATGATAATTTACTTCTAAAATCAAAAAACCATGCATCTACCTCTCTCTCCGTGTGTTACTTGTGTTGAAGTCTTTTTTTTTCCAATTTTTCTTCTTTTACTTGAAGGAAATTGTTTGACAAAACAGGCCAGCTGAAATCTGAGAAGGTACTTTATTTCTTAATCTCGTGCCTCATGTCTGATAATTATGCCCTAATAATGAAATTAAGAAGTTAAACAACAAAGAAAAAATCATGGACCCGAGTATTTTCTTGGTAATTATGTACATGTTTTAAAGCCTTTTGCTTGAGGAGGAAACAAGTGAACGAACTAGTCTTATCTGTCTAATATTCACAAATGTACAAATTGCATTCTCAAAGGGGTAAAAGTTAAATCAAAGATGCAGGATAGTCTGCAATTATTACCGGATTCCTATAGGAAAAGGACACTTAATTATCGATGTCGCTGGAAACAAAGGGTAAGAGATGGTCTTTGTTTTTCATTTTTCTATATGGGCCTTTATTCAAATGCAGATAAGCTCCTTGGACAACGATTTGGCAACTGAACATTCTACGCATGAAGAGGTAAGGATTTGCATCGGTGAAGTTATCCCTCTTATTGATATTCCTTCGTGTGAATGCATGTGAGCCTCCGGATAACTTGACTTTTTCATACGATTAATTCATACAACATCATTTGTAGGAAATGACTTCGAATACTGCCAAACAAGCATTACTTCTGAAAGCTGTAAAGTTTTTCCTCTCCATTTCTTCTTTTCTTCCTTAGTCATGATCTCTAGATTCTAACAGCTTCCATGTGTGTGCACAGGAAGGTTCATCATCATTAGTGCTACATGACTCAAAATCTACATCTTTCTCGGTTTGTGCATTTACCATCTTAATTTACTGTAGTATATGCAGAAGTTGAAAACTAATAGTTTCTGATTTCTTATCAGGAAGCTCTAGCATTACCAAATCCTATTACAAACGAAACTACAGCATGTTTTCAGGTGACCTAACGACTTAATGGCTGAGCCTTCTTCGATTGTTTTTGTACTCTTTTACATATTTCTTCAAATTAAATAACTGGGGAATCCCATTTAATATTAACAACTGTAGGAGATCTCACATAATGAGGACGCCCATGAGGAATTTACTCCAACCACTAAAGTTTTGCCGAAGGATAAAAATGGTAAGCCACAATGCTTAATGTACACCTATCCTGAAAGTTAAATTGATTGATTAATCACTTGATTTCACCCTGTTATATGGTCGTCTATTTACTAGGTGAAAACATGGACAAGGAAAACTACAACTCACTTGACAATCAACGTGTATCACCACCTATTAGTGCACGGCTGCAAGAGCTGTCAAACAATTTGAAATCTCTGTACTTCTCAACCCCAACATACAGGGACACGGCAATGACAGATGATACTTCTGTTCTTGATGAAGTTTCATACAGGAACACGGCAATGACAAATGAGACTTCTGTTTTTGATGAAATTTCAACCGATCTCTTGGAGCCAGTAACTCCTCATAGAGGTGCCAAAACAAATGATGCACAAGAAGTAGCAAGCTTTTGCAGTCCATGGGAAATGTTCAACATGCATAATTCAGGAGTAAAGGTTAAACCATAATTTCCTTCATAACGTGACTTTCCTATCCACAATTCTACTTCTTTACTTGTCACACTTAACATCAAGTTTATTCTGTTGTTGCAGAACTCAGTTGTTAAAGAATATCTAAGGTTCTTGAATACTGCCAAGAAGTAAGTGGATTCTAGAATCATTATCATCTGGATCAATTACTTCAATTCTGTCAATGATGTGGGCATTTTTACTTAGTCTGTACTGCCTAGAAGTTATGGTTACTGACTTCTGTTTCCTGGTTTGATAACTAATGAGATGATTATTATATGCTACCTATACTCGACCGATTTCTATTTCAAGCTACTTTTGATGTTTTCTTTCTTTTATCATGTACAGGGAAGAATTGAAGAAATTGAAGGTGACGAGAGCTTCTAATTTCAAATATCATTGTGAAACAATTTTTTACACAAGTAATTAATTGATGCATTCAAAACAGGGGATAGGAGAGAAAAGAGCCACATACATTCTTGAACTTCGTGAAGATTCTCCAGAACCCTTTAAGAATGTGAGTGATCTCGGTTTTAAATCGATTTTTCATGATAATTAGAGAGTGAAGTAAGGTCACAACAGTCTAATAATTTAATTTGACAGCTTGATGATTTGAAAGACATTGGTCTATCCGCTAAGCAGGTGTGTTCTTAAACCTTCCTTGTGAAGCCTAAAAGGAAAGAATGAGTATAACCACATTACATAATGTAGATTTCAGTATTGACTATGAAGTTCTTTTCACCATTGCTTCCTGATGGATAGGTCAAGAGGATGATGAGACAGGAAGTTGGAGGAATCTTTGATTAGTTAATTGGATATGAAGTTCAGGGACAGAGACAACATTCAGTTGCCGTCAACTCAGTCTCTGCTTAATTTAGTAGCAGAATAACCTATACATGATGGTTGTTCTATTATTGGTTATACTCAAACCTTTGTTCAATCAAACATATTGTGTTAAAACTCTACGACCCTCAAACATGTATCTTTGCAAATCTCCTGATGTATCAGAGAAATGATATTAGTTTGTTGAAGTTTGACGTCCTAAAACCATCTCTCGGAATTTTCCACAGCAGAGGAGAAAAGGTTGAAATCGATAAATGAACGAGAAATAAATAACAGATCTTTGAAAGGGGAAGTAACGGGACACAAATTTTGCCATGCAAAGTTAAACAAGTATTAATTCACATGTCTAATGAAGTAAGGCTTGCATTTCTGGCAGCATTCGCTTAACATTGTGGAATCTTGAATTCGCAGTATTAGCAGAGTTAATTTTGAGTGGTCGCCATGGCCAACATATATGCCTGACCTTATGACGGCTCCGCTCTTTGGCCTCTGCTTCTTCTAGTTGCTTTGTTAGCTCCTCGATCCGATCACGAAGTTCTGCACTTCTGCTATCAGCCAGTTGGAGAGACCTCTCGGCTGCAGCCTGAGCACCTATAGCTGCAGCTGCAAGTTCTTCTTTCAATTTCAGCTTGCTGTTTGATACGTCCAAAGCAGCCTTTGTTTTCTCCAGTTCTTGCTTTAATATGGTGACCTAATGAACGACAATGATTCCACGATAGCGCCCAGAATCAGAAGATATATAAAAACGCAAGATAGAACAAGGGAGATGACATAACATCTGACTACCATACCAATATGAACTTGAGATCACAATGTTGATATATATGTGGAATATGCTAAAATGAAACTAGAATTACAAATTACAATGATGATAAGATAAGAGTATCTCAAGATATGGCTAAATGCAAGTTAGCACGGTAACAACAGGAGAAACAGTAAGCTCTAATTTTCAGTTATCTGAGTTCTGTAATTATGTTTTCAGATTGCAACCATCATGTGATGTCTATAAGGTAACTTGGAATTTCTAACAGAATAGCTTTGGGACTAACACAATGGAACTAACAAATATTGTCCCATAAACACTAGTTGCAAAAAACAATGAGACTAACAAATAAATACACTTTGTATAACACACGCACTGCTGAAAAATAGCAACCCAATTAAGATTTGAACATAGTTTACCACTTTATCGCGTTCATCAATCTCCTTCTTCCCAGCTTCTACTTCTAACTCGCAAGCTTCCCTCCATCTCGCAACCTCTACTTCCATTTCTTTTATTTCCAGTAGGAGTTCCTCAACCTTATCAGGTCCAAACAAATGATTGCAGTCAGCAAAATCTAAAGCACGACTTCAGGGGTGCACAAAGAAGATTTTTACCACCAAAACCCAATAGAATAAATGATTACATTTTGAGCCAATATCCTTTCTCTATCTTCCAAGTTCTTTATGTATAATCTGTTTTCTGCAATTTCCTGAGCTTGTTTATTGGCAAGGCTCTGAAGCCGCTCAGTGTCTGACCTGGCATAACATAACCATTAATAATCACAGCTAGCTAAACAAAACCATATGAATTATCATGCATCCAAAGATTTAGTTGTCCCAGCCATGATCAGATCACTTCTGCCTTTCCTCAGAGTTTCATCTTATCAGTATTTTCTCTTCATATCTCTATTACAAAAAATTTTCCAATCGAAGGTATTGCAGTCTGTAAATAAGGTACCTAGATTCCTCCAAAGATCTCCTCAATTGACCGATCTCAAGGCGTAAATTCTTCATTATTCTCTCCACAGTTGAGGCCTGATGAGGAATAAAACAGGTATCAGAACCTCAGACAATTACAACATATTGAATCATCAGCTTGGATTATCAAATTTAGCATCACTATAACTTAACTTCAAAGAATAAAAGAGTATAATTCACTCCATAACTAGGACTTTGTTGGGATGAGAAATATAGCATACCAGACTAACAACTTCCTCTTCACACTCACTACTATCTGATTTAGTACTTGCAGTAGTACTAGCAGGAGTAGCAGAACTATTAAAGCTTGAACTCTCCGCCGGTTGCTCAACATTTCCACTTCCCATCATGAAACCAAACCCCACTCTCTGCAACCCTCTCTCTGCAATCTGCAACAGAGCCACTCTCTTTTGCTCAGTGTTCCCTTTTAGCTTATTCAGACTCTTCTCTACTGCCTCTTTCTCCAACAAAGCAACTCGTAACAAACTATTGATATCACGATTCTCCTCTGTCAAACTCACCACACTATTCTCCAATTCCTTTGTCTCCTTCATCTTCTTCTCTTTAAACCCAATTATTCTCGTTTCTGCCCCTGTGACTAGCTTTGAAATTGAGGTGATTTGTTCTCGAACCGCCATTGATTCACTTTCTAGCTCCAATTCTATACTACCCTCATCGTTATTTGACACATCAATTACACTTTCACTATCCAATCCCTCTATTATCCTCAACAAAGGCTCCTTCACTGATTTCAGCGAATCCAAAGTCTCTAGCAAAAACCCATGTTTGCTTTTTACATTTCCAAACTCAAGTTCCAGTGTTTTGATTCTTTCCCGAGAAAAGTCCACTTCTTTTTCGAGTTCTTCGTTTCGACACAACTCCTCACCCATTTTTTTCAAGAACCCATCTTCCTTTTCCTTGAAAGAGACTTCAAACTCTCGTAGCTGACCTCGAAGTAAGTCTCTTTCGCTTGAAAGCTCAGTAACAACAGTCTTGAGACCAGAAATCTGACCAAGTCCCTCGTCTCTCTCGCTCTGTATTCTAACAAGATCCTCCTCCATTGTAGCGCATCTCGATCGGAGCTCTTCATGGGATTTGCGGAGAGATTCGAGCTCAGCAAGAAGATCATCGTAAGTGGGGATCTGGGGCTCGGTTGGAGGATCAGAGCCGTTGGTTTGTTGTTGCGAGACGTCTTCATCGTCGGCTTCCATGTTCCATCGAACAAAACACGATTACCAAGCTCCATGAGAAAAGATCAAGAGACAGACACAAAAGCAACGATTTTGAAACCTACCAGTCAACAACAGAAACATCAAGTAAAAGAACGTCAGATGAACACAAAACCACTGGAGTTAGATTGGATTTTCGGCGGGCACTTGCTTACTTGCAAATCTCCATTGAAGGTCTCTTGAGCTTGGCCCACAAGTCATTAATACATTCAAGCCCAAAAGCTCCGGACGATTTCCAAATCGTTTTTAATTAATTATGATTTTGAGATAAATATACTCTTTCAATTTAATGTTTTTTATTTTTATTCAATCCTTAAATTTTGTTAATTAATGTATAATATGTAAATTATAATTATATGTTTAATTTAGATATAGTTAATACCAAGCAAAATTTCTGTCAAAAATATTTAATAAACTTAAATAAATATTTATCCATTGTAACTTATAAAGCATAATCACATTAAAATATCGGTTTTAACAAACTAATAAATTTGAATTATTTAAAAATTAATTTTGGACTCTCATTTTAAATAGTCAATTTATTTCCAAATTAATATGAAAAAGATTAGATTGAATAAAAATATTTAAGTGGCTTAGTCAAGTTGTTCGATGAAGTTTTCAATGATAGACTTCTGTATAACATTCTATCTATCAAACTTGAATTGTACTTTAAATGGGAAATTGTATATCCATTTTTAACAACATCAACAATCTCACTGATACGCGCTGAAAATGTATACCCATTTTCACATTTCTATATATATATATATATATACATATATATGATTATAAGTTTCGTTGTTATTAAATAATAAAACTTATAATTTATGTATGCTTATTTTTATAAATTCCAAAACATGAAATATTTAATACTTTAGGCTTCAGCCAACCTCTTCAAAACAAAACAAAATTCAAGCATAAGATTAAGATTAGAATTCAATCCAACATATTGTCGTTAACAGTTTGAGCATAAGATTAGAATTCAATCCGAGTTATTATCCCAATTCACAATACAATCTTTCAAGCATAAGATTAGAATTCAATCCAACTTATTGTCATCGAAATCGCTATGAAAGCATTGATCTTTAGATAAGATAATTGTGCTCCGAAGAGTGAATCCAATCAGAGAGTTTTGCAAGGATTTAATTGGGATAACGAATTGTGTTAAAAAAAAATTCACATGTTCGAGCAATAAGTACTTGGCCTTAACTAAGAAATCAAAATTACTACAGTAAATCTGGACTAATAACTAAAATGACCTCTCCACTAAAATCTTCCTATGGCAAACAGAAAAACAAAAGACTTACTCTGCAAAAAAAGACCCTTTCGCCACTTTTCAGAAGGCCATTGGTAAAACTGGAACCTCTGCTAAGAATATAATGATTGATCTGTGCACATTTGTATAATCAAAGCAATGAGAAAACCAAAAAAAGAATACCCTTCCTCATCTTCTTTAGGTCAAGTTTCTGTGTTTGGGTATATACTTCAACTTCACACCTCTGTCCAACTTTATTCTGGACTTCCTGTTAACAGCTCCATTACAATCATGCACCGGTATATTAATGAATTGATTCGGATCATTGCCGGAAGGGTTTGCATTTCTACTATCGCAAAACTGGGAATCAGCTAATGAGCATCCATTCTGAACTTCTGGACAGCCTGGAGGCTCAAAGTTTGGGGTTAGTACCAATGTTACATGCTCACCTGCGATGGCCTCCTTCCACCCTGTGCAAGACACTGCAGGTTAGTATTTTACAATAAAAGGGTTGTAACAGTTGGTGAACACATTTAACTTACTCTCTGCCAGAAAAGCTTTTGCTACTTCGCTGGAAAACTGTAGGCCTCGAGGAAGAGGAATTTCATCCACTGATGGATTTCTTCCCATTTCACCACGATCATCCACAGAACACATTCTTGAACAGATGTCACTGGACAATGGTTTCTCACCCTCACCAGCAGACTCGTCAGCCTGAGATTCTCTACCACTAGTTTCGATCAGTTCTGGACCCCTGCTTCCAATTCGGCTCACAGGTCTCCAGCGTTTTATTGTTGATCGGTTAGAGACACAGTGAGCATCATCATGTCTAATCTTCTCCTGAACATTATTTTTCTTTCCCACTTGATGATCCACCGGACAGTCATCTTCAGTCTCATCCAGATTGTTACCCTCGCAATGACGACCATTCCCCAATGTGACATATATAGAGCCAATCAGAACTTCACTCTTCTTAACCTGATCCAGTTGGCTTGTTGCTTCTATTTCAACTCCAGTCCTTGAAACCTCTCCATTATTATATTCAGGTTTCAGTTTTCTGCTCCACTTCTTGTTGCCATTAAGTTTAGGCACTTGCTTTACATCCCTATAACTTCCAGGCTTCAACAAAGTGCCAGGCTTCGATGGCAAAACATTGTGAGTTGCATGGAAACCATTTGTCAGGTAATTTCGTTGTAATTTTCTAGTCATGCTCCATCGAGCAACAGCTACATGCCTGCAACCATTTCCTTGATCTGTGCGCCTTTCAGAATTATAACCTGCATACAAATCAGTATATCCACTGCTAGAGCCTGTCTGAGGCTCTAAATCCACAACTTTGTCATTGATTGGAGGAGGAAAGTGTTCACGGGACAAAGAAACATGATCTGGCATCATATCTGGACCATGTGTATCAGTATCAGATACAGAAAATTGGCTTGATTCTTCAGCTGTTGGCAGTGCCTCCAGGCCATCATCACTTTGCTCCTTGGCACTTGTATTCTCATCTTGTCTTTGCTCCTTAGCTTTCTGCTCTTTCTGCCTGAGTTTTTTCTGCCTCTTCCTCTCCAGAAGCGCAGCTTGCCTGCAAACATCAGCATAAATAAGTACTTCAAAGTTTGAGCATTGAGGTTCCATAATGTAGTTTGGACCATCATTACATGGTCAGTGTTAGCAACTATCCCCCACATGTAGCTCCAATCCAAAAGAGGAAAGTGAGAAAATTATTCATCAGAAAAATAAGTGAAGCGCATTATTTTCTATTAGCATCCTTATTTTCCTTGGTATAATAATCAACCTGCTTATGCAAGCTCACAGTCAACTATGAGTTTGTTGAAGAACAAATCAAACTTGCAGTAATTGACACAAGGTAACATGAAATGTTTAATCTTGAAGTAGAAGGACCTTCTCTGTGCTGCTTCTTCCTCCTCCACCAGCAGCTTTTGGCACCTCAAAGCTTCAGCATCCTTGTCAGCAACCCATGCTTTGACCTGAATTCCAGAAAAAAGTTACTTACTTGCAGTGTGACACAGCAATTGCAAGAAAAGTGCCAATCAGAAACTTCTTTGGGTGCACTGAAAAAGTATCACAAGATGTTTAACTAAGCTAAATAAACCATAAATTATAACAATAAAAGGTAAAGTACCAATTTCTGCTCCAACAGAAAGCTAGTGCAAGCAATTAAGTTCTTTGTTTCAAGACCAATCTTCCCAGCTTCCCCATCAAAGACATACTTCTGCATTGACATGGCTGATCCACACAAGAACGTTTTTTCACTAGCATCATCAAGGATACTGAATAGTTCCTCAGAATTCAAAGGAAACCTTGTCGGCCTAGATTGGATTATGTCCTGCAAAAAGTGCTATGGTCATGTTCCAGAATGCAACAGAAACTCATGTGTATCAGAAGATAATACAATGAATGAGGAAAGGATGGGACAATACCAAAAGGATAGATCCAGCCCTCAAACAATTTTGTGGAAGAGAAGAAAATCCTGGTTTCCTAGTAAGTACTGTCAATGACTTCACAATTGAAGAACCTGGAACTTCCTAACAGGCAATAAAGAAAGGGGATAAAACATTATTCATTGAACAAACATGGGAATCAAACATAGAGAAATGAATTGCAGCGTCTTCTGAAAATAAGAAATTAGTTACTGATACCAAATGAAAAAATATATTATCTTGAGCAAATCCTACCCACGAGGGGAGTTCTTTTTGTTGCTATGATATGCAAAGGGATTGGTCAACGCAAAACACATTGCTAAGCATCAACACATCAGCTTCAAAATGAATCACCTCAGATATTACTATTCACCAAAGGCACAACAAATTAAATGAGGAAACATAGCCATCTGTGAACTCTAACATAACAGACAAAAGAAGCTACAAAGATTCTATTACAGACAATGAAAAATTGAATTTTCTATAAAGTGAAAATTATTTCAATTGCAAATGACACTCGGCTCAGTATCAGTCACAACAAACAGCACACCAGTTTACCAAAACCAAACATAATTTTGCAACACAGCATCAACGTTCCAGGGATACCAATTTACAAGCTAACAAACAGGTTTGATTAAAAAGACATGGGAACAAAATGAAATACCTCCAAACTCACGTCGTTGAAAGATAAAATTTCCTTTGCCTTGTCCTCAGAGAGCTGAAAATATTATGAACACATGATCATTAAACAACAAAGAGGCTTTAAGAATAGATCTGCTTAAAATATTTTACCTTATCCCAAAATGTAGCCAAGAGATGCCTATTTTTAACCAAATCCTGCAAAAGGTAAAAATTTCCTGGTTTAAAATGATCAAATACAGGAAAGGAGTAATTTCTGCAAAAGAAAAATTAATGATTCATTTTGCAAAAGAAGCTGGCCCGGAAACCATATTTCCAATTTCACAATTTATGGAAAAGGTTGAAAGCTGTTGCATAAATTGAAAAATGAGCAACAAGCAATAGAGAAAGGAACCTTATCAAGTTTCTTCATTCGGTGATGCACACGAATATGTCTCCTGTAGTTTATGGAGGAACAAAATTCTCGAGAACATTTGTCACACTTTTGCATCTGCACTTTCAAAGGAGTGAGCAAAGGCCAACCTGGGAGGTCTGCAAGGAAAGGAGGTAATAAGAAAATTCATGACCCCGGATCAAACCCAACCCTTACCAATTACAACAACTAACATAGATATTTTAACCATGCACACAAGTGCAGAAGCCACAACAAAGGTAACGAACTTGGGAACTTCATGTGCTTGCATTTAGAGGTACTTTTTTGTTTCTTTTCCTAGTTTACCACTTAAACAAGGTGAAAAGATTGCTTTATCCATAAGTCTCAGAACTAATGAACCAAAGACACAAAAGATATAAAGATAATCTTTTTTTTTTATCAAATGGTTAACTTTAAAACCTGACAATATTAACACCCACCTTGTTGATCCAAGGCATTAAGTAATTGAATCCAATGAACAGGGCTATCATTGGCCCTTGAGAAAGAAAGAAATGGCTCTTTCCCAATCGCTTGCCGAATGAACGTGTCTAGGGAATCATTTCCCTCTTCTGGTTTCATGACATCGGTGGTGTTTGAGGCCTTTAATTTTGCAACAGGCATTTATTAACACAAAAGGGACAAACAAACCAACTCAGTTCAAGCCACTGCACCAAAGGATAAATATTTGAGTTAAACCCCCCAATAGCAAGCATTTATGTGAAGAGACAACTTATTTTAATGACATATTCTATATCATCATTTCATTGAACTACCAAGGAGATAAGAAAACAAAAGGAAGAGAGATTCTAAAATCTTCGAACAACCTACCAAAAATGCTGATTTTAAATAAGGAAATAATTCAACATGTTTCTTTGTTGGCGAAAATAGAAGTGTCAAAAGCTAAATTGTGTTTAGATAAGCACTGTCATATGGAAGACTAACATAGTGTCTCATTCATATCACATCTGAATTTCCATTCTGCTGTTGTAAGATCCACACAGCATCCTATATTCAAATATAGATCTGCATTTAGTTTTCAATATACCTACTACTTAAAGATAACATAAAATACTTGACGAACAATTCCACTTCATCTAGCAGGTATAAGCAACCACAATATCTCAACTTTAACTGAATGAATATAATAGCCACATAGTTTTCCAGA
Organism: Erythroxylum platyclados; assembly: GCA_027563515.1. NCBI lineage: Eukaryota > Viridiplantae > Streptophyta > Magnoliopsida > Malpighiales > Erythroxylaceae > Erythroxylum > Erythroxylum platyclados. The sequence goes on from JAOQMM010000006.1 coordinate 22,428,608, forward strand.
TTGGAGCCCCTTGATCAATTTCTAGCCATGAATACTTAAAAAGCAGGTAGGCAGAACCTGCATGCATATGCACCCAGAGATGCATACTAAGCTTCTCGCGTCAAAAAAGCAGCATGCTAGCAATATAAGTACCCAAATGTGCAAGCATAAGTTATAATCCTACATACGTACTACTTCATAGGAGAAAGTACTCAAATTCAAACATATTCACTACCAATTTAACAAAAATCTAAAGTGGCCAAGGAGCCAGACCCGAGAACAATACCTAAAGAATACTGAACTGGACATGACAATGCACAAGGATTAAATTGGAAAACCGCAATGCAGCAGTACGAAACATTAAAATTAATAATACTTACTCTTAACAATGAGATTAAAAAGAATTTAAAATCTAGATCAAAGAAACAGTCCTAGCGCTTTCAGTTCCAAACAAACATCAAATGAATCCAGAGCTCCCAAATTCCATAAAACAAAAACCCGCAGAAACATATATGGTCGATTCACTTCAAAACAAATATTGCTGCCAGAAAATTCAATAAGATTAAACGAAAAGAAGAACAGAACCAAAAACCACGTGATCTGCGATCAATATACGACATCGAGCTTACTGATACAGAAAAACGTATTATACATAGGAGGTGTAAGCTGGAATATCCGTTTACGTACCGGTGAAGAAGAAAGGATGAAATAGATCGGTGCGGCGGAGACAGTCTCGGGAGATCGAGAAAGACGGTGGAAATTAGAGAGTGTTTGGAAGGTGAGAGAATTTTTGCTGGAAAGCTTTGATCGGCCGAGAAAATGAAAGAGGAAAAGAAAAATGAAAAGTGTCTAAGAGAGGGAAGTGTAAAAACAAATTTATATATAAAAAAAGATATCCTATAAATCTTGCCATTTCTTCAGAGGTAGGGATGGTGTTAGGCATAGACATACTAACAAGTGTTCTATATCCTAATATAGTAGTTCCAATTACGTACGGTACAGTTAAATAAATTCGTACTAAGCAGTGTAATAAATTTAATGCTAGATTTGAACTAGCTGTTCGCTTCAACAACTTTAGTGTTAAATTCGACTGAATATAAACCTAATAATATATTAAGCCATTCTCTAACAGTCAGTAAACCTTTCATTTTTATGTGAATAGGCAAGGTATTATATATTACCTTAAAAAGAATGTTGCCAATATTATATTGACTATGTATAATCTATTTTAATATAGATTACTAAATTTAGAGAATTAGATCTCTTGTAGCATCTCCTATTCATGGTACAGCACTTACTAAGTTAGTAATAACAGTTGCGCCTCACAAACTCATTTGCCCGTAAACTAAGACATACAATACCCACGCTTTTTTTGCATAGGTAATTGACTATATTGTAATGACTTTACCACAAGGGTAATAAGACACCCACTAGTTTATAGTCTATTTACAATGATGAAATACAAAACATTACTCAGTATTAAAACTACTGTATTTACTAGTGTTGTCTACATTACATTATCTGTAAACAATGTAGATATAGACTATATTATTGTACAACTAAAACTTAAGACTTCTATGTAGAAATAGATATTTTTCAACTACCTGGTTATTCACATGTGAATAACCTGAAGCTAAGGTTAAACTAGGATTTCTACTTTGTACGGCGATAATAATACCATTACCTAATAAGGCACGACGTACTGTTTTCTCAGAAACATTACAGAATGTAGCTACATTGTTAATAGTATAAATACGAATAGAAGTAACTTTGTTACCTTTTAAATCTATAAATGTTGAATTATCTGGTTTAGTTATAGTATATCATTGAG
>JAOQMM010000006.1:22456930-22468028 GCA_027563515.1 Erythroxylum platyclados
TCGACCGATTAATAAAAATCCAAAACGAGTTCGCTTTATTTAAAGATGGCAATGTATCGGGTTATAGGTAAATTCTGTCAAAATTTTTTAAATTAAAAATATAAAATAATATATTTTTTAATTAAATTTAGGTTTGAACTTCTTAAACTTAGGCTTACCCGAAGCTTAAGTCTTCTAAACAAAACGATATCATTTTGTTTGGAAGAATTAGACTTCAGGTAAGTCAGGGTTTAGGTTAGCCCATGGGCTTGTCATCTCTTTTTTTTTTAGAAGAGTTGGGTTCATGTCTTGTCATTTCTTTTTTTTTTTTAGAAGAGTTGAGTCTCAGGTAGATCTGAACTTAGGCCTAGCTCATGATTAATTCATAAAAAACACTTAAATTTAGACCTATAGACCGACCCATTATCATTCATAATTTCATTTAAAATGATATTATTTTATATTAAAAATATTTTTGAATTAAAATATAATTAATTTAAACTGAATCTATTAATTTTAAATTTAATCAACTTTTTTGCCACTGCTAAAAGAGGCCGAAAAGATTATAAGACTGTATAGTATCTAAAATTATATTTTCTTTGATATAATAATAAATCTGTGTTTAGACCAACCCCAACCAACTTCATAACTTGGACCATGTGATGTGTTGGGTTTGGCTTTTGCCTTGCAGGACCACTACCACACAAAATCCACACCATATGCAAGAAAAAATATCCATTATTTGGTTTGCACCCTCCTATAATGAAAGCATGTTAAATGTATTAGAACTTTGTTTTCATTTTAATTTTTATTTTAAATCTCATATTTTAAAAATTAATATTTATCTCTTATAATATTATTTAATTATTACATTTCTTTTTTTACTATAATATTTTTATCTTATCGTTATATTTTACTCAAGTATAAAAAAATTTAAATTTTAATATAATATCATGTTTGGGCTTGGCAATAGATAGGGGCTTAGGCCCACCTAAACCTAAGTTTGGTCCAAAAATTTGTATTCGAGTAGAGTCCAACCTGAAAGTTGATTAAGATTAAGGTTTCACGCCCAGTGTCAAACTTGGGTGGTCTGAAGCTTGATCAGGCTCATGCTAAGCTCGATTAAATATATATATTAAAAATAATATTGTTTTATTTAAAAATTTTGAGTTTTTGGTCAGGTCAAACTTGGTAGTCCAAGTTCGAGCCCAACTCGAATCTCAATATTAAAAATATGAAAGTCTAAACCCAACCTGAAGCTCGATCAATTCAAGTTGTAATTTTAGATCAAACTAGGCAAACTTTGCCAAATCTAATCATGTTAAAATTATGAATAGAAGAGAAAATAATAAATTACGAGTATAGGTTATATTAAATCTATAGATAGAAAAAAATAAATTAAAATATAACAAAAATGTTGTGTGAAAATTAAACAATACTATAAAATAAGTAATGATTTCTAAAATATAAAAACTAAGATCTAATATAATTAACTCCGATGAAATTATACTCTTTCTATTTTATTTTTAAATTATTATTCCCCAAACACTATTAACTAGATCTAAAGTGGGTTCAACCTAGATTTTGATAATGGTTTCCTATGATTTTCTTGTAGTAAGAGGTAACTTTTTCAACCCACTCAATTAGGGCACCATCAATTAGCTATTGACTATGAGAAGCGGGCATATATGGCATAAACAAGGCAAAAAGGACATGATAAATGTGTTATTAGAAGGGCATATATCTCATATTTGAGGTAAAGAAAGGCATGATAAGTGTTATCTTTTCAAACTATAGCTTTATAGCATAGGAATTATGTTTGAGGAAAACCAATTCAATCATTATAACCTTTCAAAAGCTTTAATATAAAAGAAAGTATAGGTTAAAAAGTTGAATTCAAAAGGAGACCTTTTTAAAAGGCAAAGGTAAAAGAATAGGAGAAAATAGTTAAAAAACAAATTTCTCATATTTAAAAACTATTTATTAAAATATATTGCAATAATAAAAGTTATAAAATAATTTTTATTATCTATATGTGAAATTATTTTAATAAAAAAACATATTATGATCGTTGATTGCATGATAAAATTTATATAGAAATGACAAAACAAGTTTAATTCAATTGGAAATTAACAAACCAAATTTGATTTTATCTAAGTTTAAGTTAAAATCAAATTTGAGAGTATCGATATAACTTTACTCGAATTAATTTGAATAAAATATTAACATTCTAATTAATTATATTAAAATAATATAATTTTGTCTCTAACAAAATACTAATTTAAATAAAATGATATCTTTTTAATTAATTATATTAAAATAACATAATTTACCTTGGTCTTTATAATATTACATAACCACTTTTATTCCTATATTTATATAACTTTTTAAATTTGATTATTAAATAAGTTAAAAAATGAATGAAATGTTATTTTTTTATAATAAATAAACCCAAAAAAGTGGGTTAAGACATGATTACATGAGACCTAATGAAAAAGTGAAAGGGAAGAACCCACTCGTGCAAAGCATTTTAGCTAAGAAGAAAGAGTTAAAGGTGTCAACATCGTACACACACGAGGGTTGTGCACGAAAACACATCAGAAGCCACACGTGCACACTTTTTGACAAACTAAACATTGTCCTTTTGTCTAAAAGTAAAGTTAAAAGCGTTAATATTCGATGATAATAATTCTTTTGACTTAATAATTTATAAATTATATATTAAATTATAATTTATTAAGTTAAAAGCAGATAATCTTTAATATAGTATATTTTTTTAAAAATTTATGTTCTAAAATTGAATAATATAATTAATTAAATAAAATTTGCACAGAATAATATAATTTTAATATAATTTTAATTAATTATACTATAACTATATTGTTCAAATTCGATTTTATACAACAAATTGAAGAAATTGAATTACATTAAATTAAATGTCAATTTATTATTAACTTCATAAATTATATTTAACATATAATATTATTACTTGATTAATTATATTAAAATTATTTTATTTTATTAAATTAATTGATATTAAATTAAATTGGACCTAATTTCAACAACAACAACAACAACAATCTCCCTTAAACGAGAAATCTAGAAAGATCTACTAGCACGTATGTAGCCTTACATATGATTAATAAAGAGTCTGTTTCTAAAGAATTAGACCTAATTTAGTAGTTATAATTTATTTTAAAATTAAATAATATATTTAAGTTTCAATATGTGTAATTTTCAATCAATCATTTTCTTTTAAGTTTTAAACAAATTTAAAATTATTATTATTATTGGATCAAAACCCTACGACATTCCTTGAAGAGTAGCAGCTAAACGTGGCTTTCAAGGGGTCTCGAGTCATGTGTCATGGCCCATCCTTAATTTGATTTAATGTACTTGTTATTTTTACCCTAAATAATGCATAAATATTAAAAAAAAATTATAACGGCAACTCGTAGTTTCTAATTTAAAATTAAAATTTTAAAACATATTAAACGACTACTTCAATTTTTAGTTTTATATATCTGTAAATAAAAATTTGTTATATAAATAAATATCTAGTTTTTAAATAGTATTTCATTTAAATGTTGTTTTATTGCATTTATTTTTTGCTTATTTTTTAGAAATTTATTATCATAATTAATTTTTATTTAAAATATAAAATTTAAATTTAAATAATATTATTTTAATTAATTATATTGAATAACGTCACTTTTATGTTGAAATTTTGAAAAAGTCATTTATAGGTTACAGAATTTCAAAAAATTAAATCACGAGCATCTTCACCTCTCTTGAAATAAATAAAGGATTAGATATTTTATTAAAACATTTTAAGAAAATTAAAAATAAAAATAAAAAAGGAAAAGATAAGAGAAAAGTTATTTTTTATAATTTAAAGTATTTAAGATATAATATAATATATCTAATTTAGTAAATTATCAATGATATTTGATTACGTTTTATTTTTATGATAATTTTTTCCTCGTACCTTTAATTTCAAATTCCAAAATATAAAATCAATATGTAAGAAAATGAAAATTAAATACTTTCTTTTATTTCGCAAAACATTTAATGATATCAAATTGTTTTGTATTTAATTTTGTTATATTCAGTTCAGTTTTTAGATTTTCGGTTTAATTTATTTTAATGACTCTTGATATTGAAAATTTTTGAATTTATTAATTAATCAGTTAATTTTTACAAATTAATAAGTTTTTATAAATTAAAATAAATAAATAAATTTTTATTTAATAATTTATTTTTAATTAAATTTCAAATTATTCGATAAATAAAAACAATTTCTTTCAAATTATTTAATTTTATATAATTTTTAGTCAGTTTTATAATAATCTAATACTAGTTTAATCTTCCAAGCTTTAAATATTCTTTCAGGTTTAACTTTATTTTAAAATTGTTTATAAATACTCAATTATTTATAAAAAATTAATGTAACTTGGCGTATTGGTTTCAGGAATCAACATGTTAAAATAAATAAAAAAAAGCATCACTACTTTATTTAATCATGATTTCATCAATAATTAATGAGTGTAAACCAATCAAAAAATCTAAAAAAAAGTAAAATGAAGACTTGGTGGGACCCACTCATCCCATTTGCTGACGTTGCAACAATTAGGTTGTGAAACGGACGGGAACTGAAGGATAAGGACTTTTAGAGTAACGGAAACTGAACGAGGGAAAAAAAAAAAAAGGTAAGAGAAAGTAGAGATAGAGAGAGAAATTAGAGAGAGAAAGAGAGAGATAAAGTATTAACGTGTGTGTGTGTTGTTGTTCTCATGATCTGTTTTGTCTTAGCTCTTCAGTTCTTGAATTCTCTCGCATCAGCTTGGATTTGGATCGAGGAACCGAAGGTTCTGATGTTAGTTACCGGACCTCGGGATCGAAGATGAGTAGTAGCGTAAACAGCGCCGACGACACCATAAACGCCGCTGCCTCCGTCATCGTCTCCTCCGAGTCTCGGGTCCAACCGACGACGGTTCCGGTAGTGTGTTTGGTTCATGTTTGTGATTTTTTTTTCTAGTAGGTTAGTTATGTTTCTGTACCGAATTCTGTGGCTTTACGGGAGGCTTGGTCTGGTCCGTTTAATGATTGAAAAAGCTAATGGAGTATTCAAGTGTCAGGTTCCATGTGAGGGTGAGAAAATGATTGAGAATGGTGAAGATATGGGAATCTGAGTTCGGAGAGTTTCGGGGGCTGTGTTCTTGGATTCCTTTTCTTGTAGATTTGGAAACACAGGGAATATGAAAAAAATAACGACTTTTTGGATCATTAATCTTGTTTTATTCCAGTACTTCGTTTACATGGTTGATAAAGTGTTTTTGGAAGATTAGAAGCTAAATCTGTACTCTTTTAATCTGTTTCTTTCTCATCTCCTCAATTTTGTCCATGCTGGTTTAGTGATGATTGGTGGGGGATATGGAAAACAAGGCAACAAGGATTGGAGATTTTCTCTAGATGAAAATTTTGGAAAATTTCTATCGCAGATTTTGGAAGAAAATGTTGGATTTTGTCTATATTTTCAAGGTTGAATTTGTACGCTTTTGAAGACTGGAAACTTTTGATCTTAAGAGGGTGAATTGAAACTAGGATGTGATGACATTAATTGAGGATTGTTGATAAGATCTCTTGGGATGAGTCCACTCCAAATCTGTGTATTCCTGGTAGAATCTTTGATATTTTTCTTTACGCACCCAGCTTAGGTAGAGTGGAATTGATGGTACCTCTTGAGAAGACACTACTTTGAATCTCTGCATTGATCTCTTTCCATGAAAAAAGCTGTTGTACCTTTCGTTCTAAAATCGACACTTTACTTTGTATCAGTAATTGAGGAGCGCTGTTGCCAAAAGTTCTCAAGTTTAGTTTGAATTCGCGATTCTGAGATAGTGACTTGGATGCATTAATATTTGCTTTCGACTTGTATTCAATGGGTTCCAAGTGTTGAGATGCAATAAAAATTTTTGATCCGTCCAATTTATGTTTTGACATTTGGAAAAATAATCAATATGGGGATTTAGGTTTTGAAAAGATTCATATGTCCTCCGCTGTTGTGTTTTCCAATTTTCATGTATATTTTAGCAATAAGAGAAAATGCTAGGTTTGATCTTTCTTAAAACAGTTATTAATACTCTGCTTCTCTGTTTAATTTGTACACAGAGAAGAAGATGGGGAAGTTGCTGGAGTCTCTACTGGTGTTTTGGAGCTCATAAAGCTAACAAACGAATCGTTCATGCTGACCTTGTTCCGGAACAGGAAGAGACTGGAGTTAATGCCCTTTCTGTTGAAAATCAAACACGCTCAACTGCTATTGTCCTCCCCTTTATTGCCCCTCCGTCTTCACCGGCCTCATTTCTCCAATCTGACTCTCCTTCTGCCACTCAATCACCTGCAGGGTTGGTATCTATTACTTCCCTTTGTGTGAATGCTTATTCCCCAGGTGGACCTGCATCAATATTTGCAATAGGCCCTTATGCACATGAAACACAGCTAGTCACTCCACCTGTGTTTTCTGCCGTCACCACTGAACCATCAACTGCTTCTTTCACTCCACCTCCAGAATCTGTTCAAGTGACTACTCCTTCATCCCCTGAAGTACCGTTTGCTCAACTTCTGACATCTTCTTTGGAACGTGCTCGAAGAAACAGCGGAATTAATCAAAAGCAAGGATGGTCTCACTATGAATTCCAATCTTATCAGTTCTACCCAGGAAGCCCAGGTGGCCAGCTCATCTCACCAGGCTCAGTGATCTCAAATTCTGGCACATCTTCTCCTTTCCTTGATCAGCATCCAATTCTTGAATTCCAAATGGTGGATGCACCCAAATTGTTGCGGTTTGAACCTTTTACAACTCGTAAGTGGGGTTCGAGACTGGGTTCTGGATCAGTGACACCGGACGGTGTTAGGTTAGGCTCACGGCTTGGTTCTGGCTCCATGACTCCAGAGGGTGTGGGACTAGGTTCAAGGCTTGGTTCTGGTTCCGTGACTCCTAATGGTGTTGGGTTGCAGTCAAGGCTAGGATCTGGATGCTTGACACCTGATGGTAGGGGGCCTACGGAGGACCATATTTCTGAGGTCGCATCCCTTGCCAATTCAGAAAATGGACCTAAAATTGATGACGCTGTCATTGATCATAGAGTATCATTTGAGTTGAGTGGCGAAGAGGTTGCTCGTTGTCTTGAGAACAAGTCAGCATCATCTTGTCGATCATTCTCAGAATTCCCACAGAATTTTTTGACAGAAGACCAAACGGAAAGTGGCAGCATACACACAGATGGTGGAAATTTTTTACGTGTTGATGAAACTTCTGCTGCAATATTGGAGAAACCTTCAGAAATGGAAGAAGATCATTGCGAGAGAATGCATCGCTCTGTCACTCCTGGATCACTCAAGGAGTTTAATTTTGATAATTCCAGAGGAGAAGTCCCCGAGAAACATAATGTCACATCTGAATGGTGGGCGATGAAGATATTTTCTGGAAGGAAGCTAGACCAGCAAGCGACTGGACTTTCTTCCCAGCCTTACAACCAGAATTTAGCTTACTCCGAATCCATACATCAATGATGAGAAACAAAATGGTGGCTACAAATTACCAGCCCATCAGATGCAAGTCTGAAGGCAATACAGCTTGTAAGACTCAACCCTTTAATACTGTGATCAAATGACTTTAAGGAGGATAGATTGAATAGCTAAAAATGAATATTAGTCTCTTGTCAGCCATAAAGAGAGTGCAGAAAAAACAGTTTGTATGGATCATTAGTGCGCCCTCTAGTGAGCTTTTCCCTCCCCATTTTCTTTCCCTCCCTGACATTATATACAAAAATAGCATTTGCACATAGATACTGCTTTTCTGGATTGCTTTTTGTCATCTTGTGTGTAATATAAAGAAATTGTTATCAGAGACTTTCAAGTTTGTCTTTTTGATTCTGTATACTCTTAGTCAACTTTAGTTCGTCCATTTGATGGAATGAAGTTCTACGGGTACTTTTTGTATGAAACAGGCAGTAGTCATTCACCAAAGTACCATTTTCTTATATGATTGAAGTGTGAAAGCTTAGTATAGCTTACTGTGATATGCCATTTATGGTCCATCTCATGCCAGCAATTGTTATGCTGGCTAAGGATAAGGTAAATTATGTTTGTTAGGTAACTGCCAAGTCTTGCGTCTTTGTCCTAATCCGACAGAAAAAGAAAGAAACAGCCTGTGACCAACAAAACTGCACTATGGTTCACAAGCCGGAAGATCACTGAACACCAGTTTGTAGGTTACTCCAGACAGGAGAATTTACAGTGCCATCTGGGTTATAGCCAAAACATGTGTTCCTGTCGGTGCTTGCCTAAAAATGGCCATTTTGCTTATCTTAGAACAAGTACGGTCTTCCTCATTTCCTGAGTTTGGTTCTGTGAACAAAACTGTTGGAGGAAGAGCTATGTTTTGTGTCACCTTCAAGTCCAACACCTTAAAAACGGATTAATGGGGACATAAAAATCTAAGATTCATGACTAGTTATTACATGAAAGATGCTCTCTCTGTGTTTGTATCTACCTTGTTAGATACAGGGTCCGATGATCCAGGCAAATTGTCCCAATTCAAAAGACAAAAAAAAAAGGTTGACAAATTAAATCTAATCGGTCTAAACTCATAGATCAGGTCTCGGTTGATTATCCAAACTTATTTGACAAATTTAATTTCAATTTTACAAATCAATGTATTTTTAATTTCAATTCAAGTTGGGTCGAAATTCGAGTTAAAATCAAGTTATATAATTTATCCATTATTATTTTTTTAAAAACAATTTATATAATTTTTTAAAATAAAAAATGCAACCGTTACTCTTTTAGTATATTTTACTTTGTAAATTTAATAAAAATTAAGCAATAAATTTAACTTAAATAGTTATTGGTTAAAGAGTATTCAATAACAGAACATTTGATGAATTAACGGGTTTAAGTTAAACGAAGCTTGAGAGGTATATAATAATTTCTATCCTAATTACTTTAATTGAGGCACTTAATGACCAAATTTGTACAAGTTTGGATTAACACAATAGGATTATGAGGCAGTAAAAAGGATTATCATGTTGGGGTTTGAGAATCAAAATTCCCAATTTAATTAGTCTAATAAATTTGGGAAATTGCATTTGGGGTTCAAAATTTTATCTTTGATCTGCCCTAAATTCATTATTGAAACCCAATTAGGGTTCTAAGACAAGACAAACCCTTTACTCGTAGGAATCAGACAGGGGACGAGTCCTTAAGTCCTAAGATATTTAGGACAAGTCATACTCTGGAAGATGTAGACATTAGTCTCCTTGGACAACAAGGCATTATTTTAGAATTAGTGAAATGAGTAATGGTGATCCCAAAATCAACAAACTAGATCTGAATTGATTAGGCTTTTAAAATAATATTATTTCAAACGATTTGAATTTGAAATTTAATTATATAATTCGAGTTTGATCAAATCTTAAACTATACTCAAATTATATCTTAAGAGTCGGGTCAAATTTAATATGCCATTGTCATGCCTATATTTTGTCCTTTCTTCTTCTTAATTAACATGTAATAGATTAGATAATCAAAAGAAGTAGGTACACACCAAATTGATGTTACATGTAAATGGAGGGTTTGGCCTTTTCAATTTATACTTGCCAAGTGGACGGCTTATTAAGTTCATATTTATTATCATTTAAATATATATTAAATAAAATTTTGAATGTATAAAATAATTTATAAATTATACCCTTTAAGTGATTTATTTAATAAATTAATAACTTAAATTAAGTATCAAATTTGATTTTAATTAATACATTCTAACAAATCTTCACTTCTAACCAATTACCACTTTAATTAAATTACAATTACAATCATCACAATCTTTAATTGATAAACATACGAAAAACTTATTTTACCAATAGAAATACTTTCTTGATGGTTCAAAGAATAATAATGGTGATCAATGTTTTAAAAACTAGTTCGAAAAGTTAAACTGATAAGACAAAAAGTTTAAGATTTAGAAAGTTCAAACAGTATTATACCGTTATAAAATTGGTTAAAGATTGAATAAAATTGAATAATTTGAAATATGATTGAAAAAGAATGCCTTTAATTTAAAATTTAATTGAAAAAAGAAACTGTTAAATAAAAACTGATCAATTAATTTAAAATATATTAATTTTTGTCAACAATAGTATTAAAATAAATCGAATCGAAAAGTTGAAGATTAAATAAAAAAGTTGATCGATTCAAAAGTTTTACAATTAAATCAATCAAATTGATTCGAAATTTTAATCGTAGGCAGTGATTTGTGTTTCATTCTTTCCAACTCATACCTTCCTTAAAATATTTGCTATAGTCTCAATCGATTAGCTTGTAAGTTTAGATTTGTTAATACCCCTTCACCGTCATTATGACAAAGAGACTCTGACAAACTTATTCTCAACAACAGAATTATAATCAGATTGAATAGTTGACATTTTGGAAGTCTCTTCATTGCCCTAATCTAAATTCCTAGTCTTTTTATATTATCTTGTGGGATTAGGGATATGATTCAATAATCATTTGCTATTATTAATGTAAAATTTCCCTCCAAATATATATATAGAAGTGATAAAATGGATCCAGTCAATTTTATCAAACTCGGTTTAACCCAAATTCCTGTAATTAATATAGATCTAGAATTTTTTTCCTAAATTTGAATTTAATAAAACTTAACTTAATTAATTTGAGTTAAACATTATGATTAAAAAATTGAACCAGTTCGAAAGGTTCAACTATAAAAACTTTGAACCGGTCAAATTTTTTGTTTAGTTTTAAACTTTCTGGTTTGTTTTACTTTAATAATTTTTGTTGTTAAAAATTAATCAGTTTATTAATTAATATGTTGATTTTATAAATAAAAATAAACTAATTAATTTTTATTTAACACTATCTCTTTTGAATTAAAATTTAAATTAATAACAGTCTCTTTTAAATTTATTTAAAGTTCTCAATTTTATTTAATTTTTAATCATTTTTATGAAGGTTTAGTACTGATCGAACCTTTTAAGCTTTAAATCTCGTCTTACCAGTTTAATTTTCAGTTTGGTTTTTAAAACATTAGTTAAAT
>JAOQMM010000006.1:22481079-22511355 GCA_027563515.1 Erythroxylum platyclados
TCACAAAAAAGACATAAAATGGCAGCTTGAAATTTACCTAAGTGTTAAGGGATTTTAGGGTTGTTAACCTCCATAACACCAGTAGCAATGTCGAACCAATCCCCTTTTTCTCATTCTAATTCAGCAGCAGCATCTCCCTCCGTGCCAAGAAGTCCTGGAAGGGCAGAAAATCCGTTAAATCCTGGATCACGCTGGAAAAAGGGAAAACTACTGGGTAGAGGCACATTTGGACATGTTTACGTCGGTTTTAACAGGTAAGACTAATAGATGGTAAATGTGCATGAAAATGTATCTCGAAACTGTTTGATGTAATTGTTATATATTCTTCAGTTTCAACATAAGAGAGATCTTACTGGTTCATATGATGGCTATCATGGCTAATAATCACTAATAATAACTTCCTTCCCATGATACAATACAGCTTGCAGAGATTTTATCTTAAGCCACTTTAAGATTAATATATAATGAAGAAGTGCTTGTTGCATAACTCATTTCATTTTAACTGGTCAGTGAAAGTGGCGATATGTGTGCAATGAAAGAGGTGACATTGTTTTCTGATGATGCCAAGTCCATGGAAAGTGCTAAGCAGTTGATGCAGGCAAGTTGGTGGCAGTATGGAAAAAGTTTTAGTGAAAATATACAGAAGTCTTTGCTTAGTCGTTCTGAAATTATTTTTCTATTTTTGAACAGGAAATTGTTCTGTTGAGCCGCTTGCGACACCCCAACATTGTGCAATATTATGGGTCTGAGACGGTAAGTCTTAATATGTGCCATTCTTCTCCTTATATGTATATTTCATTTGAACACTGCTTACAGATATTGGAGTTGTCTGTACTATGGGAATACTAAACCTAAAATAGCACCAGTAGTCTATGTCGCACATGTGATGAAGCTGTTGTGGAGATGGTTGGGCTATTATTTTATATAGGTGTAGTGGGGCATTTTACAAGTTAAATTGATACCACGCGACCTAATTATAGTGGGATGAACATAAATTTTCTAGACAACATACTTTAGAAGTTTGCATATTGAGTTGCTTTATTTGCACGTAAGCTACTTGGAAAAGCATGCTGTTTTCGGACACTATTAAACTTAGATTTTGAGTTGATAAATGCTTCATTTGGAAGTAGTTCTTATATGGTAAATTAATTGCTAAAAAATTGTTTTATGATTGGAGGGTGAAGTTCTGGCACTTGTGGTTTGGGTTTCTGGTCCTACGTTGATTTTAACCTCTCATTTTCGTAGGATAGCCAGTTTTTTTGTTAATAATTATGCTGTTATGGATTTTGTTGATTATCTTTCTTCAAATGGGATTAAAGTTTTCCACTTCAGTTGATCCAATTTTTTTGCGTATACTATTCTTATTTATCTTGCTGCTTGCCTTAACTTTTCAATGATTTTTGCACAGGTTGGTGACAAGCTCTATATATACCTAGAGTACATATCTGGTGGATCCATATATAAGCTTCTCCAGGAATATGGACAGTTGGGTGAGCTAGCAATTCGTAGCTATACCCAGCAGATCTTGTCAGGACTTGCGTACTTGCACTCTAAAAATACCGTCCATAGGTGAATTCATTAACCTATTTAATAGGCATGTGCTCAACTTGAAGATTGCTGATATTCTTATGTTAAAATCTTATATGCAGAGACATTAAAGGAGCAAACATACTTGTGGATCCAAATGGTCGTGTTAAATTGGCAGACTTTGGCATGGCAAAGCATGTGAGTAGACTCAATTACTTACTCCTTTGTAATTGCTTGCCATTGAGTCATTAATGAGTCTATTGGTAGGGATTCAGTAGAAGAATGGTACTTCATGTTGAATGAATTCAGTATTCAATCATCAAAATTACCTTTGTTCACTCGTTTGTTAACTTTTCATGCTTCGACTTCATGCTCTCAGTGCAAAAGTTTGGTATGCCGGCTATCTATGTGCACAATAATATGATTTGACCTTGTTTATCAGTTTAATGATCAAACTCTGATTGTGTAGCTTCCTAATGTTTGTTTTACAGATCAATGGACAGTCATGTCATCTATCTTTTAAGGGAAGCCCATACTGGATGGCACCTGAGGTATGATGATAACATTTACGTGCTTAATCATGTCATGATTCTTCATTAATCACTCGCTTTTTTTTTTAATTTGCAGGTCATAAAGAATTCAAATGGTTGCAACCTTGCTGTGGATATATGGAGTCTTGGATGTACGGTACTGGAAATGGCCACAACAAAACCACCATGGAGCCAGTATGAAGGAGTAGGTTCAACACATGGCATTCTGAATAATTGGATCGATTCAATATGGAAATTTAAGTTAATGTGATTTGATTAACTTGTGCTTCATATAGTTATTCATGAAACTGCTTTGCTTTATTATTTCTTATCTAGGACTTGATATTTGACAGTCGGAATGCTTGTTTATTATGCTGTGAAGGTTGCTGCTATGTTTAAGATTGGAAACAGTAAGGATCTCCCAAGAATTCCAGATCATCTCTCTGATGATGGAAAAGATTTTGTCTGGCAATGTTTACAAAGAAATCCACTACATCGTCCTACAGCTTCCCAGCTTTTGGAACATCCGTTTGTAAAGCATGTGGCATCTTTGGAAAGACCTGTTCATAATCCTGAACCTAGAGATCCACCTCCCGGGGTTACAAAGGGGTTTAAGATTTTGGTAAATTTTCTGTTCTCTGTTATGATTTTTCTCTTTGCTGGGTCTAATTTTGTTGTATTAAGATAGAATTTCTGGCATTTGTATTCATTTGTTGGATTTGGTTTCCAGCAATAGGCATCTTTATGGCTTTTAAATGGATGTTACATCTTACACCTTGTATTGTTGTCTGATATCTTTGCATCACTTATCCTGATCCGATCTGTTGAATATGCCGCAAATAAAGATTTGGCTGATTATCAGAACTTATTGTCCGAACACTTTCACAGTTAATGGTGAAACTTTCTTTTCACATATGTTTTACTGATTTCTCTGGCACAATGTTTGGCTTTTTCACAATGGTTTTTAACTGTTGTCCTGGCTTGTTAACAGGGCATTAATCAAGCGAGAAATTTCTCCACCTTGGACCCGGAAAGACTTGCAGTTCATTCATCTAGAGTTTTGAGAGCTGGTCCTCAGGCCAGGTATGTCTCTCGGAATCATTACAATTTTCCCATATATGTATTTGTTATTAGCTTTTGTTCTGATTTCAGCTGCACCATTTTTAGTGACATCCATATTCCGAGGAACATATCTTGTCCTGTTTCACCTATCGGAAGCCCTCTTTTGCATTCAAGGTCCCCACAGCACCTGAATGGGAGAATGTCTCCTTCACCACTATCTAGCCCGCGGACCACCTCGGGTTCATCCACACCCCTGACAGGTGGCCCTGGTGCCATTCCTTTCAATCATTTAAAACAGTCAGCTTACTTGCAAGAGGGTTTTCTAAACATGTCGAAGCCTTCAAACACCGTGTACAGCAACGGCCCATCTTATCATGACTCCAATCTCGATCTCTTTCGAGGAATGCAGATGGGGTCTCACATCTTCTCAGAGCGGATTCCCTGTGAATATGATGCCTTGGGAAAGCAGCTTGGGAGGCCTGCTGATGGAGAGCTTTACGATGGACAGTCAGTGCTGGCTGATCAAGTGTCTAGGCAGCTCCTGAGAGATCATGTGAAGATGAAACCATCCTTGGATCTAAGTCCAAAATCTCCATTACCAAGCCGGACGAGTGGCATTTAACTTGATGCTTCTCCCTTAACCTGTTGATCTGCAGTTCAAGTTCACCAACAGCTGAGGGAAGTAATTCATCCAAATAAGGACTTGAGGGAGAAAGAAAATGACAGGAGCAATAGAGTTATGGTGGACGAATGAGAAATACTTTTGTTCGGACCTGTAAACTGATAACCATGTCAAGCCTTTTTCATAATCGGGATTCTGATCTCGGCTGTTCAGTTCCCTCTGTACCGCTTCCTAGCCATCCTTGATCCAATTTCTGGTTTGATGAAGCAACATCCATGTAGCTTGTGATTCCCCCCAGAGATAAAGCATTCTGGTAATCCAATGTATGGCAGTTAACAGAGAATTGCATATATTTGTGGCAGTGAAAACTGTATATTCTTTTAGATCATCATCATCATCATACAGAAGGAAAACACAGACCAAGTACAAATTACTAGTTTTTAGACTACATTTTTGGAGTCTGAAACTGCTGTACAGAAGAAGATGGAGACTGGATAGTGGAACTAAAGATGGAAAATTTGTTTGTGAAGCAATTTGTAGATTTGCTGAGCCCTGTTGTATATCTCATTCTTGCAATGTTTGGAGGATGAACATGTAACTCTGATGGAATTTATTTGTGGTACGTATATTATTCAATGTTCAAGTGAATTGGAAACGTTGAATTCTGATTCTTCCAGTTTTTAAGCAACATCTCTGTATCATTCTAATTGTTTTTGTCTTGTTAAGAAATATCGGGTCTAAGGTTGGCAATGAGCCGAACCCAGCTCGGGCTTGCAGGCCTGCAGCTTAAAGTTTGATTTAATTTATTTTTAATTTTTAAAAATTTAAAAGACCGCAACCTATCATAAAAGAAAATTTAAGTTTAGTCTGAAATTTGATCAATTTAGAATAGCCCATTGAATTCGGGCTAGAATAAGCTTTTTTAGTCCACTCAAGATCAAGACTCTTTTAGTTAATTTTAAAATTATTAAAAATTAATTTTTTAGAAAATTTCTTCTTAAACTCTTATTAAACAATAATTGGTGAAATACTAATTAAAAATTGTTGATACAAGAATTCAACTCTTAAACCTGATTATGATTAACATTAATAATATATTTATAATAATTCATTAATTTTAATTGAGTTTAGTTCATTTTAGTTGATTTTAAGAGTTGCAAGTTAGTTTAAACATGAATGTTCAAGAAATTACAATATATACGAGAAAGTGGCATATTATTTATGATTTTTTAAAATGAAAAAACTTGAATGTACTCAATAATTTATAAATCATATATTTTATTTGAATTATTTGATGAGTCGTGAATTAAAATTAAATAATTAATTTAATGTAATAGCTGTATGATAATAATCATAAACACTATGAAGCGAAATTTAAAAATTTTGTTTAATTCCTAATTTGAATTCGTTTTTATTTAGAAAATCTTCTGATTTCACAATTCTAAATTCTTAAAATTATCAAGATAATTATTTAAAAAAAAGCTTGATTTTAAATAAATGTTTGATTTACATTTTTTATTATTTGAAATATTAGTGATTCTATTTAAAGATATTAATGAGTTAAATTGAAACTCCATCAATCTAGAGTTGTAAAACTTAAATTTGTTTAATAAAAAGACGTTATTTTAATTTTAAATTTCTTGAACTTGCATATCAAAATGACATCATTTTAAACAAGTATACTAAAATATATCATTTTGATGAGGAAGTTCAAGTCGATACCCCAAATTAAAGTCCAATTTGAAGTTCGGTCAATTTAAATTTAATTGATTTCATGTGAATCTATTGAAAATAGTTTCCTTATCAGTTAGGGAGATGATATGTACTACTAGATCTCTTCAAACCACATATATAAATAAAGCTTTTACTAAATTATTGCCATTATTATTGTATTGATATAATCGCCTTCTCCATCCAATATATTAGTTGCAAATAGGGATGGGAATGGCATGAACCCGAGGCTAGACCCTAAAACTTTAGGCTAGAGCTTGAGTTTGATTGGACTTAGGCAGCCGAAAGTTTAATAAGGTCTAAGCTATTTTTAATTAAATATATACTTTTATTTTTAAAAATTTGAAAAAAATATCATTTTACTTAAATTTTTTTAATTTGACAATTTGAGCTTGACTTGGCCCGAAACTTGAAATTAGAAAAAGACTAAGAACTCGGTTTAAAACTCGATCAACTTAATCAAAACCCGTTAACTTCGGCCAGATCGAACCGAGTAAATTAAGCCTAGCTGCAACTTTCAACTCACAGAATTACTCTTTATTGAAGCGATTAAGGTAGTTGATAGAACACAATCACAACAAACATAGTACATGAGAAAGAAACTGTTATAAGCCTAAGCCTAGGCCGCCATAAGAAACTCCTTGTCCTTCTCCAACCTCTCCATAGTTTCTGGTTCCAAGCTTATCTCCACATCAATCCCACCACTCTTCCCCTGATACAAATACATCATCCCATCAAACCTGTTGTTTGATCCACTCCTCACCGCCTCTGGCTTTCCCCAACCGAAGTCCACCTCGTACACACGAAACCTCGGCGAGCTTCCCACAGCCACACAGTTCACTCCCGCATCCTTGTACTGAAATATCTTCGGTGCAGCCTCCCACTCTTTGTTACGTTCGTCGATGGCTTTCGCGTTGTGCATGTCAATGGCTTTTTGTATCACCGAAGCCCCAAACTCAGGCGGGTTCTTCAGCAACAGTCCGGCTGCCGTCGCCGTGAATATTGCCTGAATCAGATTGCCGAAGTAACTATCCGGCATCGGCGGGTCGACCCTTTTCCGGCAATCGGCGAAGACGGTGAACACCGTGAAGTCTTCAGGTTTTAGCTCGCGAGCTTGCGTTACGTGACGCCATACATGGGCTGATAGTGCTTGGAATGTGGAGAATGGTTTTGAACCGTCCGATGGAAGATTTGCGTTGACCTTTGACTTGATTTGATCGATGAGTGACTCCGAGAATCTGAAGACTTTCTCTCGAAGTGGCGGAGACAGTTTGGCGTCTCCGTTGGTATGTGGATCCGGAGGAAGAGACAGGTCAAGTTTCACCCGCGTGTCGCGCGCTTTGGTTCTGTCAAGGAATGGCGGGACCGAGATTGAAGTTGATCCACGGCAGATCTCAGCCCAAGAACTCATGAAGTGCCATGTGGACATCCCATCAAGAACCGCGTGGTTGAACGCGCAACCCATTGCGAGTCCATCTTTTAGCTTAGTTAGCTGCGGGCCAATCAAATAGTTTGCTTAAAAAGTCTCCACGTGATGTGGTTAAAGCAATTATAAGCTAATTGATAGTGTATGGAATGGTAATATTTTTTAATTCTAAAATATAGAAATTTAATACTTTTGAAAAAATTTAATCTTTAAGCTTTTTATAAATTCTTCTATTTTTTAATTTTTTAAAAATACTTTATGTTGATTTAAGTTAAAAAATAAAGACAAAATATATGCTCTATGAACTTCATAATTATACCAATCAAATTTATATTATGATTTAATTCAACTCTTAAACTCAAATACAATTAATCCGATTAAAACTAATAATTTATTATAATTAATTTAAGTTAAATTTAATTAATTCTAGACAAATTTAAAAGTTGAATTAGATTATTATATTATTGACATTTGATTAATTTAACATTCATGCTTAATATGTTTCATCTTTATTTTTTAACCAATGTTTAAAAGAAAGATTTTTATAAAAAAACTGAAAATTAAAAAGAGTTTTTTTTGAGAAATATAAATATATTACACTTCTTAAACTATGCGAATGATTTATATATTTTTCTCTTTAAATATAAATTTATTGAATTATACTTCGAATGACCCATTAATAATTTTTAACAGAAAAAATAGTTTTAATTAATATGCTTTAATTAGCCAATTCCACCTATAAATTAAGGCAGGTAATTTTTGTTAGTTTTGGGAATTCATTACTATTAAATTAGCACATGGGAACTTCAATAAAATAAAAGAACAAAATTAAAACACTAAATTTTGTGGGATCCATAGAATTTAGATAAGATATTCTATGTCATTTAATCACTTACTACTCTATTAATTCTGTTTTTAAATAAGATTTTCTGACATAAAATAGAAATCAACTAAATGACAGAGAATGATCTCAATCCCGTAGAATTAATATTGACTACCTTTGTGCATCTCAAGCTAAGTTTTGAAATTAATGTCTTTCCCCGTCACATCATACCACATACATTGAATTTCCCTAATAAACATAATTATATATGAATTCCCAATAAGTGCTTCCATGACATTTAAAAAAAAAAACTATTTACGTCAATTTAACTTTTTAATTTTATTTCAATAACAACATCTACCAATAAAAACCTTGATAATACGCAAATTCAATAATTCACAATTCACAATCTTGTGTGTTTAATAATAATTTTAAAAGTTAAAAATTTTTAGAAATTATTAAACTACAAGAATCCTTGTATGTTTAACCCTATATTTTAAATAAACGTCCAAGGTTTGATCTCTTCAAATTGGCACAATAAATTTTTTTTAATTCTTAAAAAAAAGCTAGAGAAGACGAGAACGGTGTCGTTTTAAAGTACCTGTATAGCCAACAAAGGCCTGTGAAGTCCCTCCAGGTTCAGGACTCCATTGTACGGAATCAACTCCTTCAAAGTCTCTGCACCTTCCTTATCAACCGTTAGGTCCTCCACGCTGATCTCATCAGCAGATGCTTCCATGATCTCCACACCGTCCATTTCATCATCATACTCCAGTCTGAAAACTCCATCATCGTCTTTCCCAAGCTTCCCAGCAAGTTGATGAAAGTCTTCCAGAACTATCCCAAGCCCATCTTTCAGTTTCTCCACCATCTCCTCGTAGTTGTTGCCCTTGTAAAGCAACAGCTTCTGGTTGTAGTAAAAGGCCAGATATGGAAGATCAAACGTGACAAGCTGACATTGCCTAGTCCCGAGCTTCTTGTTGGGGTTGACGTGTGTTTTGCTTGTGATCTTCACCTTCGCGTGATCTTCCTTCTTCTCCACTGGTTCGGAAGCCATTGTTGATGGTAAGAACGAAGTTTAGCAGGTTAAGAAAGTGATGACTTGTGGTGGTGTTGAAAGACATGTAGAGGCACTTATAGAGAGAAGAAGAACACATTTGATGTAGGTGGGAAGACATTAATGTACTTCATGGAAGGTAGTTGAGGTAAATTAATGGCTATGCTTCAGTCTGGTGGCAAATGGCAGGTGTAGGGGAAATTTGTTCATTAAAGCTCTCATAAAGTAAAAAACAGCCTTGAAATATGCTTTTCTCTTTTGTCAAAGACTTCTCAATGATTATTATTGTGAATACAAATTAGATATATACGAGTTAATCGAGCTTTGGATGATACTTAAGCTCGAGATAATTAGTTTATCTCGACTTTTAAATCAAAACTTAGGTTTAAAATAACTAGTTTAATTCGATTTATTAAAATTTAAAAAGGGTTATATGATTATTTGTCTTTCATTAATATGATTTTTGATCCTCTTAGAACAAACACATTAATAGTTTTGTATATGGTTGCTTATTTTATATTTAAAAACTAGATGAAGAATAAAATGTCATGTAAATTTTCTAAATTTCAGTTTTTTATATAATTTTATTAATCACATGTAAAATGATTTTTAGAAATAAACTATTTGATTTTTAAAAGTTTAGACATTTAATAAAAAACTTTAAAAGACTAAACATTTAAATGACAAAATTTTAGAAAGAGCGGAAATTTTAAAATTATTATCCCAATTCAAAAACCTATTAATTTTATTTATTTCGTTTTAAAAAATATTAACTTTTAAGTAGGCTTAGCAAATTTGGGTCGAATCAAACTAAAGTTTTTAATATGCAACTAGAGTTCGATGGAATTCAAATTGCTCCGGGATAACATCGATTTTATTTTACTTTACAATTGTTCTTGAATTTCTTAAATTTAAAGATCAAAATGATTTTTTTTTAATTGAGAAGGTTCGGAGTGTTTGAGTTGATTACTCAATTTCTAATTCAACTGAAAATTTGATTAACTTCAGCTTGAAATATTAATTTTGGATACACCAAATCGAACTTAATTTATCAAATCTACTTCTAAGAATTTCTTTGAAATTTGTTCCAACATGTAATAAATGCATAATCACAAAGGATTTGCAAAGAGCTGTATGAGATGTAAGAACTTGGAGGCTCCAAAAAAGATTTGATAAATTTATAGAATATTGAAAATATTAAAGAAATCGGAAACAACGTTTTTACTTAATAAGGATGATGTTACGTATTATTGAACTGTCCCAAACTTCGTACTTTAGCGGAAGTGTTATTGTTGAAAGTATTAAAAAGAAAGTAGTAAGTTGGTGTGCTCTCTCTTTCCCTAATTAAAGTTGCGGTGAAATCGAAATGGCATGGAAGACATTAAACTACATCTACAACCCAACTGTTTATTTTAGATAATGTTCGTGCAAGGAAGGCAAGAAGTGGCCCCTTTGACAAGGGCAAAAGGACCACTTTCTAATTTTCTGATTTCGTACAATATTAAATATACAACGTTTTTAGCATAAGTTAATGTCAAATTAGAAAGTATTATTCTATTTTTCATGTTCAAACTAGTTTTGGACTAATTGAAGTTGTCAAAAGATATGATTCAAACAGAGATACCTATTTATAGTAAATTTTGAATAGGATAATTTTTCTTAATTTAAATTATTAATTTGTTAAATATTTTTTCAGTACTTGATTTAGCCAGAAATTTGATAACAATAACAATAAGATAAAAAATGGGAAATATATAGAAAAAAACAATTTGAAAATCACTTTTTGTTAAACCAAAATTTTGTTATAAATAAAATACTATTATAATAGAGGTGTCAGAAGATCCATGTTGATCTTGATTGGACGGATATAGTGTATCCATCTCATAGTCTCCTGAGAATAAAAGGAATAGTTGTGTGGAAATAATGCATGTGATGAGCATAAAGTACTTTTTGATAGTTTGTGATCCATCATGTTGGCATTAACTTTTAAAGTTCAATAAGTGGTAACTATTTTAGGATCTGAACCATAGTAATCTGATCATAAGTTTAATATACTACCATATATAAAGCAACATCAGATGCAGAATTTAGAAAATTAGAATAAAAAATATATTAAAAGTATTATAATCAAAATAATTATATAGATAAGTACTTACAAACTAAATGAAATAGACAGGTAATAATAAAAATTATTTAAAAAAACTCTATTATTGTTAAAAATGATTATATGAGACCAGTAAAATTATATATATATATATATATATATCCCTTTTTCAAATAACATTTGAACTCGTAAAAGTTAAAATTAAGAGTATGTATATAAACTCAGTGATTTAAGTTAAAATCACATGGAGGTTGGTTAAGTAGATTACCTTAATTAGTTTACAAATATGGTTGTTCCTCTACTCACAATCAATGGCTGCATGTGTGGTCAGTTGTTGTAGTAGGCCATGCCCTTGACTCATGGCTCGTAATAATTGATGCCACAAATGACGGTGCTGCTCTTACGTATATTATTAGGGTTGGCATGCTCAGGCTAACTGGTCCGGACCCTATTTGAACGATCGAGCGAATTTTAAAGTCCAACATTTTTATTAAATTTAATTGGGTTAAACCTTGAATTTAAGTTTATTCTAAATTAGATTTGGTAAATAAATATAAGCATGGCTTGGTTTGGCTAGAAATCAACGAATTCGATCAATTTGATTTGATTTCGAATCGAACTTGAGTTTTATAAAAAAATTTAAACTTTGAGTCAAGTTCAAACTCAACTAGCTAACTTGATACTTAAAAATTATAAGAAAAATGATATTGTTTTAAGTAAAATAAAATTATTTTTTAAAAGATAAATAATTAAACATTGGGCCATCTAAATTTAGTCAGGTCCAAGATATTTTTTTTTTTCCATTTTTGATCCAAATTTCAATCAACTTGGGTTGAGATGAGTTGTGTTTAGATGGGTTTATTAACTCTATGTATAATAAAATTTCTATAGAGATCTTTGAGTTTGTTGTAGATGGTCTTACATCTCTAGTAAATTATGAGTTCAAATATCACAAGATATGACTCATGTAAATTACTTGCAAAATGGATTAAAATGTTGAATCGAATAATATCAATTGGTTACTATGCATCAGTTTAAGTGAGGTTTTTAAGCATAAGTCTAGTTGAAATTTCACTCAACTCGAATTAAGATAGGTTGAGCCGAGTTAATTTACCATCCACACAAACACACACACACACACATATATATAAGATGACTCTTCATAGAGATCTTAGAGTTTATTGTAAATGTTCTTATGTTACAGGTAATTGGTTAATGTATTTTGAATTATTAATTTAAGATGTATATAATTTATAATTTATTACGTATATTTGATAATTTATTTAGTAAACATTCTAATTCCACTTATATGGGGGAAGATCTTGAAGCAACTGGTAAAAATTGCTCATTTGTGATTATAATATTATAAATTCGAGTCACGGAAACAACTTCTTTGTAAAAAAATTACAAAGGGAAGACTGTGTATATTAATAACCCTCCTCCAACCATTACAAAGCGGAGAGTCTTGTGTGCAGAGTACGTTGATTTTTTTACTTAATTCTACTTATATAAAAAATTTAATAATAATATTTGATATAAAAGAGAAAAGGAATGTATTAATAATGTGAAAATCAAACTAAACAAATAGAAATTAACCTAATTTAACAGAAAAATTAGGGATTTGTCTTGGACTGACCAGGGTCCAGTATCTCCTTAAGTACAAGGTTCCTAGCTCTGTTAATGGTCATGAAACACAAGTACAAATGCTCCTCCAGTTCATCGAGCTGTTGGCTAAACTCACAGTCCTTCTTCTTCATCCGTCGCATCACTTCACCTCCACCAGCTTGAACACAATCCTCTCCTCTCTCTACCCAGAACCTAACCGTGTCCTTCATGTGCTCCATTTCATGGTTTACCCTATCAACAATTCGACTAATCGTTTCCAAGTCTCTGCTCAGGATATACGTCCCTTTCGCAGCTGCATCAAGCTGACTCCACACTCTGGCTAGGCTCTTAGTGGAAGCCGAATCTAGCGAGAAAGCTACGAGACTTGGAGTAGCCACCAAGAGAGCTAGAGCATGAGTCGTTACGATTATAACCAGTGAAGCTGTTAGAGCCACCAGGAAGATGGCTGAGCTATGTTTCAGCTTGGATTTTAGGTTCAATTTGGCTTTTGTTCTGTCACGGGTCGATTCTAATTGCTTGAGCAATTTCGAGCATTGAGCTTGGATCTCCACGACCCGGATTTGAGATGAACTGGATTTGCCGAATGGGTTGACAGAGTTGGTGAATTCGGATAAACCCCAAAAAGGGCCTGATTCGTGGAGTTGAACATAGGTTTCGAAGGACCTGTACTTGATTCGAACATGGTCGATTTCTTTCAGTAACAAACCGCAGAGTAGAGAGGCATTGGATGTTTGGAGGAAGTATTCAGATAATAAGGAGTGAATGGTGTCTGGGATATGGAGCAATTTCAGGATTCGGGTCACTGTGGGTTGATCAGGGTCCAACAGGTGTTCGACGAAAAGTCTGTAAGATGGAAGCCGAGCTGCGGTGGTTGACTCGACGGGACGTTTGTACGAGGAGGGAACAGTTGTGTCCGTCAAGGCCACGACACGTGTCCAAAACTCGATGTAGGACTGGGTCCTGAAAGCATCGGCATATTCTTCACGCACATCTATGTCGTTTTGATGGCTTGGAGTTTTGACTTCTGCAAAAAATGCAAAATTTGTGCCAACATGTCAAATTTAGTCTTATTTGAGTCATGTTTAGCAGTCGGACTTGAGATCCGATCCGGCCCAACTAATGATATTCTCTCGTGATTTAAAATTTGAATAATTATTAAATAAAACATCATATTATTAAATATAATATGACTCATTTGTAAACAGTCTTTCTACTAGTTAAAGGTAAAACTGCGTACTACTAAACATTTCTAGACTCCGCGTTTCGGCAAGATTTCTACTAGATGTTGTTGTTATTATAATTTAGACTTAATTTAAAATTTATAAAACACTTATAAACATTGAAATTTAATTTAAATAATTTTTGTAAGACAATTAAATAAAGTTAATAAACTTTTATTAATGCTATGATTTATTATCAAAATTTTTATTTCAATTAAGTATTAAAGTTAAAATATCTAAGATTGAAAAACAACTTCCATCAAGTTTATCAATTAATTTCTTAAATTTTTATTCAAAATCTATGATTTATAATTTATTTTTATTTTTAAATTTATTCACTATAAGACTTTACCAAAATTAATGATTGTGATGACCAATAGTCTTTATTTTGTATTTGGTAAAAGATCGCCTTAAATATTTAGCTATATTTATGAATCATAATATACCAATATGAACTACTTAAGACCTTTATGTTTTTTAACAATATTTTAAAAATTAGATTAGAAATTAAATTGATAAGAAAAAAATTTAAGGTTTAAAATGTTTAACTAATATTAACTGTCATAAATTTGGTTAAAGATTGAATAAATTTGAAGAATTTGAAATATGATTAAAGGAGACTGTCTTTAATTTAAATTTTAATTGAAAAATAAAATTTGTTAAAATAAAAATTAATTAGTTTATAAAAATCAACCGATTAATTAATAAGTTGATTGATTTTTAGGTTTATTAAAGTAAATCTAATCGAAAAGTTGATCATTTTAAAGCTTTTACAGTTAAACCAGCCAAGTCGGTTCAGTTTTTTAATCACAAGAAAAAACTACATTTAATTATTAAAATGTTATGGAGTATATATAACAATTAAATTAATATTTACAAAAAGGAGTTTATTTAAAACAAATTAAAAATAACACAAGTTTCGAGGATTACATACTATTGCAAGAAAAAAGATTTCTGATGCAGAGACTAATTCTTCTCTTCATATCTTTTGGTCAGTTTCAGTTCTTGACACTGTAAAAAAACAAATTTAATTTAACAAGCATCAATATTTTTTAATTATCATGAAATTAAAATATAAAAAAAGAAGAAGAAGAAAAATGGGTATTTAAGAATATAACTCACCTATGTGGAGATTTTCGAGTAGGAGTGTATGTTGTATAGATTAGGAAGAGGAAGTGAAAGAATGAAAGTACATATATATATATAAGAGAGTTCCATTAGTATTGCTTTGAAGGTAAATCTTAGCAAGTGTAGTGCAAGAAAAGATAATCTATAGCTTTCATCTTAACCAAACCATTTCTTCTAAGAATAGGAAAATAATTTATAATATATACACAAGGAAATGTGTAGAGATGCAATTCCATGTTTGAATTAATCTAAAACTCAAAAACAAAAAAATACGTTGATTTGGTCCGAGCATATTATATTTAAATTTTATACTATTAACGATAAATAATAAATAAAAAAGAAGAAAAAAGGTTATTCTATTCGACAAAAGACCCACACCCAAGCTCCATAACTTTGGGTCCGCTATTCTGATCATAATTTTCTGACCTCCACATTTGAATAGGAGTAGGAGTTTCAAGCCTTAGATTAGATTGACGGAAACCCAATTTCAGCCCAATTAGCTCGAAAATAATTGACTAAATTCAAAGTCGAGCATCATCAAGAAGAAGTTTAGATTTCCATTGTTGGCAAACTGACTCTCCTCAATGTTAAGTTGATAAGTCTCAAAATGATGTTGTTTTAATTTAATTTAGAATCTAAAAATGTAAATATGCAATTTTAATATTTTATGTACTTTTATTTAGAGATGACAATCTTCATCTTAAACTCTAATCTAAACTTTTATAAAGTTGGATTCAAATTATATTATCTTATTCTAATTTATTAAAATGATATTGTTCTAGTAAATTATATTAAAAAGATTTCGTTCTATTCAATTTAATTTATATTACTCGAGTCAAACTGAATCGACTCTTCTAAATTGTTTGAGTCCAACTAAACTTAATATATTGTATTAACACAAGAGGTACTTTCTAATATAAAAACCTATATTTTACATAATTAATTATACAACAAATAAAGTTTTATAAATAAGAATTAAGATTAAGGAAAACTCAACATTTTAGATAGTAAAATTAAATTTGATTAAATTTAGTTATCAATCAGTTATATCATATCAAAGGTAAATTAAATTAAATTTAAATATTTAATTACAATTAATTTTCAAAATTAAAAAATTAATTCTTCTGAAAATGTAAAATTATTATTTTTATATTACTTCACCTGATAGTAAAAGTTCTACTCTTAATTCCTTTCTCAAAAAAGAGAAAAAAGTCTACTCTTAAAAGTTAAAACGACACTTTCAGTACCAGAAATCTAAAACCCTAGATGTCAGAAAAGCCCTAAATTCCTAAAACAATGTTAAGTCGTCTCCTTCCCAAATCCTCTCGTCTGCGATTCATATCTCAACTCTACTCTCGATCGGAGTCATACTCACTTGTTCCTCCTAGATACCCAGATTTCATTTTCACCTCCAGACCCTTTTCAACCAATCACAATGGCGATAATAACAACAACAACAGCAATAAACACCGATCCGATCCCAACATCTGGAAACTTTCTGGTGAATTTGATGAAAATTCAGATACCCTTTTTTCCGGAGAGAATACCGGCAGCCTTGACGGTATCTCCGAAGCACCGTCGAGGGAGGAGGAGTCGTGGGTAGATGAGAAATGCAGCGGAGACGATGACGGCGACGTGTTTAAGTCCGCTGAGAAGGAGAGTGGACGTGTTGACAACGATTGGTTAACGTCTTCGGAGGATTACAAACCTTGGAACTTGAGCGAGGAAAAGGAGATTGATAATTTGTTTGTTGTTGAGGATAGTGACGTTCGGACTGAGAGTAGTGTGAGTGTGGAGGTTGATCGCAGCAGAGAAGCGAAGTTGCTTGAGCAAGAAGAGAAGGAGCTCACTGCTGTTATCAAAGGCAAGTTCTTTAAACACTGTTGGACTGATTCAAGTTGATTGTTTTGGTGTTGATTTTCGTTTCTGTTGGCTCAACAAGAAATAATGATACTAAGTGAACTGTTAACTGTCGAAGTTTTAGACTTTAATCATTAGACAGGAATGTCTTGAAAATGTTTGTTTGTATGCTAACAGGAGCTTCAAATTCACCTTCTGCATTTTGAAATTAGCATATCTGTGACTTTATATTCCTGGAGAACCGAAGTACATTATTGACACTTTGCATGATTCAAAAGGGAAATCGTGTTATCTGAGCTTGGGCTAGTTCTTTAGTTTATGGAGTGACTTTGGCTGAGTTAGATTCTGGACTTTCCTGGCTTTCTTAAAAATCCTATCGCACGCTTGTTATCCTGTTTGTTATCCTGGCTTTCTTAAAAATCCTATCGCATGCTTGTTAAAAAGATGTATTAATATGATGCTACCAATTTCAGGTCCAGATCGTGCATTTGGCGATCTGATTGCAGCATCCGGTATCACTGATGCAATGCTTGATAGTTTGATTGCCCTGAAGGATTTTGAAGGCATTGAGGGATTGCCTCCTCTAACTGAAATAGAGGACATTCGCTATGAGAAGAATACAAGAAAATCTGCTAGGGCTGAGATTGAACGTATGAAACAGGAAGAAATTGCCAAAGCTAGGGTGAGACAAGTGGATGATAAAGGAAGAGCTTATGGAACGGGTAGAAGGAAGCGTAGTGTGGCTCGGGTTTGGATTCAACCTGGTGACGGAAGCTTCATTGTTAATGATAAACAATTTGATACCTATTTCCCAATGCTTGATCATCGTGCTTCCCTTTTACAACCTTTCTCTGAGACAAAGACTCTCGGCCTATGGGATATCAATTGTACCGTCAAAGGTGGTGGTGTTTCAGGTAAGCTTAATCGTTTCAAGTTATACTAGTCATCTTCTTGGTGAAGTTTGTTGTAGGTTTGTGCATGAGAAAAAAAGTGATTCCCTTCTTTATTTACTTCCTCATCTACAAGTTTTGAGCACACATGTTCTTGTCATGATATAGAATACCATTGATGAGTGACGCGGGATAACTTTTTAGTTTTAACGATGTATTTTTCCAGATGATGTCCAGCGGGTGGTTCATACAATAAAGTCTTGTCTTTTAATTGGTCATTGACTAAGTTTAGCAATATTGCAACCCTAATTTTGTTTTGCAATTAATGTCCCAAGCTTTTCTTTTTAAGGTTACAACGGAAATTCTTTCATCAATCCTTGATGTTCCCTTATACCCTCCAATATTAAGCATAAATTTCTGTCTATATGCTCTCACCTCTCAGCATCATAGTCAGGCTTGAATGCACAAAGTTGAAATGATTCTTCTGATTAGATTTTTCCTAGTTTGATATTTTATATTTTTTATGGTTCTCTGGTAAGGGGATTCAATTTCATCGATCTTCTGTAACTTAGCAGGGGAAGAAAATTTCCATTGTTGCGTTTTTAACCCGTGGCGTTGAATAATTTAAGCTAAAGAATAAAGATGGCAGTTCTATATGCATCTAGGGATATGTTTTCCGAAGGGGCATGTCTACTGAATCATCACCTAATAAAGTTCCTGTAGTTACATTTCTCTTGATGTTAACCAATGGCAGGGAAAATTGATCAAATGATATTGTGGCAGGTCAAGTTGGAGCGATTCGATTGGGGATCAGCAGGGCATTACAAAACTGGGAACCAGACTTGCGTCCTCCACTCAGAAACGGTATGCCCTCGAAATCTCCTCTTCATGCTTTCATACTCCAGATCATTTATCGTGATCAATTCTAAATATATGTCAACTTGATTGAAAAGAACATCTCTTTGTGCGCTCTTCTTGATTGGGAAACTAAAACTTTTTCTCAAGTCGTGAATTGCAATTAGGATGTTGCTAAAATCCTTTACAAAGCATATTCTGCTCTGTACTTGACTTGTACAAGTCTCGTCTTATGGAGTTCTCTTTGTTTTTATCAGCCGGTTTATTAACGAGGGATCCGCGTGAGGTCGAAAGGAAAAAACCAGGCAAAGCAAAAGCAAGAAAGAGCTTCCAATGGGTCAAGCGTTGATCAAGTGGTGCACAACCCCTTTATGCTCCAGTATCTGATGCATTCAAGGGCCAATAGCTTCAGGTTCACCAGCACAACTTGTGATATTCTTTTCTTGATCTTGCTAGAAAGTCTAAGTGCCTTTCGAAATTAGTGGAATTGCTATTTGTAACACAAGAGTAGAGGAAGATTTGTGCAAGAAAGGACTTTGCCCTCCTTTGTGGAAGACAGAAGAAAACTGTGTCATTGAACCCCAAGAGTTTAGACTAGAGGATCGAGTGTGTTTTCTATATTATTTGCATGAGATTAAGTTTGCTCAGAATAATGAAAAAAGGGCATTTATTCCGTCAATTTTGTACATTTAGCATGAATTATCTACTTTTAATTTGGCCTTACAATTGCAAAAATAGTGATATGGAGTGGGAAATGGTTGTATATATATGAATCAATTTTACTCGGGTTTCAACAACATTAAAAAAAGGAGAGAATATTAGATTATTTTTTTATGAATCTTGGGATTTTCTTTTTTAATTTACTTATATCAAGCAATGATTGAAAAATTGAATCGGTTCAATTAGTTCAACTGTAAAAATTTTGAACTGACCAATTTTTAGTTTGGTTTTTAACTTTTAGTTTGAATTGTTTTAATTATTCTTATTGTTAAAAATCATGAGTTTATATATTAATTCGTCGATTTTTATAAATTAATCAATTTTTTATAAATTGAAAATAATTAACGAAATTTTATTTAATAGTTTTTTAATTTTTTGATAAATAAAGATAATTTTTTAATCTTATTTTAATTTCTTTATTTTATTCAATCTTAATCAGTTTTATAATAATTTAATACTAGTTTAATTTTCTGTTTTATTTTTAAAACATTGATATCAAACATAAATTTGTCCCTTTTTGACCTTTTAGGTTACTTATAATCAAGCACTGTCTTATATAATAATTAATTTAGTATTTTTACTACATTTGTTTCTTAATATTGTATAATGTAAGAATAAAGACATAAGAACTAAAATTTTGATTAATAAATAACAAAAATTCAATTCTTATAATTTATAAATAAAGAATATAGAGTAAGGTAACAAATTTACTAATTTTTTATAATTTTAATTTTTTTTAAATATTTTCTCATATACTTTTCTTAAGATATAAATAATCCACGTTAATTAATTATATGTTATTTATAATAATTAAATTTAATGCTTCAATTTAAGTTGAACCAATTAAATTCTATTTAAATGAGTAATTATTTATATTAATTATAAAAATTACTATAATAAAAATAACTACGAGAGTTGGGCTTAACAAGAAGAAGGTAAGAGACCATTAGCTTAACTTCGTCACGGTCGAGTCTCTTTTTCTC
Organism: Erythroxylum platyclados; assembly: GCA_027563515.1. Taxonomy (NCBI): domain Eukaryota; kingdom Viridiplantae; phylum Streptophyta; class Magnoliopsida; order Malpighiales; family Erythroxylaceae; genus Erythroxylum; species Erythroxylum platyclados. Next base: position 22,501,244 of record JAOQMM010000006.1, read on the forward strand.
TTGAACCCGTTTTAACTCAAAACGACATGAAACGAAGCAAAACCCTAAACCCTAAAGTCCACACGCTATAAAACCTCCTTACTTCGCCTCTCTTCAGTCGGATTACTTAGCAGCCTATAGTCTTCTAAGTTCCAACAGCTTTGGTCCAAAAATGGCTTTTCCAAGAGGTAGATAAAGCAAAACCTACCTCAAGCTGTTCATTTTCTATTCGTTTCTTGGGAAACATTGAGCTTGTGGTGTCTATATCGTCTCTGTTTTGACCATTGTTGAAATGATGGATTGCATACAGGTCGCGGTGGTGGTGGAGGATTCAGAGGAGGCAGAGGTGGTGATGGAGGAAGAGGAAGAGGCAGAGGCGGAGGCGGAGGTGGTGGAAGAGGCTTCGGTGCCAGAGGAAGCGCAATGAAAAGTGGCGGCGGCCGAGGAGGAGGACGTGGTGGTGGACGCGGCGGAGGGAGAGGTCGTGGTGGCCGTGGTGGTGGAATGAAAGGTGGGAGCAAGGTTGTGGTGGAGCCTCATAGACATGAAGGAGTATTTGTTGTCAAGGGTAAAGAAGATGCTCTTGCTACCAAGAACATGGTTCCTGGTGAAGCTGTGTACAACGAGAAGAGAATAGCTGTTCAGGTTTGTCTGTTATGGTGGTTGTGCACTTGGTTCCTTGTTTATTTGGTTTTGCTAAGTTAGTTTTTGAGTGAAAATGTTTGTGGGGTTGCAGAATGAGGATGGAACTAAAGTTGAATACAGAGTTTGGAACCCTTTTAGGTCAAAATTGGCAGCTGCTATTCTTGGTGGTGTTGATAATATATGGATTGTAAGTTTGATGTGTCAAAGGTTTAAAATTTGATTGTTTATAGGTTTAATGTAATACTAATTTTTGATGAATTTGTGCATATCGTGGTGAAATTTCAGAAACCAGGTGCAAAAGTACTTTACCTTGGTGCTGCTTCTGGTACTACTGTCTCTCACGTGTCCGATATTGTTGGTCCTGTAAGTGGTCTTTGTTGGATTTAATGTTTTGCAAGTGATTTGTTAGTTTTCTTATATAGCATTTGCTTACAAGATCTCGGTAATGTTTGGTAGACTGGAGTGGTCTATGCAGTAGAATTTTCTCACAGAAGTGGTAGGGATTTAGTTAACATGGCAAAGAAGAGGACCAATGTTATACCCATTATTGAAGATGCTAGACATCCCGCAAAGTATCGCATGCTTGTTGGCATGGTGGATGTGATATTTTCGGATGTTGCTCAGCCTGATCAGGTTTGCTTCTTGCATATTCTTGTTTTGGTTTATGATTGTTAAAATGTTATAAAATTGAGTGTAAAGGTTGCAAAACTTTACTTGAGAAATATTTTCTATCTCCAGTTATTACTTTGTTTAGTTTTTAGCAACTTCTTTTGACACTTTTTTCTTAGTCTCTTTTTTGGCTATTTGTTTATCTACCCTGTGAAAATAACCGTTCACATTTTGATATTATAATTATGTTATATTACTGCATGTGATGAGACGTCACTCGGATTCCCCTTCAGGACTGCATGGATGATGCGAACTCGAGTTTCTGATGCAATTTTATCAACTTGATCAATTTTTGCTCAAAGCAGTAGTATAATTTTTCAAAGCTTTGCTCAAGATCTTGTGTTTTTATTTAATAATTCGTATTATGCCAATCAGCGGATGATGAATTACTCGGATTCCCCTTCAGGACAGCATGGGTGATGCAACCCCGAGTTTCTGACGCCTGCAAATGTTTTTTTTTATTTTTAAGTGCTTTAAAACTGTACTATTCTTCATATCTTTAGACCCTCCTTTCTTTTTTCTTCACTTTCTTCTTTTGATGCTTGATTTATTTCATGATACTCTCAAAATAACAATCATCTACAAATTGTTGATATTCTCCATTTTCACAATTCAAAAACTCATGGAATATGATTCTGTAATATTACTAAGAACTTAAATTATGTTTTACTTTGTACTGTAATATATTTTTTGCACCATCTTTTGTTGGGTATACAAGTTTATTTGCTTTTGTATGAGGCTTAAAAAGAAATTGATCTCCATCTCTGGCTAATCAATAAATTATAGTTTCATTGCTGCTCAAATTTTAGTTCCACAAAAGATTTAAAACGGCTTCTGTTAAAGTTTTAATTTCATTGTTCCATTGTCGTGTGTGTTGAGAAAGTTTTGGTCGTTTCATTGTTCTGTAAAAGACTGTTGCGTTTGCTTGAGAAAAATGACTACCGAATATGATTTAGTTCTCAACATTATGCTTGTATGAATCAACCTTGCAGGCTAGGATTTTAGCCCTGAATGCATCACATTTCCTGAAAACTGGTGGCCATTTCGTTATATCCATTAAGGTTAGTTTCTTTGCATATACATATCAACCCATTAACCCGATATGCATAGCATAAGTTGGAAGCTTTATCGTTCAGGCAAATTGCATCGACTCTACTGTACCTGCCGAGGCTGTGTTTGAGAGTGAGGTGAAGAAGATGACACAAGAACAATTCAAGCCTGCAGAGCAAGTAACCCTCGAGCCCTTCGAGCGAGACCACGCTTGTGTTATCGGTGGTTATCGCATGCCAAAGAAGCAAAAAAGTGCCCCAGCTGCTTAGCTAAGTTTTGGTAAGACATTATATGGGAACACAAAATCCCCTTTCATTGTTTAGCTTATGTATTGATTTTTAGCCTTTTTTTAACTTGTGGTTGTTGCTTTCACATTAAAGGCTGAATGAAGAAGTTGCTTCCTCTATTTTTATGCTCTTATCTACTGGATTAGTTGTTCAAAAGGCTCTTTTGTTTCTAACCTTGCAAAGTTGCCATTTGATATCCTCACTTGGTAGGGATTATAGAAATACTTGAACTTTAATTGAAATTGATAGAAATATTTGTACTTAATTCGAAATTGATTCGGTTTAACTCGACTTGAAGTTAATGACTCGTATCGGGTTTTGAGCACAAGGGTGGTTTAACACGAAACTTGGTTAGATATATGGTTTATTTTTTAACTCCTTACAAATTTAATTCAAAGTGAAATGATATCAAAATTTTATAGTTTTAATGGATGATTAAGATTGAATTCTTAAATTTTGGGTCTATGCTCACTTTTTTAGGTCTAATTAGATTCGGATCTTAAAAGGTATTCTTTGATCCATATTCAACTCTTACCCGATTTATTATTCTTCTTAGTAAATATACTAAATCAAAACGAGAAAAGTCAACTCAATAAATAGATTTCGACTTCTCAAATTTTGGGTATGTACTCACATTTTAGTTCTAATGAAGTTAGGATCCTGGTTTATGAATAGTATGCAAGAAAAGTACTTCGGTCCATGTTCGACCCAATTCATTATTATTTCTAGTAAATATGCTAAACCAAAATGAGGAAAAAAGAGAATGAAAAAGATAAAATCAAGGGTCCAATAACAGTACAATTAGATTGGATAAGCAACAAGCAATTCCTTAATATGAACGATAATGGACTAATTTATGAGTTGGCTTTGTCAATTTTTTTAAAATTAAAAGTATAAAATATTTTTTTTAAAAGTATAAAAACTAAGTGCCTCATTTTTATCCCTAATACTAAATGTATATATATATAAATAAATAATAAAATTAGGATTGGCGGCTCAGGGTAGGATGCCTAGCCCCGATCCGACTCTTACCAAAAAAGATGATATGTTTTCTATTTTTTAATTTAAATCCAATCCATTGTCATTGTCATCGTAAGTAAAATGGAAACATACTTGTCAGAAGTGGGATTTGAACCCACGCCCTCGTTAGAGGACCAGAACTTGAGTCTGGCGCCTTAGACCACTCGGCCATCCTGACTTGGTTGTCGAGCTACGAATTAGTATAATCAGACGCAGAATAAAAATTCTGAAGAAGGTTATGCCAATATATACTTGTTCAATCGTAAGTAGATTTTGTATTAATTGTAACACCGTATGCTAATAAACCTTTCCAAATTCTTATTGGTAACGAATCACTTAATTAAAATGGGAAAACTTAAGTTTGATAATTTTTATTTAAATTCGATTGCAACAAAAAAATAGTTCAATTATTATTAACCAAATTGAATTGATCAGTCTATTGTTGTTTTTATTTTAAACTTAATTGCATAAAAAAATTTAATATCTACAACAATAATAATAATTTAGTGAAAATTTTTAGGTATTAACTATTTTTAATATCTACTTGTATTAATTTACGTGTTGAGGTTAAATTAATCAATTTATTTATATTCTTAATTTATTTCTCAAAACCCAATCAAATCCGTATCAATATAAGTTCTTCAGAGAGATCATGTTTTGCTTGTTTTGAACCATTTATCATTAAGTTTCATCATAAACAATATTTCATATTCAATTATCAAATTAAAATGAACACTATAATTTAACATTTTTTATTTCAATCACTTATATTTCAAAAACTATCGTTTATCTCTATATAAAATTACGTAACTATTATAAAAGTCTTTTATATCATATTCCCTTAATTTCATCTATTCGTAACTTTAAAACGATAAATTATTAAAATTATTAAATTTTAATATTATTTTATTTGCCTTTTAATATTTTTCTTCGAATCTTATGTTTGTATTTAACTTAAATATTTAATAAGTAGTATTTTTCTTTTTATTATTTAGCTTGTTTGATTTTTTAAACCTTGTTCCATATGTATCATATTATTTATTTTATTACTTATTATATTTTATTCATACAAATTTTTATTTATTATTTATTATTATCTTTTTGTCTATTTTATTTTATTTTAATTATTGTTTCTTCATTATTTTAAAATATATATTTATATTTTACTTCATTTTCACATGAGTTTATCAAAAATAATCTTTTTATTAATTAGAGATAAAGATACGTACTACTGAATATTCCAAACCCTACGTATTAACAGGGCTTTTATTAAATTATTATTGTTGTTTAATATTATTTTTTAAATAAAAAATAAAAAGCTAACATAATATAATAAAAGAGATTGTGTAATAACTAAGAATAGATTGAAATTAAAAAAAGAAAAATCACAAGAAATTCCATTGTATTTAACTTAAAATATCAATCTTGTATCCTCACATACTCATTTCTTGCATTAAAAGACTAACCCTAATCAATGTAATCTACCAAAACAGGAAAAACTTACAGAAATGGTGAAATGATCTTCATAATGGTGATATATATATATATAGATTATATATATTTGTGTGTGTTCTTGCCATTTTCTTCATTCATTCTTCTCATAGTTCACTGACAAAAGTGGAAAAACAATTATATTCTTTTTCTCGTCAGTTCAAAATTAGCATTTGGTAGTTGTCAGGATCCCCGTAGAAACCAGGAATGATCAGGAACTGTAAATTTTGAAGCTTTTTTGTTGAATTCTTGAAACCGTTCCAAGGTCGTATCAGACAACTGATGGATAGATCCTGAAAGTTTTCAAGCCATTTTCATTCACCATTTTCAATCTTCTCTACTTTAATCTCTTGACCACCCCACTTCCTCATGCGCTCTGACGTTTGTTCAACCTGCAGACACATTCTTCAACCGTAAGAACACTGTTCTTGCCAATGAATTTATGTTTCTGAAATGAAGAACACACGATCAAATGCTTCTTTCTCTCTTTACCTCTGAGTTCCAATTGGTTTTGTACAGGACATACAAGAGTAACAATGTTTGCAAGAATGTTCCCACTAGCATTCCTCCCCAAAGTCCCTGAAATGAACATGAACGGCCATTAAAGCTTACCTTCAGACCTCTTCTGTAAGCAGAAACTAGTCATATGTGATTCAGGACTAGTGATTTTTGAGTTTATATCAAGTGCATAGTTGAATCGATAAGAGTAGCAGATTTAGTGTACCATCACTCCCAAGTTTGCTTTGTAACCCAGCAAGTAACCAAGTGGAAGACCAAAGACATAGTAGCAACCAACGTTAATATAGGCCACCAAAGCTTGCCAACCAGCACCAATGGCAACACCTTGAACAATTGCAGAACATGTTCATCAGAAAATTTGTCTGAGATATGAGTTGTTTCATCTGTTTAGAATCAAATCTTAATGATATACCTGAGATCACTGGCTGAACACTGTTGAGGACCATTGTAACTCCAAGAATGTAAGCTAACTTAGCCACAGATTTCTGCAGGCTTGTGCTATTTGTGAAAATGACAGCAAAATAGTCTCTAGTTATCATTATAACCACCATGAAAAACAGCCCAATTACGAGGCATTGCGATACGGTGACAATGACAGCGTAGTTAGTGGCTCTTGGCCGGCCTAATCCAAGCTCATTCGATACTCGGACACTGATAAGACAATGAACAATGAGAGTCTGCTACACTGGAAAGTATTAAACAGATGTAAGCTGGGTTGAAGGCATTTTACCTTATAGCAGCATTGATTCCAATGAACAACATACCTTCCCAGCCATTAAAATTCATGCTGAAATAAAGAAAGTTAGAAACAGTATCTGATAAGAATTCAGATTTTATTTGAATGTGAGTGAGTTGGTGAGACAAGAAACTCACCAAATAGACAAGGAATCAACTGCAGTCACTGCATTAGTGAGGTGTCCAGTGAGAATAACAAGACTCATCATATACCAAACCTCTAAGCAAAGCATGACAGCAGAAGCAAGTGAAAGCCTAACAAAGGCCCAAAGTTCATTAAAAGCTGCCCAAGTTAAGCCATGCCAACCATCTTTGCACCAACCTACACAGTAAACAACTTGAGCTAGACTCACTCCCCAGCTTGTGATGTTGTATGATAAAGCTGCACCAATCAAATTCCAACCAAGGGGATATATGAAGACCCAAAGCATCAGAATGTGCATAAGCAACCCCGCAAACCCAATCCAAGCAAGGACTCCTACTTTGCTTTGAGCTTGAAGGAACTTTGAGGATGGGAAATTGAATGCAAGAGAAAACAATTGTGGGATAGTTAGAAGAGTGAACCATCCTGCAAGATCAGCTACACTATCTTCTTCTCCAAGGAGCTTCAGGATTGGAGAGGCAAACAGGTAAACGGGCAATAGAACGAAACAAAAGCCAGTTAGTACAATCCATGATCTCTGCATATAGACTCCAAGCATGTGAACTTGACCAGCTCCAAAAGCTTGTCCACATAGAGTTTCCAGCGCACTTCCCATACCAAGCTGCACAAAGTGAAAGGTACAGATCCAAAGGAAGATACTTTACTACGAATCCAAAGAAAAACACCAAAAGAGAAAGTTTTAAGTGCTTGTAATGCCCTCCAAGAAAAGTATATCTGTTTCCATATGGAATAGAGATTTTCACCAGAGAATATATATGAGGAACATAGATTCTGTGTAATTTGGAGGGAGGACAAGAACTGAATAACCCCCTTATCAGCTACCCAGAAGTAGATAAGATCAACAGGTATAGCATTTTCTGCTATTAAAAGCTTTCAAAAATCGCAAGATCACTGTCCCAAACAAGAATGAAAAGCAGTGATTGAGCGAATTCCTACTCCTCTATGAACTAAGAACTTCAGTTTACACTAGCTTCTAAAACAGGGCACCAGACCGCTCCCACAAGAACAGAACAGAGAACAGAATCGATGAACTCCAAAACCAACCACCAAAGTTCATCCATTCTCTGTTTTCTGAAATGCCTAGATTCAGAAAGCAGAAAAAGATCAAAAAAAGAGAACAAGAGAACAGCAAGAAACGCTGAATCCCACACACAATGACCAACCAGCCAACAAACACGAGACCAAAACCCGCAAACATTATTAAAAACACAAAAAGTCTGAATCTTGAGCATCATAATGTAATGAAAGAGTGGAAGAAAGAAAGAGCTAGCTAACCATGAACCCAAAACTGAAGATTCCAATAACAGAAAGAGATATGGAAACTGCAGAGAGCTCAAAGTCTCCAATATGTCCGACGAAAATGGTGGTAACCGAGTTTATGCCGTACTGACACAGCATGTTGAACGCAATCGGAGCTGCAATCCTCCACATCTTCACCGACTCTACACAGAACACAGACTTTGCCTCCTTAAAGGTCTTCACCGGCTCATAGTCTTCCGGGGTGGAACGAACTCCGCTGAGGAGTGGCGTTTCCATGACACTAAATCTTCCACCGGAAGAAAATGATCCGGTCAATGGAAAGTAGATGTGTGAGATAGGAGATTAAGTCGTGTTATGGTTCTGCTCCACAGTTCTTCACTCTTCGTAGGGCTCTTAAAAGCCAACCCTGTCTGTGTCTTATAATAGAAGACGTAACGAAACACGTAAACTACGTGACTTTTTTATTTATTAGGTTTTTTGACTTCTTGGTGCATGGAAATTATAACTTAATATAAATTTTACCTAAAAACTTTAATTGTAATTACTTTATTATAATATTATTTAATTAATCACTTTATAATTTTTTAATTATTTTAAGAAGTCAACATCAATATCATTGATCTCCAAACAAAATCATAAATAGTTCCATTTAAAAAGTTAGCATTTTAATTAGGGAATGTTAAACTTATTTAAGTCCAACTCTGTGTTAACAGATCTGAAATCTATTGATATAGAGTTGAAATTAGATAAATGACACAACAAATATATTTTCTTTTAATTACAGTATGACACCATATAATAGACCTCTTAAGACTTTATATTTAACAAATTTTTTTACATTATTGTTATTATTGTTGTAAAATTTGAATTCACATTTTTAAATAAGAAATTCATGACGCCGTATATCAACTCAATTTTAATAATTTATAAAATGCTTAGCATTAGACTAACTACAAATGTGACTTATGTTTTGTATGACACAAGCATCTTAGAAACATCCATTTAACGTGATCTACCCGAAGACATGGCCGTGCCGAAATATCACTGGTGGAATCGATGTGTTCGCCAAGAAAGTTGGAATGGTGGTTAGCACGTGGTATTTACTATTTAGTTTGGTATGTATCTACTCTACTACCCGACAGTATACGAGGAAAAAGGACAGGATAGTCTAAAGTACTTCGGTTTTTAAACTAAATATACTTAAAAAAAACAGTTGGATGGTCTTTAATATTAAAACATTTATTTTTTTGTTTTATCTGGTTGTTTGTAACGTCTTGTACGTTGGTTGACCAAAGAGGGTTTTCGAGTTAGCTACAGCAAATCGTTTAGGGGATAGAATTTAAAAATACGCAACGTTTAAAGCACGTTAGTAGAAGTTTTTACGATCCCATCGATAGAATTAGTTGAATTTTCGAAACATTAATATTATTTTAAACTAGCCTTTATGACTGTCTTAACTATTGTTTTAAAAATCGGATCAAACTAGCTGATTCGATCGAAAAAAAATCAAACTAACTTGATTTTGGGTCTGGTTTGCATTTATAACTTCTGTGAGTAAATGATTTTTATAAAAATCGGTTGAGTAATAACCCAACCAACTTTTTAAACATGTAGGTCCCACATCATTTAATTATGTAGGGCTTACCACAAATGTCTTCCTCTCTCTTCTTTAATAAAAAAAAATAAAGCATATGGGACTCACCATGACTACTCTTCTCTCTAATTTTTGAGTTTTGGCTTTTTTTAAAATTCACACATTCTAATTAATAATTTTATTTTTAAATTTTATATTCTTTATTTTTCTCTTTACATTTTAATTTAAAATTTTGTTTTAAATTATTATTGTTAAAAATAAATTTCTATTCTTATCTTTAAAAATACTAAATTTATTTATCTTTCTAATAAATTTTATTTGTTAAAATTTAACTTCTTTATTTATCTCCTTATTTTTTAATTGAAATTTTTTTAATTATTATTGTTAAAAACTAATTATTATTATATCATGAATTTGTTTAATAAATTGATTTATTAATTAATATATATAAGTAATTTCGCTTAAGATAATTTAAGAATATGTTAAAAAAATATTTAAACTATAAAAAGTATGTTTAAAGTATATTGAAAAAGAAGTTAGAATAAAGTTAAATCTTTTTATTAACTTTTAAATATACTTTAATGTTTATGACTTATTAAATAAATTATTATATAGAAAATAATTTTTATTTTTATTTTTATTTTTATTTAAAATTTTATGTTAGATTCAATCTTTATTTAAATTATTATAGATTTAATAT
>JAOQMM010000006.1:22534380-22548453 GCA_027563515.1 Erythroxylum platyclados
TTTAGAAAGAGATGAAGGCTAATGGTGTATGACTTGTTTAAGAAGATGTGAAAAGAAAGGAATTTTGATTGATGGGGACGACGAACTTCTCCGCCTCGTGAAGAAGCTCTCGCCGCGAGTGGTGACGGTGGTCGAGCAAGAACTGAACACCAACACAGCACCTTTCGCGGCGCGCGTGAACGAGACGCTGTCGTATTACGGTGCGTTGTTGGAGTCGGTCGAGTCCACCACAGTGCGGAACGACACCGTCGAGCGAGTCAAAACCGAGGAGGGACTCGGCCGTAAACTGAGTAACGCGGTTGCGTGTGAAGGGAGGGACCGTATAGAAAGATGCGAGGTGTTCGGGAAATGGCGGGCCCGGATGGGAATGGCTGGGTTCGAGTTAAAGTCGATGAGTCCAAAAGTTGGCGAGTTAGCGAAGGAGAGACTCGGCGGGTCTGCTCGACTCAACTCGGGTTTCAGTGTCAAACATGAGAGTGGTGGTGTTTGTTTTGGTTGGATGGGAAGAGTCCTCACGGTGGCTTCTGCTTGGCGCTAACGTCACCGTTTCATGTTATTTTCTTTTTATTTTTTTAATTTCTAATCTGTTTTCCATTGTGATGATTATATATTATAAATTTAGTAATTTTAACGTTTTCCCTAGAAATGGAAATGCAGAGGAAAACAAAAATGAAGGAAGAGAACAAAACCACCAAACTGAATAATAATGTAAAAGTGTGTTTGGATTCAAGGAAAATTCTCTTCGATTTTCTTTAGTGTTGTTTTGTTCATATTTGTTTAGGTTTAGAATTTGTTATTTTTAATAAATCGTTAATTTATATAGTAATTTTTAAATTATGTATTTTAAGTAAATTAATTAATAAATTCACAATTTAAAATTAAGCAATATATTGGATTTACATAATAATTATAGTTCATATACCTCCATCTTCATTTTACTATCTTCTAAAATTATATGTCGAAAGTATTTCAAATTTTAAATTTTGATTAATTTAAATTGAAAATTTTTAAATTAGTAAATATTAATATTTTAAAATTATACCTGAAGTTAAACTAGTAAGACAAGAAGTTTAAAATTTAAAAGGTTTTATCAGTATTAGACTCATAAAATCAGATAAAGATTAAATAAAATTAAAAATTTAAAGGATATTGTCTTTACTCATAGAAAAATTTAAAGTTTAATTAAAAAAATATACTGTTAAATAAAAATTAATTAATTTAATTAATTTACAAAATCGATTGATTAATTAATAAATTAGTCGATTTTAATGATAAAAGTTATTAAAAATAAATCAAATTAAAAAATTAAAAATTAAATAAAAAAATTAACCGGTTCAAATTTTTTTACAATTAAACCGATCGAGCCGTTATAAATTTTTAATTATTAGTAAATATTATTAAAAGACAAATTCTATCACTTTAGGGCTTCCCTTCTAAGGCAAAAAAGAACAATTTCCTTATATGAAAGAAGTTAGGAAGTTGCACTTATGTAATTTGTAAGGCAAAAGATAGTGGTATGCAAGTTTACGTGCTGGGTTACTCTTCACCACAAGTTCATTACTAACCCACCCACCAACTTGTACTCTACCCTTTCTTAGGCATATTCACGTGTGTTTGTTGTACGATTCCATTTAGTGGATTCATAATGGGAAAATAAAATCAAAAAATAAAAAAAAAGAAGTTTCATTTTGTGTCTTTATTCACACCTTCCAATTAGTTATAAAGTCAACCATTAAAAACTCGTGCCAAAAATTCTTATTGATAAAACTAAATAAGTACGTGCTTCTAATACAATGTTTTTAGAAAGAAAAATGTTATTTAGTTTGTAAATAGTAAACATTTATGAGATGTAGATCTCACAAAAATAAAGAATAAAAAATATAAACTCTCGTATAGTTTAAGAAAAATTATTAAAAAAATATTTAATTTTTACAGTTGTCAAAAAAATCTAATTTTATTTTTTAGAAATATCTTTTTTAAAAGTTGGTTGAAAAATAACAACAAAATACATGCAATATGACTAATCATTTATCACTAATATGATAACTAATTCAATTATATATGGGTTTATCAGAAACTACCTCTCTAATAAGTAGGGACAAATTTGCGTACTATCAGATCTCTCCAGACGCCACGCCTTAGTGCGACTTTAACTGGGTGTAAATGATGATAACTAATTATAACTCTTAAACTTGATATGAATTAATTTAATTTAATTTAAATTAATAATTTAAATAATTATAGTAAAATATTAATTTAAAATAGATTAAGTATAAAATAATTATAATAAAATATTAATTTTAATCAATTTTAGTTAGGATATTCACGTGTGTATGTTGTACAATTCCATTTTGTGGCTTTGTAGTAGTGAAACAACATAGAAGCTTCATTTCGTGTCTTTATCTATAAAGTCAACCACTTTAAAATTGGAACCAAAAATCTAATTCCGATGATAAATTCTAAAACAAAATAAATTTTGGTATCTAATAATATATTTATAGAAAAGAAAATGTTATATCACCTATAAGTGATAGTCATTCACAATTCATAATTTGGGAAACATATAATGTAATAAAAATCCGCATTCACTATATTTCAAATGTTTATCGATTTTTTTAAAATTATTTTTATATTTAAAAAATTATTATTTACCTTTTAATAATATTATTTAATGATTTTATAGTTCTTTGGTTACGTTTCCTTAATTTGCATTAACTCAAACGATGTAGTATTACAAAATTTAAATTATTATATATAAATGATAAAAATAAAAATTATTTTTTATAATCTAATAATCTAAATAAAATATATTACAATGAAGTTTTATACAATTTGTGAATAATATTTATGAGTTAATTCTATCACTCTTTTTTTTAATAAGAGATCAGATAATTTTTAATTAACTTGAAGTAACTGATAAAATTACTCATTTGTATCTATAAAGTCACATATTCAAGTTACAAAGATAACTTCTTTGTAAAAATGTGAAGAGAAGGCTTTACTTTATAATTTTAAATCAACTAGTTAATAAAATTATGTTGATGATGAAAAAAATATTTATATATTTATTTTGTTCGAATACTCTAATTAATATGAATGATTTTTTTCAACTATTTTAAAGAACTTAATATTTTGGATTTGAAATTTAATAATTTTATAAATTTTGTATTAAACACTAAAGGATTTATTTTTAATTTTTTAAAATCCAATTTATCTAATAAATTATTATATATATTAACAAGAGTGAACGGAGATTGTTCCATTATAAAAACAGAAAATCATAACTTGTGAAAATTGAAATTGTTGCAGCTTTTTTTTTTCCGAAAAGATTGGGAAAATGACCTTTTCTTTATAATGCTAAATTTTGAATAAACAATAATTGCAATTTTATGATTGTTATAAGCACCAACTCCTTCAACTTATATTTGTAAATAAGTAGTTGGAATTTTATTTTAAAATATGACCTTTTATTTATAATGCTAAATTTTGAAGTTACTATAAAACGTTAGATATATAAATATATATATATAATAATAATAATTCATAGATTATGTATTTTGAATAAATTATTTAATAAATTAATAATTTAAAATTAAGTATAAAATAGCAGAAAAAGTTCGGCTTGAATTAACTAAAACGTTATTGGACAATTTTAAACTAATTGAGTTTTGAGCTACAACCGAATTTGAAAGGTCAAACTTGAATGACCCAAATCAATTAAGGCAAATGACATTATTTTATAATTTAAATAACATTATTTTAATTAATATGTTTGTTTTGGTTAGTAAATTAAAAAAATATCATCCAAAACTACGTTATTTTAATAAATTGTGTCAAAATGACTTTATTTTTATCTCAATTCAATTGAACTTTGGATCATTTGAGTTTGATCAAGTTAGATTCATTTTCATCCTTAATCAAGTAATAAGTTAGATTCAATCAACATTTATAAGTTTCAATATATTTCTATTTTTGACCAATTATTTCCTTCGAAATCTGACAAATTAATTATTTAATATATAAAACTTTTAAATTTATAAAATAACTAGAATTCATCCTTTATGATTTTTTAAAATTATTAAAAAATAGTCAGATATTTTTATTATCATTAGGGTTTAGGGTAATGACATTGCAAGTTAAATGCACCAACTTTTTCTCATTTACCATAAGTTGAATTTGAATCATTGGAAGTAGGTATGAATTTATACCAAACTAAGTAGATTCCTAATAATTTGATGGAGTCTTTTGTTATATTAGATTACTTGTGCTTCTAGCCAATGAATCTGAGCCATATACATGCATCTAACTTGTAGATTGAGCAATATATGTGAATGAGGTTTGGTACTATAAAAATCATTGCACTATCCTGTCAATGAAAGCCCAAAATTGACCTATTTTAATAAAAATTTTCAATTCTACCAATTATGAGAAACCGTTTCAAATTCAGCAAAATTATGTTTGATAAGACTTGAATATTCATAGAGATGGCAATTGTCTAATTAGAAATTAATGGTTCGAACATAGTCTAATTGGATTTTAATCGAACTCAAGCCCAAGTAACTAGTTTGAGGCTCGACCTGATAGTTTAAATAGTTTGTTATTTACAATAAAATAATGTCATTTTTAATTTTAAATTTAATAAATTAACTGTTCAAAATAATATCATTTTGAGTGATTTGAAAGAATTGAGTTACTCAAAGCACATTTTAAAAGAATCGAATCAAATTAAACTTATAATAAGTTTAGGCGCCACCAATTGCCATCCTCTTTTTATAATAATATTAGAAACATTTAATAATTACAAGATTGAGTCAAATGAAATGCTCGAATTAGGTAATCATGAAGTAATAAAAGAGTCATAACGTCGAGGAGGGAGGAATCTCACACCTTAAGAAGAAAGAGCTCCAATCATACCTGAAAGTTGGATGCGATAATGAGTTCTAATCATGAACTTTAATTACTAAGTAATCATAATAAATTAATTAGTTGATTATAATTTGATATTTTTTTTATTTTAATATTTATATTTTTAAATTATCATTTACTTTTGATATTCTATCAAAATTTCCTTTTTTATTTAATATGATATTATGAATAAAAATAAGTATAAATGAAAAATATAATTAGTAATAATATTATACAAAATAAGTAATAATTTTTATGATATTAAAAATTAAAATAAACTGTCAAATTAGATGGAGATCCATTATATTTAACTTATTAATTTAATCGAGGCCCAATCAACCACTTGTCTTTATGGTGCGGCCCAATAACAAAAAGGGGTCCAAATTTAAGTGCGAGATATTTTGGTAGTTATCCGCAAAAACAAAGGGCGTAAAGGTAAAAATTGTCAAGTTACCGTTGGAACCTGCCGCTCCTATATAGAGATTCAAAGCAAAAAAAGAGAGTCCATTTCGAAAACTTAACGACACCCTACGCTGCGGGATATTGATCCCCGATAAGCGAAACCCTACCGGAAAAAATAGCCGTCGATATCAACACACGAGAAAGACTAGGAAGAAGAATAAGAACGTCAAGAAGAGGAAGGAAGAAAGAAATCGTATCGAGACGTGAAGGACTCCGTAAAAGAGAGAACAGGAACAGGTATCTTTCGATTCCTATACTTTATAACCGTTTTCTTTCTCAAGAAGCCGGTTGTAAAGGTAGATACTATGAGTTCTGATTCGTTCTGAGATTCGGTAACAAAACTTTTGAGATTTCACTCTTCGAGACGAGTAGATCTACTGATGTAGTGTTCACGCCATGTTTTGAAGATTTTGATTGAAGAATGTGATCTATGGGACCAATTGTAGAAGGAATTTGTTACTTTTATATATGCTGGAAGTCTTGATCAGGTTTCTAATGCATAGATGAACTTTTTCTATTATGCTCTGTTTATGATTAGCCCCTCTATCTTAGGATCAGTTCTAGTACAGTTAAAGTGTGAGTGGAGGGACTTCGATATGCTTGGGCTCATATTTAAGTATACAATCTAGTATTATCTCCTTGAGCTTTGTTCTATGAATTGTATGTGAATTTACATAAACGAATCATTTTTCTGAATTTGCATGGATTCGTGGATTCATTAGTTTCTTTCTGTGCAGATTTATACTCCAACTTTGCCAATGGCATCACTAGTTGGTGTTCAAGATGGTATGTTCCAACTCACTATCCATGTTTAATTTGAAACTTTCCCTTTCGAGTATTGATATTATGCTTTGTTGAGATCTAATGCTGAAATCTATCGGCAGATGCTTCTGTTGGATTCAAGACGAATGTGTCTAATGCACCGAGGAAAGGAGGGTTTGGTGGAAGAACACCGCTTGGTGACCTTTCCAATTCAATGAAGCCTCGTCTGAGTCAGATATCAAAGAAGCAGAATTCTAACATTTTCTCTTCGAGTGATAAAGAGAAGACTAGTGCTTCTCTAGTGGCACCTGATGCAAGCAAGAAGAGAAATTCTAAAGCTATCGGGAAAGCACGAACTGGTAGGAAGGCGCTCTCTGACATTTCCAATTCAGGTAAGCCACTCCTGAAAGAGGCACCAAAAGGGAATTACCAAGCCAAGTTGGGTGTTCTGCCAGAGGAACCACAGCCTCCTGGTTCAATTTCAGAGGAAGGGTTTCTGCACAATCACCAAGAATGCATGAAACATACAAGAGCCATGGACATAGATGAATTCCTTTCCATTGTCGGACTAAACAAAGGTGAACCAGATTTTGACTATTTTGTGTGGAAATCCCATTTTAGCTTGCACTTTCAAACTCATATATTCAATTTTATTTTTAGATTATTCCATGCAATTGACAACTCCACGAGCAAGTCCACCTTCAACACATTTGAAGGTCAGCTTATGTTTCCTCTCTGCAAAGTTACAATCCATCTAGGTGATGATTCTTGGAAGATCTCATGTTCTAAGCTTTGTTTCATGGATTTCTTGTTCCAGGTTCAGAGTCCAGGTAGGCTACATCTGGAACTGGAAGAGGAGATGATAAGCGAGGAGCTGATTGACCACCCATCTGGCAGACTTGATTCATCAGCACCTAGTTCTCCAATATCACCAATCCATATATCCAAGGAGGACCTTGACTACAACTTCAGGTTGATTGAATCTCCATAACTGCCAAAGCATTGATCCTCTCTCCATCAATGCCTGTCTCGATCATCTTTGTGTGGACTTCTAATGCCATGAACTTGTTTTTCTGTATAGTCGTAGTCTAGTTGTGTGGAATTATGGTAGTTTAAGAGTAATCGTGCAGGATTAGGATCATAGTTGGTAGGTGATGTGATGGAACATTTGCTTTTGTGCACTAAGGTTTGTGTTGGCCCCAATGTGAATTGCAGTATTCCTTAAGCTTCATTTTGTTGGGTATGCTTTATCTTGTTCGTTATTAAGCATATAAATTGCAAGTCCACAAATAAATACATTCAATTTGCACTCAAGTTACAATAACCAATGGGTCGGATTGGACCCAAATTACCACAAGTCAAGTTTGAGCTTGAATAATTTTTTTTAAGGCTCGGCTTGACCTAAACTCAACTAATTTACTATGAATGACTGGGTCTAAAAAATTTGTTAAGTCTGAGTCTCAGCCTAATATGATCAAGCTGAAGTTGATACGTTCTTCAAAGTGAGTAATCAAGTCAATTTGAATTTAAATTAATTTGCACTCATGGTATAATGGACAATAGAAAATGAGTCGAGTCATTCCAAAGTCTTCAAGAATCAAGTTCAAGCTTGATTTTTTAAAGGATAGTCTGACTTAAACTCGACTAATTTGATATGGATCGAAGAAAAATAATCAAATTTTAATTTAGCATAAAGATGGTCAAACTAAAATATATTTATTCTTCGAATCAAGTTGAGTCATATAGGATGAAACTTTTTAAAATTATTGATTATAATCACAATTGCAATTGTATTGCAGTATTATTATTATAATTGAATTAGTCTTTAATATTATAATTATAATTAGAATCGCTAAAAATGCATTTTAAACATCAACGTTATTACAATTTTTTATTTTTAGTTTTTTGAACCAAAAAGTAGGTCCCATTATCACGTGACAAGTGAGATTCATTGTCAGAGATAGTGAGAGTGAGACTCACTTTCTAATTAATTATAAAAACAAATTATGTGACAGCGGAGCCTATTTATATTTAAAAATATAAAAAATAATGTCACCTTAATATTGATGTGATATCTAACTAAAGGGAAGTTGATTTCGTTAAATTTTTCATCCATTTAGGGTTTGTTTTGAACGTTTTGAAAATGTTAAGGTTTAATTTAAACGCTTAAAGACGTTAAAGTTTAAGTTATATTTTATTATAAACATTAAGGTTTAAAGTGCTTTTAGCCTCTATCTTAATTAAAACAATAATTTATAATTATAAGGTAACTCGCATTGCCTAATTAAACTTTAATTTGTACCAAAATTTAGGTGGAATGGGTAGTGAATTTCATTTCCATTTTTAGGGAAGATAAAATCTATCTAACTTGACCCGACTAAAGTTAATGAACCAATCCGAGATGATCGAGTTTCACACCAAATTTGAGCATTTTTAAACTTTAGAATTTGGATTTGGGCTCTGGTATCTAATTTAAAGTTTGAAATTTTTAATGAAACAATGTTATTTTAAGTAAAAGAATGCATTTTCAGTTTTTTAAAATTTTAAAATATGTATTTAATTCAGGCTTGATGGAGATTGGGCTTAGACCCAAACTTAGAGTCCTGATTGGACCTTGTATCGGGCTCGGACCCGCATCCATTGCCATCGCTGGATCATTTAAAAAAAAAACTAAAACAATTGATCTATACGCAGGCCCAATTGTACCAAAATTTAGGAGAATTGGCACATAAGTAGACCAATTTGCTTATATGTATAGCCAATACAAGTCCACAAAATCCTGACCATTACGTATTTCAATTCAAATAGTGATTTGGTCACAATTATGGATCCGACGGACGGAAGCCCGTGACCATTCGTCAGTAACGATGTACATGATCACATGCGCTCGCTCACTCGTCCAAACTTTAAAAAAAAAAAAAAAAAGAAAAACCTCATCTGAATCTCTTCACGTAGCTGACCACCGAGAACCACCACAAAGCAGCTTACGAGCAGAGAAATGGTGGTCTCTCTACGGCTGCCCTCGCTCTCCTCCGTTTTATTCTCCCCTCCGAAGAGTCGTCCTTCTTTGGCGATTCTACGCCGCCGACAACACTCACGACCGCCTCCTCTGACCACCGCCGCCGCCTACTCGGCACAAAGCGCGCCGGAAACGGAGGAGAGAGTAGACAGCTTGAGGAGCAGAATAAACCAGGACCGAGTCATAACTCCTCGATCTCAAGACTTCAATGCTTGGTATCTCGATGTCATTGCCAACGCGGAGCTCGCCGACTATGGTCCGGTTCGTGGTACTATGGTTATTCGTCCCTACGGTTATGCTATTTGGGAGGCGATTCAGGTTCTAATTGTGTTCTTCCAAGTTTCTTTTTCGCGTGTTTAAATGCTGATGCAATAATGATTTTTCAATTGGTAGGAGTATTTGAATATTAAGTTCAAGGAAACTGGACATAGCAACATGTATTTTCCTCAGGTGAGCTTCTTGTTTGGTTGTTGATTACAATTTTCTTTGTTTGTATGCACTTTACTAACTTCTTTGTTTGATTTGGGGGCTAAAATCACTTTAATTAACTGTGATTGTTATATTTTCCTTTAAACGGACAATGTTGGCTTTCGAAAGGATAAATTGTACTTTTGTGATTCTTGATCAGATTCAAGTGAATGCTATATATGTTAGAAGTTGAAATTTTAGTTAGTAATGGATTTCTTATCATCATGGTAGAGCTAACAGTTGTGAAACTGATTTGAAGTTGCCCATTCTCCCTTCATGTGGTCATGCATTTGCATTTCTAGTACCTTTTCCGTGACCGATTATCTAGATGCTACTGTTGGTTTATGTTAAGAATTGCAGTGTTATCATTGTTGCAGTTTATACCGTACTCGTTTATAGAGAAAGAAGCTAGTCATGTTGAGGGCTTCAGTCCAGAATTGGCACTTGTCACAATTGGGGGAGGGAAGGAGCTTGAAGAGAAACTTGTGGTAAATATATCACTCTGCAACAACCACTGTATAGTTCTTTTACTGTATGATCAGCATGTTCTTTGTTTAGCATTACAACTTCAAATACGAGCTCAAGTTCTTGAAATCCAGTAACCTGAGCTTGGCTTTGATTGTTGCACTTCATGAGGTTGTGACAGGTTCGACCAACTAGTGAAACCATAGTGAATCACATGTTTACACAGTGGATTCATAGTTACCGAGATCTTCCTCTCATGATCAACCAGGTGAAACATTCACCTCTTGTGGCAGTTTCCCGACTAGAGGTGTACCTTCTTGTCGGTGTGTGATTGTACTTATACTGATTTTAATTTCAGTGGGCAAATGTCACAAGGTGGGAGCACCGCACAAAGCCATTTGTGAGGACGCTTGAATTTTTGTGGCAAGAGGGTCATACAGCTCATGCCACTCCAGACGAAGCAGAAAAAGAGGTTGGAAACTTGTTGATATCTGGAATGTATATAATTATGACATTATTGTACTGTTATCTTATTATGAATTGGTGATCTTGGACTGCAGGCATTACAGATGATTGACATCTATACAAAATTTGCCTTTGAGCAAGCAGCAATACCTGTTATTACAGGAAGAAAATCAAAAGTGGAAACTTTTGCTGGCGCTGCTAAGACATATACAATAGAAGCTATGATGGGTGATCGAAAAGCACTGCAGGCTGGAACTAGCCATAATCTTGGACAAAACTTCTCTCGGGCTTTTGGAACACAGGTTCTTGAGTTCTACTAGATTGCGCATTTGTGTTCTTGATTTCTACCAGATTGTGCATTTTTTAGGACGTTATTATCATGTGAAATACTCTGCCATGGACAGTGGACACCATGTTAAATTAGCAGCATACTGAATATCTGCTGAAGTAAATCCTTGGTAGCACACCTGCAATCCTTTTGACGTACTCTAAAAAGGAGCATCAAAAACTTGTCTGACAAAATTTGCCTAATTCAGGAGCCTTTGCATAGCAATTCAGTGCATTCACTTAGTCATTTTGTTTCTTGAATTTGGTAATTTACCATTGGCATTTGCTTGGGATTTTCATGTAAAATATTGTCTTTCCTAGTTTCCTGTTGCTACTATTTTAATTTTGGGTTTATTATGTTACGGCATTAGTATCATACGTGGAGCAGTACGCCGTTCCTTTAGGCTATTTGGGCGTTTATAGTGTCTTGGATTTATATGATGGTAGCATCACTCTAATGCTCCGAGTAAGTCCTGCATTTTGTATAAGCATATTAATCATGATATTAAATTTCCTACTGCTTCCATGTTTTCTTTTTAAGATAGATCCTTACTCAACGAGAAAGTAATTACCAATGTCTTGTAAGGAAGAGTAAAAGAGAATCCTCCTTTAGAGCATTTAATTGTTGTCCTTAAAATAGGAATCTGTATCTTGATTTAAAGATTGAAGCACCATGCTTTTCCTCCTAGAACCATAACAAATTCCGGTAGCATTCGACTAACATTGACTCCCTTGTCTTACATTCCCTTATTTGCCCTTGCTGGATGGTTATGGTTGACTCTTTGTTTAACCAATTAAGTCTAGGGGTGATCCAACCTTTAAGGTGGTTTTGTCCAGGCCTTTATACCATGCATTGCAATTATGTACTTCTTGGATTTATGGTTACTTCTCTTTCCCAGTTTGGTTCACTTTCCTTTTTAGCCTCTCATAAACCTTTCCATGCTATGAGCTCCACTAATGTCATAATCAAAATGTGTTCTTGCAGTTCATGGATGAGAATGGCCAGAGGCAATATGTGTGGCAGACATCATGGGCTATCAGTACCCGGTTTGTTGGCGGCATTATCATGAGTCATGGGGATGATGCAGGCTTACTGCTTCCTCCAAAGCTTGCTCCAATACAGGTATATCATGTTTTCAATAAATAATGGGCCAGTTTTCACTACTGTTTAAATTTGACCTTTATGCTGGTATTACTCCTTGCAGGTCGTAGTTGTCCCAATTTGGAAGAAAGATGAGGAGCGGGCCAGAGTTCTCAATGCAGCATCATCTGTAAAAGAAGTCTTGCATACTGCCGGTATCAAGGTTAAACTTGATGACTCGGAACAGCGAACACCGGGCTGGAAGTTCAATTTCTGGGAGATGAAGGTCTCTTTATATTCTGATTACATTATTTTGGAATTCTTGTTTCATTAAGTATTAGACGGAACAGTTTATTTGTGAACAATTTGGTTGGGGGTGGGGGGCACTCATTACAATTGATGCGTAGTTTAGTTATGTAACCATTAGTTTACAACTAAAGCTTTTTCTTGTAAAGACCTTAAAAGTGTCATTTCTTCATATTACTAATTTTCTTACGAGTTTTTGGTTGACTTGAACCCAATTCTTTATTCTTTTTCTTCTATTAGATGAAAGAATGCTGTTATGTTATAGGGTGTACCGTTAAGGGTCGAAATTGGTCCTCGGGATGTTTCAAATGGAAGCGTGGTTGTAGCTAGGAGAGATGTTCCTGGAAAGCAGGGAAAAGTGTTTGGGATATCTATGGAGCCTTCAACCTTAGCAGCTTATGTGAAAGACAAGTTGGATGAAATTCAGTCCTCTCTCCTGAAATTGGCAACATCATTTCGAGATAGGTTCATTCTCTTGCCCTAATGCTATTGTAAAATGGAAGTTCACGAAAATACCAGCTTTCTCATATATCTCCTCTTCAAAGCTCGTAACGTTATTCTTGTATGTTTTTGGCAGCAACATAGTGGATGTGAACTCGTATGATGAGCTGAAAGCTGCAATATCCATGGGCAAATGGGCGAGGGGTCCTTGGGCAGCTAGGTAAGTTGTATGGTTTTAAGCATGTCACTACTAATATCATGTAAAACCTGTATGCATTCTACATGTGATGCTGCCTTATTGTTGCAGTGATGCTGACGAAGTCAGAGTGAAAGAAGAAACAGGGGCAACAATTAGGTGTTTTCCCTTTGAACAGCCCCAGGGGACAAAGACATGCTTGATGAGTGGCAAACCAGCGGAAGAAGTTGCAATTTTTGCAAAATCCTATTGAGTATTGTCATCCTCTTGACAACATTCAAAATGGTCTCCGATCCCAAGGCAAGTATTGTCAGGATTTGTCCTTCCTCTTAAATACAAACCTGAATCTTATCAACCACATTGGATTGTAATCTTGATTGGTGCATCCTGAGCACTTTTTCCCCGAGTTTCCACACGATTTCAGCAAGAGGGACTGTTGATTAAGTTATACTAGGAAGAGTTTGATCTTGAGCAGATGCTTCTTCCTAACCCCTCGTCAAAAATGAGGAGCTGAAGATTGTCTTTTGTAGCATATTCATAATAGAATAGTTTCAATCCCTTGTTCTTGACAAGATAGCATATTGATAATAGAATAGCTTCAATCCCTTGTTCTTGACAAGATATGTAGGTTTTCTCTCGAAATGTGATTTGTAAGATTGGATAATGATACTTGGAACTTGCAATTATATCATTACTTGAGGAACACTAGGCTCTTACTGCAGACATGAAGCGGGTAAAGTCTGCTTTGATCGGTTTCTAAATTGAATTTAAGCCTGCCTAAATAAAGTTTCGGGCTCAGGAGATTGGCTCGTTAGTTAGAACATGATCGAGATTCAGATTAAACTCAGGTACATAAAATGTTCGTGTCCGGACATATTATCAACCTTAATTATGATTAGATCTGTTTCTAAGACAGGGGTCAGTGTGTGACCTCCGATCACCGGGAAAGCTCCATGCGAGGGGGTGGAAGATGTCAAGATAGGACGTGTCCGGTGGAAATTTGTGACGAGTGGGCCCACGGATGACGTGGAAGGATCAGGTGCGATTGGGCACTTGATGGGGGGAATCTTTTGACTTTTTGGAGTGATGGTGGGGGTGAATTTGTCTTGTACATTTAAATGATTTTGTGCCCAGCACACGATCGGCCAATCGTAATCTCACCAATCAACAAATCAA
>JAOQMM010000006.1:22574605-22586332 GCA_027563515.1 Erythroxylum platyclados
TATATCTAAAAATAAGTTTTAAATTTTAAATTATAACATGATATCTTGATTATTTATGGATTTATTTGAATTTTGGGTCATTTGAAAACTTCTTCCCTATTCGTTGGAAATAAAATTATATATTACTATATCTCTTCAAACTCTACGCCTTAGTGAGATTTTTATTAAATTGTTGTTGAATTTAGTCTAATTTTTTTAAGAACTATTATGATATGAATAGTTATATTATAACTCATAATTCATTTTCTTAAATTGTTAAATTGAAATATAATATGTTAATTATATATTAACTTTTTGGACCAATTTTTTGTCTTAACTTCTTCAAAACTCTTCAGAAACTCTATTCATTCTTCAAATAAGAATTCCTTTCTTGTGGTCTTCTTGATAATATATTTTATACTAAAAATATTTATTTAATTTGATTAAAAAAAACTACTTTTCATTTTCGTGGAGAATAATAGGAAGAAAGAAAACCCTTTTCTTGTCTAATTAATTTCCTCATGTGACCTTTTTAAGGATATGTTTAATATGAAGTATACATATGTACATATATGATTCATTCATGCCCAAAAGAAAAAGAGAGAAATTGGCATTTGAAATGATTTTGCCTTTCTAAGTAATAACTATTGTCTCTTTACATAGAGATTTAGCCAAAATTGGCGGCTAATTATACTCATAATTGAATGATTATAAGCCCCTGTATGACTTCGTTCTCTTATTGATCTCCTTCTTCAATTCTTCTTCACCTCCAACCTCTGCCAGTTCCTGAACCACAACAGATAACAATTTTAATCCTCCATGCAAAGTAATATACTAATATTAATTAAAAATTGAAGAAAAAACATGGGTTAATTATAACTAAATGCAAGAAATTTTATTTTTGCTATGAACATTATTCATATTGACCATAAAAGAGTATTACTTATAGCCCGACATTAATATTACAACATACATCAACAACAACAACTCCCAGTTAGAATCCTATTAAAATGTAAAATCGAAGAGGTTTAATAATATACAACCTTACTCCTACATAATAGACAGACTGTTTCCAATAGATCTATATATAGTGCAAATGACATTTAGAATACATACCAACATTTATTAATATATTAAGGAGACATATAATTATTGTTCTATGTTATACAATTTTAATAATTGATGAATTTTTGATAAAATACATGGTTCATAAAAAGTAAAATGTATTAATTAATAATCTAATAGAAAACAACGCTTAATTAAAAAAAACCAACTTTACAATTTTTTTTGGCTACAAACAGGGTTTTTTAATGAGAATATCTATCCATATAAAAATATATAATTATTATTTGTGATTGAATTTATAATTTCTAATGATTGATGATAACTTTTATAAAATAAATTTCATATATCGGAATAAAAAATGTACGTGTGAGAACTGAGAACCCACCTGAGGTCCAAGAAACAAGCCATAAGGTACACCCATGAATTTATCCGAGTGATGGAGCTGAAAGAAAAGCACCAAGCAATTTGGACCGTCAGATTCAACCACAAAACAGTAACTGACAAAGATCATACGGTTCATGTGTATGTATCTTATACTATACCTGATGGGCTGCAGCTACCCTTCTGAGATAGGGTACGTTGGCTATTGGACCAACCGGAAATCTCCTGTGAACCAGACCATCGTGTACAAACATGTAGGCCATACCATACACTGTGATCCCAAGTCCCTGTAAACCCAAGTCCAAAACCATGCTAGTTAGCTCCAAAACTGGCTGTTATTAGATGGAACAGGGTCAAATCAAGAAAGAATCGAGTGGTAGCGGAGGACCTACGGCGCCAAAACAGAGGCCAGGGACAAGCCCCTTGTTGAAGAAACCGTAAGAGAGCAGGGCAATAGCCGGGACTGCGTTAATGATGGCAAACACGTCGTTTAGCTCAAACGGACCTTCTCTGGGTCGATGGTGAGACTGCCAAAGTTCACAAGAGATCATTGAACTAAGTAAGATGGATGGAGTGATTAGCTTTCGCTTTTTGTATTTTCATGGCAGTTTAATAGAAATACCTCGTGCATATGCCATAAAGACGCATGCCAGAGAGCTTTATGTGCCCATCTAGCCCAAAACTCCATACCCACCTGAAGAAGAAGAAGAAGAAGACCAACACTAGTATCACACTCAAGTCGTGAATCATCCGAAAGAAGACAATCCTTATCCAAATTGAGAAGGAAAAACAGAGAAATGAATGTTAACTTACAGCAGCACCAACAGAGAGAGCAAATGTACCAAACATTTCAGACAGAGGCACCTCTCCGCCCTGTTTCAGGAAGAACTCTGTTTCAGAATGTGCGAACAGAACAAACTGGAATGCGAAAAAGGAAGCATGATTTTGAAAGGAGGGAAAATTTTTTTACCTCCATTTGCCAATGAAACCTGTAATAAACAGCCATAACGGCCATAGAAGTAATGCCAAAGCTGGACATAACGGCGGCGACCAAGTAAGTGAACCTCTCCGATCTTTTCCTAGCCAATCTCTCCGCCGCACGCGGAGTCAAGATCTGGCTGCGCCTGTCCTCCTCAGGCGCTTCTTCTCTGGAAATATCCAACTGGGTATTTTGTTTCGAGTCCTTCAGGACGAAACAGATGGCGAAACCGTGCTTTCTCCGAGCTCCATGGAACGAACTCCGGTAACCAATTGAAGAAGGGAATAGTGAGACGGGTATGGGCAGATTGGTGATGGGAATA
Organism: Erythroxylum platyclados; assembly: GCA_027563515.1. NCBI lineage: Eukaryota > Viridiplantae > Streptophyta > Magnoliopsida > Malpighiales > Erythroxylaceae > Erythroxylum > Erythroxylum platyclados. Next base: position 22,577,332 of record JAOQMM010000006.1, read on the forward strand.
GAGAGACAGGGCTTGTAAACTGAGGTAACTGATGACCCTGCCGCCATAGAAGGCGGTTGGGTCGAGCTCTGGAGATTGAAAATGTGAAGTTAACAAACAGAAACAGAAGAAATTCAAGATTCGAGCGATACCGAGGAAGAGGAGAGATTGAGAGCGAGAGGTTTGATTCTGAAGAAGCTCTTTTTAGACGCAACGAAGACCACAACTTTCTGTTGATGGGCATCGGTGTCTTGTGAGGTAAAAATAGTTCTGTTGGAACCTAGAGAAGGATCTCCTTCGCAAATAGCCACTATTTTTCGTACTTATTGCAGTTCTGCCACTAAGTGGTGTACTATTTCCTTTATGGTTTCTTAGAATTTGACAATATTTTAGTTTTATTTTTAAAATTTTTTTGAATTAGTTTTAAAATTTTAAATTAACAATTAAATAATATATTTTTAAATTTTAAAATTAAAATAATATCATTTTAGAAAAAAAGGCCCTTGTACCTAAAATTATCTCTAAATTTAATTAATCTTGATTTTAAATTAAATTAAGTTATGCTTAATTTACTAAATTTAATATATTCTTTCTATTAGTTAAGGATCAGACTGCATATTACTGAGCTTCTCTACAATTTGCATTTCAATATAATTTTTATTGGTTTCTTGTTATTATTATTGTTGTAATACAAATTCTATTTTTTATTTTACTTTTTTATAATATTCTTTAGCTATAATATAATTCTTTTTATCACATATCATTCATTTTTTATTTATTAGTAATTTTAAAACAATGTACTATTAAAAATAAATAAAAACTTAAGAAAATGAGCTAGATATTATAGTGGGTAAATAATATTTTTTAGAATATAAAAATAAAAATATCAAACTATACAATCTTTTAAATGTATTTATTCTTCTTATTTATTTTTAAAATTTTTAATATCATAAATAAAAATGAAGATAATTTAATCATATATGATATGCTTGTACTAGTTGATTCACGCGATCTTGGATTGCTTACCATTTTTTCGGAACAATAGTTAATATTCCATTAATTAATTATTGCTTGTAAGTTGATTTTATCTTTTAATTAATACCCGATCCTTGCAATTTTTGGAAATATGAGAATCAATAAGGTATTATTGTATATCTTTTGGCTTTTTGTTTCCAAAACTGTGGGATTGCAAGGAAAATAAATTGGGAAGTCCGAAAGATGAGTGAGTAGAATTAAGAATTTCATTAACTTTTAAAATAAAATTTAATAACACATTTCCTCTTTTATAAGATAAGTTAAGGAATATAAGATAAGTTCAGGAATATAATGGTAAAAGACAAAGTAAAGCTGATTAATATTAATAATTAAGATAGACAAGGTTTATGTTGTTCATACGTGTTAAAAGGACATGCCTTGACACTGCAATGAGAAAATGTGAGAAAATTGCAAGAGATTGTAAGAGGAGACAAATAAGGGCTAAGAAGAACTAAGGAGAGATGATCAATAATAATATGATATTGTTATAACTTACAGAAGACGTAATCCTCAATATATATAGATAAAGAATCTTACGTAGAGAGGTTCGTTTTTTTTTCATAAGTCTTTAAATATTCTTCTTCAAGTCATATGTTTTGTATTTAACCTAAACATTTAATGTGTAGTACTTCCCTTTTAGTTATTTCGCCTAAACATTTCCTTACTTAGCCTAAATATTTTCTTGTAACAATTTGTTTGATTTATTTATTTACTTTTTTTTTTGTTTGTGTACATTTTTACTTATTTGTCCTTTTATTTTTACTCTTTACCTTGTTTTATATTTATTATATTATTATTTTTAGTTTAATAATTATTTTATTATATATTCTTTTATTTTTCATGTGGATTTGTCGGAAATAATCTCTCTATCAATTAGGGGTAAGGCTACATACTATTGGACATTTTTAGATGTCACGTATTAACGAAACTTTTATTATGTTGTTGTTGTAAGATAAAAATTTAAAATCTAAATCTTAATAAAGTATAATATTGTAGTATCATATTATATACAATTAAATAGTGAGAACTCTTTACTTTGATATTTTCTCATAGTTGGAAAATAAATGAATAATATGCTTAATGTTGGTATTATAAAGTTGTCAAATTAATAAGTTTCTTAACTGTAGTCTAAAATAAGATAAATTAAACCTTAAAAATATAATTACTATTTTTACAACTTAATTTCAATAATACGATTTAATATCAAATCAAAATTTTTAGGTGTTTTAAATAAGTTAGTCTTATTTTTTAATTCAGTTTAAAAATTTTGAAATTTAAATTTTTTATTAAAAAAATATGATGTGTATTAAATAAAATTTAGTTAATTGTTGGATTTACAATTTAATATTTCGCAAAATATAAATAAACTCTTATTTTATCTCACATCATTTTACATTTCAAAATTAATAAAATGTTATACATTATATCTTAAATAAGACACAAAAATAATAACAAAACAAATAGCAATACTTTATTTAAAATTTTTGTAAACTGTTGAAGTATAAATTAATTTATTTAATATTTTAAAAATTATTTTTAACATCATACCAATATTTACTAAATTTGTATTATTTAATTATATTCGGAAAAAATTTAAATTAATAATTTATTTTAAAGAATTAATAAAACTTTAAAATTATTAGAAGTTAAAAGTATCTTTTAATATAATTTAGACTTTTAGCTAATTAAATTTTCAGGAAAAGTACATAAATAAATCACCAATTATTGACCCACTTATGCAGGTATGCAAAGGGAGTGGCACAAGCGTAATATGGATTGCAAGAAACGGGAGAAAGATAAAGAGGTGGGTTACGTTAGTACAGAGCAAAGCGTCAGAATCACACAAACAGAATGTGTGGCATATGGGCCACCGCAGGATTGCGGAGGATGCGACAACGAATCACGGTGGCCTTTTCTACCTAAGTTGACTGACTTTTGTTCTTCAACTATTTTTTAAAAAAAGCTCTAGAATTAACAAACAAATAAACAAAAAAAAAAAAAAAATATATATATATATATATATCTATGTACATGTACGAGCGCTCGGTGATCGTGCCACGTAGGACCTCGTATTATCGCTAACCTATCATCACCTTTTATATTTTTTTTGGGAGTTCTTGTGTCCACCCTCTTATACTGCCCTTTTTACACCTGGCAAGGTCCTTTGGGCCAACTTGCTAGATAAAATTAATATTTTAAAATTGGTAAAAGAATTGAATAATACGTGGATGAATTATTATTAAATATTGAATAAAGTTGAAGAAATTAATATATAATTGAAGCATATCGTTATAATTTATATAAGAATTTAAAATTTAATTAAAAAGACTGTTAAATAAAAATTAATTAGTTTATTTTGTATTATAAAAATTGATCGATTAATTAATAAACTGATTAATTTTGAATAAGAAGGATTATCAAAATAAATCGAACTAAAAATTTAAAAATCAAATAAAAAAGTTGATCGATTTTAGAATTTTCATGATTAAACTGATATGATTGGTTCATTTTTTAGTCATTAGATAAAATCTTTTACAATATTGGTAGGTAAGCTTGCAAATTATATTCAGTTAGGCTCGGTTTAACACGTAATTAACAAATTAAGTTTGACTAATTAGTCTTTAGATTGAGATTGGATTTGAAAGCCAATCCAAATGATTAGAACAGTTCAAACTCATCTTCAAAATAATGTCATTTTGATTTAATTTTTCAAGACAAAGTTATTTTGATTTATAAATTTGAAAATTCAAAACTAAATAACATTATTTTCAAAAATAAAACCAAAACAACATACACGATCCAACCGAGTTAAACAAAACTTAAAGAGTACATACTAAACTTTTAAGTGAAGATAATGGGCTTAATAAAAAATTTGAACCCAAAATAGAAAATGTGTTGGGAAGTTGGAGCTTTCACAAACATGTCTATTTTACCGAGTCTCTTTTCGATACATTACTCAGATCGTTACACCTTTTGTTCGGGTTGGAACTTACCTCACAAGAAATTTTGCTACATTAAGACTATTATCTAAACAGAAAAAAGTGATGCAACATTGTTCTCTGATTCAATTTTGTGATTCTAAAAATATAATTTCACAGGGACATGAAGAATATAAATATTGATGAATAAAATATTTGAAGTTCCCATCCTGAGTTCATCCAGCAAGATATTACAGTGTAGAATGTTGCTACTTACACTCTTGGCTAAATACTTTCTAGCTATTTTTGTGGTATGTCAAAGTTTCCATTTGTGCAGCTTCTTAGATTACGCATAGCCGCTCGATTTCATTCCTTCGATAACGGTTTTTCAACGGAAGTAACTTGATTTCGTAAAGCCTTGGCCACAGTTTTCCGGTAACTGTAAGAAGATACGACGAAAATCAAAATCCAGAAGGCAAAGGACAAGGAGCAGTGAACAGGGAAAGTTGCTTCAGCAGAATGCAGAACTAGCAATCCCTAGATCAAGAGAAACACAGAGTTTAGCTTTAGAAGCTTACCAAATACGCGGTTGTCTTTGCTGTCCCATGCAATACCATTCAATACATCAATGTGCTAGAATGGAGGAGGAAACATTGAAAAATCAGTTAAGGAATGCCGGCTATTTTATTGAAAGAAAATGAGAAGGGATGAGAATACGATTTAATCAAAACAAGAAGCATAATTCATGAGGAGAATGCTTACAATGTATCCAGCTGCTATCAATTCTTTCCTGTAATACATGAAAGGAAAAGAGATAGTAATGATCCTGCAATTTCTCAAGTGTGTATAAAAAGAAATGAACAGCTTTGTGATCGACTTAAAAACGAATCTTAGCTAATTAACAAGAGAAGTAAATGAAAAGTGAAACCTCAAATTTTCAAGTAGAATCCATCCATGAACACGACCATCTTTGTACGAAATTCTTGCAATGCAATCAGTCTACAAGTTAAAAACACAAGATTTAGAGAGAGTTTCAGGTAGAAGGTACCGGTAAAGTCAGTTGCTGAAAAGCTGTTTAGCATTCCCATTCAGAACTGAATTTCAGTCTCCTCACCAACACAAGTGGTCAAAACGGGAGCCACTTCAATTGTGACATTCAACCGTTGGAAGAACTTATTTCCAGAAGCTCCAAAAACTAGTGAAAATAATACGAGTAGGAGTCAAGTTGTACCTGCCAAACATTAGCCCATACTTCACCATTTATGAACTCTAGTTCATTGAGGTAGCGAACTTCGCGATCATTGTATTTGACAATTTTTTTTCCAATCACTGCATTGACCAGGTTAAAGAACGTAGCATTAAGACAAAGTAAACAACAGAAATTCACAGCCACACTCATAGGCACAAACCAAAAAGATTGGTCATTTGGATCAAAGTGCTAAAGGGTGACACCAATTAACTATATTATAGACCACATTGTTGTTATGAATAAAAAGACCTTTAAAAGTCGTTGGATCAAGTTTATATAAAGTTGAAGTTCCATCACTGCCATACAGATTTTTTCCATCAGTTGCTAGTCCCCAACCATCATGCATCTGATGAGTAAATTTCCCAATCTGCAGCAAGCATACATGGATGACATTATTAACGAGAATAAGAAGCAAAGGGATGCAACTCAATTTTGAACATAGATTCATGAAAATGTGACATATCAATAATTGGATCAATGATGACAATTACAGTTACATCTCAATGATAAGATCAGTTCCAGTTCAACATGCAGTAGAAGTGTATAAATTTCAAATACAGTAAAGCATTGTGCTATCTATATCCTAGCATAGCCTTGTAGCGGCATCTGAAAAGTGTCTATACAACCCACACAAAAGTTCAGATAACATCTTAAATATGCCTAAGATAATATGAGCAAAGAGATACATGTAACAGAGAGAAAACAGTTGAAGCACAAACTTTGGTCAAATTTTTTCCGTCATATATGAAACCAGTTTTCGTCAACCAAGTTACTTGGAGCAGCCTACAAAAGAGCATAAAATTTCTATATTAGCATTATACAGTTCAAATTGGCACTTGTACATGATAAAACAAGAATTGAAACAAGACAAATGAGTCAACAATGACTTGAAATATCAAACATCACGTAGTACCAAGATGCAATATCACATATATGCTGCTCAGCCAGATATCTGTTGACTCTGTGTACGAGGACACATATGTTTGATGTGAGTGTTTGAGTGAAATGCCAAAATTTTCAATATATCAGAATTTATGATTATGAGTATGGATGAAAGGTCCAAAAAAAAGGGCAGTAACATAGATGCTCTAACAATATTGGTAAAGCTATTTTATGGATTTCAGGTAAAAAGAGCTAAACTCTTCATAATTCTGGTCTCTAAGAGGCAAGTGGCATTCAGTGAAAGAATAAGGTATATCAGATGAGCACATAGATAGCAATAAAAAATCCATTGGTATTTAGCACAAAGACTCTATACTATTTTGGACTAGATTATCCCAATTCATCAAACTGGCAGTCTTAAACAGGAAAATAATAAAGAAAATGCCCCCAAAAGATGTTACAAAGAAATGTAGATAGTGGCAGAGTCAATTCACAAACCTGTTGCCAAGAAGAGTTAAGCCCTCCCCAAAATACGAACTACCCATCTTCTGAAGAATCTCAACCTGTAAATGCCAACCAACTTCTTTGTAGGCATTAAAGGAAAATATATTGCTTAGCACAACACTAACTATGACTGAAGCCCAAGCCGATTCTTATACACATTACCTGTTTCCCCTCTCTTCTTGTACGGATGTATTATCATAGCCTTTAAGGGCTTAGTCCTCTACATTCGAGCTTAGGTTCTCATACTTTTTATTTTTTACTTTTTTTAAGAAATTACAAAGGAAGCTTCAAAATGGGTATTAATAGCCCTTAGAGACTATCGAGCGCCTCAATTCGCCAACAAAAGCACTTCTTACTGGGGGAAGGACAGGCCTACGAACAAATTGTCTTATCTTACCAAACTATTGCATTTTCAACAATAACAAACTAGACAGCATGGTCCTAGTATCAGCAAAATAATACTACCAGAACCTTGAAAGCACATAAATTCAACATATGATTGAATTGCTCATGGAGGATGAGGGTACAGCACCTGCCCAGTGTGAAGATCCACTTTCCGAACCGATGACTGAAACATGGAAATAGAACATAGGTGAATTACACCAATCACATGCCACACATAACCAACTAAACCGTAATTTTAAAGTTATGATACGTTTAAATGTCTGTATCTTTTGAAATGGTGGCAATGTAAAGCAATAATCGGGGAGCTCATCCAATAATCTAAAGAGCGTGTTTAAACTCTATTTCTATGCCTCTCACCTCACCGTACAAGCCAGTTGACTCATAAAGTCTGTCATTTCCAGCATAAAGAAGTCCCTGAAACTCAGAAGTAGACAACATCAGTTGCCTAGTAATGAAACATATGTAACATATTTACATGAAAGCACAAACCTTTGACCAATAATTTGGGGTAATCTTTTACAAGGATGTATGAATTGCGGATCTAGACCCCATGGAATGAAAAAACAACCTTTCACTAAAAAAATACAATCCAAAAACCAAAAAAAAAAAAAATCAAATTTCCATCAACTGTCCTCATCGACTAGAGGCCATGGGATCACGATAAAGGGTTTACCTGAGTGAACGCTTTAGGGTCGTGATGGAATTCGTTGAGGACCTTAATCGTATAGATTTGAGGGAAGGAGTTATTAGCAGAAGGAAATCTGCTCCGTCTGGCCGATGAAACGCCCAAGATGAAAATGGCGCCAGTCACGAAGATGAGCAAAACAATGAAGTGGAGTTTGTTGTAATTGAAAGGAGAAGCCATTGGAGCGTTGGGTTGGGACCTGGATCGACGAATGGCCTTCTTCTTAGCTGAACCAGTGGTGGCCATGCTTCGATGGGCTCATGACGGATCAGTGAAAATGCTGGTTCGGTCTGTGGATGCGCGGTGGTTTGGTTGTTTGCTGGGCAGAGACGGTAGGAATCAACGATACTAGTTTGACTTTGATTCCCAAATGAAACGACAGAACTAGGTTCGTTAAACGGTGATGTTCATACCGATAATGAATCCAATAGCTCAATCTGAGGTGATTGAGTTTCAAACTCGTTTTGATTTTCAAAATTTTGAAGTTTGGACCGAATTTAAACTTAACTATACCTAGTCCGATTTGATCTAAAGTTTAAATTTTTTAGATAAAATTATATTATTTTAAATAAAATAATATCACTTTTAATTTTTTAATAGATTCAAACTTGAAATCTCAAATTTAATCTTATTTAGTATTAAACTCAAACTCCAAAATAAAATTTTAAGTTGAACTTAAGTTTGGATGAACCCAAACTCAACCTCACCTTTTACTAAACTTGGTTGTATGTATGCATTAGTGGTAGTCGTATTGGTCCAATCCGATATTAAAGGATTAGATTTGGATTAATTCAACTTTAAATCAAGTTAGATTTGAAAAATTGGTTCAAAATTTAATTAGATGACCTTAATTTCTTTGTTTTTTAAGTTAAATTATATTAAAAATTTTATTTTAATTGACAATTTAAAATTTTAATTTTAATTTTAATTATTTATGTTAATTATATTAATACTGTGCTTTTGAGCCTATAAGCAGGATCAATCCACTACAAGCTCGGGTCCCACGCGCGAGCAAGAAACGGTTAACTAACGAAAGAACAACAAAGACCATCGTTCTTGGAGGAAACTTCTCGACCTCGTTTGCACACGGAAACTGTCGAATGTGAAAAAAGGAGGCATACGCCACCGTTTCGTCGAAGAATCCAGAACTCACGACCTGCTTCCTAACAGCTCCAAGTTATCGGAGAAGAAGAGACTAGAACCTCTTCAACTCCGTCCTATAAATACTATCTGAACCATCGGTGTAGAGAACAGTTCGAAACTTCTGCTGAGTGTTTGTTTCTTATATTGATCTTTCTAGCTCTCTCAACCGCTTTTTTCAGGTTCTGTGACGAAAGTCTGTGT
>JAOQMM010000006.1:22591839-22602847 GCA_027563515.1 Erythroxylum platyclados
TGTTGGAAGTTCAAAGCCGCATATGTATATTGATGAATTTATCTCTACGCTTCAGGAAGATCAAGGAATTTGCTACACTCACCCAGAAAACCTTCCAGGTGAGGAGTTCTGTAACCTTATACGTTTACCTTATCTCAAAATGCCAGATTTTGACCTTTGATTTATCTTTTGATGTCAGTTCAATCGACTGATTGGTCCGGGAATGAATATATAGACAGTAAATTGTTTTGTGAAATTTCAGTTAGTAGAGTAATGACACACATTCTTGTGAAATTTTGTTTTCAGGTGCCAAGAAAGATGGAAGCAGTGTTCATTTCTTTCACAAAACGATTAATGCATATACTAGTGGTCAGAGGAAGCGTCGCAAGGTCCACCATGAACAGAGTTCTTGTGAAGAGCAAGTCCGCTGGCACAAGACTGGCAAGACCAAATCTGTGATGGAAAATGGAGTTCACAAGGGCTTCAAGAAAATTATGGTTCTGTACAAAAGCTCAAAGAAAGGGTTCAAACCAGATAAATCGAATTGGGTGATGCATCAGTTCCATTTAGGGACTGCTGAAGATGAAAGGGAGGGTGAATACGTAGTTTCTAAAATTTTCTACCAACAGAAGAATCAATCGGATAAGAATACTGATAATCCAGTTGGTGAAAATTCGGATGCTTTGGCACTTCAAACTACTCCAAACACCCCCAATACAAAGCCACCCGTCCCGCCACGACCAGGGAAATCTGTTACTTTTGATGATTCTGCTGATGATTACAGAGGACAGCCGTTAGACCCGGTAGGCAACCTTTTGATGCATAATTATAGGTTTATTTGAGATGGTCAGTTCACATGAGGTTAATGAAAATGAGTTTACCCATTGGCACATATTGTCTAGCTTTAATTCGTTTTACATATTCTTTTATGGTTTTGATCTATACATGATTTTTATCATTCTGTTATAGGAACAAAATATCAAGGAAGAGAATTCTTGGGTCCCAGTTTCTCATACCGAGGACGAGACGGGATTTCCATCATGGTTGGCTGGTGAATCTCAGAATGTTGAAAACTGTGATAATTTCAATGACATAGATGATACCTTGTTATGCAAGGAAGTGTTCCATTCCTCATCCATCTTTTGCAACAGTTCGGGAGGGAATAATGTATCCTATAGTGGCATTGAAGTAACTGGAAATAACAGACCTGCAGGAATTGCTGACCTTGAAAACCTAGAGCTAGACAGTCCACCAGACTTCCAGCTTTCTGTAATTAATTCCGCCTACTCTTGTTAACAAAATTTTCTTTCTCATGGCATAGTTATACAATAATTAATTCATTAAAATGTGATGCAGGATCTGCAGTTTGGTTCTCAGGACAGTGTTTTTAGTTGGTTTGACCGGTTATGAAGACAAGCCACCAGGCAAAAGCTTCCCAGATACAAGAACAACTTCCCATTTATGTGCTGTTTTAGTTTTGTCTGAAGCTTTCTGTACCTTTTCCAGTGCTTTCTTCAGCGATGTTCAGTCGGATATGATTGCTTTTAAGGTCATAGAACTATCTTCCTTCACGGATTTTCAAGTGCAGCAAGTATTTAGAGCTTGAAAGGTCACAAGGGGTTGTGAGGTTTTAAGATTGTATCTTTTGTTTCTGAATCAGGTTTGTTGTTGTATCAAAACTTAATTAAGCAACTGATGTTCGCAGTAGCAGTAGCGGACACTTTGCATGCATTTGTTGCAATAGTATATGTACTACATTTTCTTTACAATTGCCGGAAAAAAAAAAAGAGTCTAGCTCATTTCCGTTCCAAATTAACGATGCAGTATATTTTAATAGAGTTCTAGACTTAAGAATTCAATTGAAATTTGATGAGTTTAAATTTTGATTAGGAACAAATTTGAAGAGATCATTTTATTATCGATCTAATTTTTATTCTTCAGTTAAAATAAATTATTATCTGTCTCTTTTAATAATCTCTAATCATTAATGAGATTTTTATTATTCTTTTATAATTTATATTTCAAATGTTTGTTTTGCTTCTTAGTGATTTTTAATTTTTAATAACTTGATTGCTAAAACAACTAAATGTTTTGTAGTAATAAATTTAATTAAAAATAAGGATAGTGTATTTGATTAACTTAAAATATAAGTTAATGTTTTATGATTAAAGAGAATAAATAAAAGTATCAACTTAAACTAAAATAAAAGGATATCTGATAAATGAAGACCTATACATGAGAATTGAAAGATATCAAATGCTACATGATCAAAATGAAGGGTGAAAAATTAGTTAGCTAAGGTAATATTCCTATCAAACAAAACCACCTTGGAAAATGTCATCCCGTTCTCATGCAATTTGTGTACATGTTCAGTTCACCAGAGCTGTAAACCAAACCACTCCCCCTCCCACCCCATTGCCAAAATTGGATATAATACCTCCATCATGGAAGAAACCCTGTACACACCATCTCTTTACTTGAGAACAAGGTGTACCAATGCCATAACAAAGCACAATGTACATCTCCAGCATTCAGCAATGCCAGCTTCTCACCCCCTTTCTCTCCTGCAGTTGCCAGGCAAAAGAAATTTGTATTCCTCCGAATGACTCAACAAGTAGGCAGGCAGATGGACTGCCGAATAAGAGCGAGGTATAGGACCCATCTTCCCAATTATCTCTTTAAATGTGTATGCCTCAGGAATCATGTCAAACAGGTTTGTCCCTTTGCATATCACATCCTGGATTCTTTCAGGGTTCAAGTAATGAGAGAACCTTACTCGGTCATTATGGCTGTAAGCTTTCATCTTGAATACGAAATCACTGATGTGACGAAAGCAAAAGCTGCAATGCCACCCTGAATCTGCCAAGAGCAAATCAGACTGACGATAATGTGCATATCTAGTTTTCCCCTTCTGGTACCTGTGGACTGAAGCCCGCCAACTCTTATCATCGTAATGATACTCGAATGAATATAAGTAGTTACTCATTTGAAGATGAAGGACAGGTGGAATGTCATCACACCATCTCAAGAGATTTATGGTGTGGCCACTAGGGATCTCATCCACATCAGACATTATCAGCAAATCATCATCTTCTATACCTGCTATTCGTATAAGCTGATCCAAAGCTATTCTCTGATATGCCTCCTCAACAAATGGGTTTTCACCTTTCCTGAATCTCCCTCCAATTGTCCCATAAGTCAATCGGGACTCCACAAATTTGAAATTGTCACGGTGAGCTGCAAACACCAATGCTTTAGGCAGGCCTGTGAATGTTGAGTTTGATTCAAGCAGGACAAAATGATTCACAAATGGAGATAATTCCTTCCACCGAATAGTAAGCATATCCTGTTCAACACTGAACAACACTGCATCGTAAACTCGCCTTGGTGATTCACGAATCCCCCAACCATGAAGCCTGCAAAGAGTCTCCATTGATGCATTCTCATGATAATAGTGAGGAAGCACTTGAAAGGATTTTGGAGCAGAGGCCCATAATGGTCTGAGGAAAAAGGAAACATTTGGTCCGTGCACATAGATCCCGAAGAGTACCAAAGGGATAACTGTGAACATGAATATGTATGTCTTGAAATCCAACCCTCGCAAGATACACCTCAGTCTAGACATGCTCAAAAATGTACGAGATCTCTGCTGCAGTTTAAACAAAAACTTCATAAGATATCAGGGATTAAATGTGATTTATTATATTCTAAAAAAGAAGAGAATACAAACAAATGGTTCAACTACACCTTTTATAAACAGACAAAACAGAGCTTTAATGGCATACACAATTCACGCAAAAGCATAAACAAAACTAGCAGCCATTTCGTTGAATCTCAAAATGACACATCGAAAGATCCGCAGAAGAACATACCAGCTTATAAAAGAACAAAAAAAAAAGTTTTAAACCTTGTGACAAGAAGAACAAGTAAGCTTAATCCGACATAGATTTTTGATAGCCTTCTATTTCGAGTAATTGAAGGATTACGAGAAACTTTATTGGTGCCAAGACTGATACGTTTCTACCTGAAAAAGAAAACTCCATAACATCCAATCGTTGAAGGCACCAACGATGTTATGCACAATATCCCACTTCTAGTTCAAAGCCAAAAAGAAAGCTTGTTTTTTTGTTAGAAAGACAGCCATCAAACAAACAATGCTCAAAAGCAGCTATCAGGATAAAGGAACACCACATAAGATTTTTTTTCCCACGTATAATGAAAGGAGTTGATCAGAAACTTCGAAAAGTTTAAATAGGCAAAACAAATTCTAAATTCGATGAGGCAAAAGAAAGAAAGCGTAAAATCTCAGATGCACTTAAACAAGGAAAAATCCAAACAAGACCACAAAGCACCAACATACTCAACCATTCACTCACTATCAGACTCAAACATAAACTGAATGAAAGTTGGGAAGAAGAGTACCTGGCCGCAGACATCTTCGCATATATCATCAGTCTTCTTAGAACTATAGTACCCATCAGACATGATTCTTCTCACAACCCAACTCAACAATCAAATTGTGACGCCAACAGTACAAACAACAACACACTCACTTTCTCTTTCTCTCTCTATCTAAATATCCCTACTTCCTACAAGAACAGTAGGGATTTCCGGAGATCCTAATCAATTCCGGATCAAACCCACGTTTATTGCTCTAGAAATATCTGCCTCCACAATCCCGCAAAATCCCACGATCTTATAATTCACTCACTCTCTCTCTCTCTTAAATTTTGCACGAAGAGCAGAGGGAGGAGGACAAGCTTTCAACGTCAATTCCTCTTCTAGCCGTTTGGTAGATATTTAAAAAGAGAAAGAAAAAGGAAAATTGGAAAAAAAATCTTTCTTTGTACTCCACTCATTCACAAGGATCTTCCTAAATGTTGCTACAGGCCCCACAACTCTCATACACTGGACCAATTACACTGTTTAAGAATTTCATGCTATTGTAGTCATTATCTCTTTTCAGATACACAAGAACTTGGGCAGATAGATTGAGATAATCATGAACAAGAAAGGAAAGGAAGGAAAATAGCAGTTTGATTTTGTGCGTGTTTTGAGAACGTTGTTATCGTGAGTTATTGAGAAAGTGCGGTTGGGGTTGGGGTTGGGGTTGACGATGCATTGTACTACAGTGTTTATGATGTACCCTAATCTCGGTATCGACACTTGTCCGAATGTTTATAGGAACAGATTCTGTCTGACGGGATTTCCGGGAGTGTGTCATTCACGCGCTGTCATTGTAAAGTATAATCTTAAATATCTACACTTATTTTTACTAAGCTTTTGTCAATTTGACACGTGTATTTTTAATAATAATTTTATAAAAAACATATTTTTAAATTAGAGAGAGGGGGTTTGAAAAGTGGAAGAAGTAGCATTTGAAGCTTGAACAACAATGAATGTCAACGTTGTCCACTCTTATTGATAAACTCAGTCCTTTCTCTTTGTGTTTTTCTCTTATTTAACTTCACTTAAAATGTTTGAATTAGCCTAAGTGTTTCTTCTCATTTTTTCTTTTAAATTCTCATATTCACTCTCATAAATTTGGTGTTGATCTTTGTAAACTTGCTTAAGAGACAATGGAGTAATGGCAATTAAGGTTCATTTATGGAAAATGAATATCTATTTTAATACTCATCATGTGTAGTTCTACTAACTAATTTCCATGGATTCACCAAAAGAATGCGTCCTACTTATATAAGAACCACATAACAAAACACTCCATGCTTATACTTCCCAATCAAGAAAAGAAGTAACACCTACTTTATTACCTAATCTTCCCACTCTTATTAAATGATTGTAGGTTGTATAGTTTAGAGTGTTTTATGATTGGTAGCCTCAACTTCTCTACCAACTTTAAACTGGCAATATTAGCACAGCTCCTTCTATCTATAATCATGTTACACACTTGATCCTTGATGGTACATCTAATATGGAAAAGATTTTTCCTTTTATCATTACATCTTCTTCTCCTACATATATGCTCAACGCCCTCCTAGTGACTAGAATTATTCCTTCCTTAAGTCTCACAGTACACTCATCATTATTAACATCCTCTAAACTAGGTATATCTCCTTCCACCTCCTCTTTACTTATGGATACACAGTGTCCACCCTCCTTTATCAACTTCACTTGCTTTTTAGGACACTATAAACCTATATACCCTCTCTATAAGCATTTGAAGTACTTGATATCTTAATTCTCAATTATCAAAAAGGAATCAAATTTAGCTTTCCCCCACTTGGTGCTTATAATTTTGGTATAATTGCTTAATATTTAGGATTTGAAGCTTTGCCTTCTTTACTCTATTAATTACTTTATAATGAAGAAGATGCATTAGAAATACCAGAACAGTTATATGATCTCCTTTTAAATTGTCTTTCTACTTTATAGCTATATGCACCACATCCTTATACTTCATATAGTGGTGTAGTTTCATGATATTGACAATTTTTGGGTTCAACCCACAAATAAAATTGGTCAATTGTCACTTCCAATTCTTCCTCCATATTCCTTAGCTATGGTAACTAACATTTCTTTGTGGTACTCCTCCATACTCTTGGAAATTTTGGTAGAAATCCTTATAGTAAGAACTTAATAGAAAATATTTTCTAATCACCATCTTCATCCCCTCTCATGTTTTGATGAGTAGTTCTCGGAGAATTTGTTAATCCCACCAATTCACATTATACTCACTAAACTCCGCAATAACCAATTTAACCTTTTTCTCTTTTAAAAAGTTATATTAATACAAAAAATAACTCCATACGCTTCTCTCAAACCAAGTAGGCATTTGGATTTATCTTCCTTAAAAAATGTGGTATGATAATCTTAATGCTATTAGTATCCATACTTTCTCCATACCCTCTTTTATAGCCCATACCAAATCTACCCCATCCTAGTTCCCCTTTTTTTCCTCCTTTTCCTCCTTTATCACCTCTTAGATTTAGCACTCCCAAGTAGTTGGAAGCACCCTCAACCTCATCATATGCCTTATTCATTCTTCCTAGTAGCTAGAGGTGGATTATGTTGTATTCCAACTATGAAAACTTCATGTTTCTCCAACCTAATCCTCACTTCACTATATTATCGAATAAATTGCTCGTATTGATCTTGGGTGACGTTCATGAAGGACTCATAGTCTAGTCTCACTCTTTCTTCCTTACTTCCTTATCTTTAGACAAATTTCTACTTTGAGTTTGAGTCATAATAAGCAGCACAAAACATTAATAGCATAAATACTTTATCACATGTTTTTCTCAAAGTTTTACTTTACTTACAACCTAAATTCTTGACTGAAGATTCTTTGGAAAATAGATAATCTAACTCAAAGTTAGTTTAAATCTTCCCCTTTTTCAAATAACCCATGAAGAAGTAAATGAAACAAAACAAAATAATGAAAACACTACTAAAAAAAAGAAAATTCAAAAATTTGAAATTGAGTTTAATGGAACATGGCTAGATCGTGTAGAAAAGAAGAATCAAACTTAATAAGAATAATTGGACAATAAGTACGAATAAGATATCTAATAAATAAGATTTTTTATTAACTTGTAAAATCGTAGAAAAAAGAAACAAGAGGGTTTACAACAAACGTAAACAAATGATTGAATAAACAAAAGGAAGACACAAGAATATCCAAAACATAAATAAATAGTATTAAAAACAACCTGAATATAGAAGATAGATCTAATAATAAATTATGATATGATCCTTACTAACAGGACTAATGTGATTCTATATCAACCAAGGAGTGATCTATATTATAATCAAGTTAAAATAGGAACACAATTATGAAAACGCAATGAGAAAGATATGAATGATCATAAGGTACTTAATCCATTCATTAACACAAGAGCAATTACTTTCACTTCTTTTAAGTTCAAACGTCAAACACACAAACACGGCACATTCAACAACTTCACGTCGTTGACTTTTTGAAGCTCAAACAATTACAACACAAACAACTTCACAGGTTAGCTAAATCGATTAAGTTCATAAAAAAGACAATAACATCATTTCACATCTTCACTTCTGGGGTTCCTCGAACTGAAAAGCCGAGGCAGGTTGAGAACTCGAAAGTCCTGTCTGCTCATTGGCGAACGTCAATAAACTTGAGTCCTTGTGATCAACAAAAATGTCAGTGGCTGCGAGGCTGAACAGACGCCCCCAATTGCTGGTCTGTTACACGATAGGATTGTCGACTCTCCTTGCTGTCTAGTCACAGGAGAATACGGATGGACGGCGAACATGGAGAGTATGATGAAAGCTCAGGCACTGAGGGACATTGGCATGAGCTCTTACATGTCTTTGAAGAAGACGATGGAGATAAACCTTGACTATGGTATAATGGAGGAACGGAGGAAGAGAGCAGAGGCGGACAAGAATGACAAATCTGTGCAAGACTTAGTACTACTACTCTTTGAGACAACTCTCTTGACCTCTGGCTTCAGTTTGGATGATCCCAACACGTTCGCTGCTAGAATTCATAGGATGTTGAAACTGGGATTGAGTATTGATAAGGACGCGACTGCAGAGGATGATGAAGATACGCCTAAACTTTAGGAAGACGACGCTGAGGAGAGTAAGATGGAGGTGGTTGATTAAGGTCATTTTGTCAGGTAAAACCGTCAACTGTCCGAAGGTTTTCTCGTGTCTGTCTGTCTAAGGTACATTTCTCGTGGTATTTTTTTGCGGCCTTAGATGCTAAGCGTCTTTGTGTATGCTTTTTGTCTTAATTCCCATCATTTTACTCTAATATTTTATCAATATTATAATATGGAATAAAATATAGTAATAAAATAATAATAAAATTATTTAAAAACTAACCAATAAAAATTGGGGAATGTTTGTAAAAACTAAAAATTACCAAAGAAATAAATCATAAATCATAAATAAGGTTAAAAAAAAAGCTAGACTTATAATTTATGCGTCAAAATTTATATTGGCCCAACCCAGTATTAAAGGGTTAGGTTTGGATCATTTGAAATATAAATTTAGATTTAAAAAATTGGTTAAAATTAAAAAAACTTAAATGAAATATTTTAAATAAATTGAAAAAAATTAATTTAATGAATTGAGTTTAATTTTTCTATTTGTCAATTTTTATTTAAGTTTAATATTATTTTAACTCTAAATTAAATTCTAAAATAAAATTTTAATTTAATTTAATTTAATTAATTATAGTAATACGGTGCATTTGGGCCTATAATCCGGATCAATCCACTACAAGCTCGTGTCCCACGCGAGAGCAAGAAACGGTCAACTAACGGAAGGACAATCCAGACTATCATTTGAGGAAACTTGTCCACCAGAAACCCGAAAGTGAAAAGAAAAAAGGAAGCATACGCCACCGTTTCGTCGAAGAATCTAGAACAACCGACGTGGTATCGCAACGCTGAGATATCGTTGAAAAACACTAGAACCTCTTCAACTCAAACTTATAAATTACCATCTGAACAATGGCCGTAGATAACAGTTCGAAACTTCTGCTTAGTGTCTGCTTTTTCTATTGATCTTTCTAGCTCGTTCGAGGCATTATTGCGCGTTCTTTCCCAGTTCCTTGACGAAAGTCTGTGGTGTGGGTGAGCAATGGCCGACGTGCAGATGGCAGAAGCCGAGACCTTTGCCTTTCAGGCGGAGATCAACCAGCTCTTGAGCTTGATCATCAATATTTTCTATAGCAACAAGGAGATTTTCCTGCGAGAACTCATTAGCAATGCTTCTGATTTACGTTTTATTCTCATTTCACTTTCTTAATCTGCTCATGCGTGATCTTGAAATTTATTTTTTTGGAATTTAAAGCGAATACATCGTTGTTTTAGGGAATAAGAATTGAATTTCTCGATCCTTTTTGTTGCGGAACAGGCATTGGATAAGATTAGATTCGAGAGCCTGACGGACAAGAGCAAGCTCGATGCTCAACCGGAGCTTTTCATTAGAATTGTCCCAGATAAGGTCAACAAGACCCTTTCGATAATAGACAGTGGCATTGGTATGACCAAAGCAGGTAATTAATTACTAACCGAGATTCTATTATGCTTAGAAGTTATGATTTGGTCATTGGATGGATGCTGACGGAATGTTTGAGACTGTTGATATTGAAAATATGGAATTTAAACTAAGTTCAGAGTTTGTCTATGGTGGTTGTGCATCAAACATTGGCTTATGATGTGTTACTCTTAATGTTTGACAGATTTGGTTAACAATCTGGGGACGATCGCAAGGTCTGGAACCAAGGAGTTTATGGAGGCATTGCAGGCTGGAGCT
This sequence comes from Erythroxylum platyclados, assembly GCA_027563515.1. Taxonomy (NCBI): domain Eukaryota; kingdom Viridiplantae; phylum Streptophyta; class Magnoliopsida; order Malpighiales; family Erythroxylaceae; genus Erythroxylum; species Erythroxylum platyclados. The sequence continues at coordinate 22,602,088 of JAOQMM010000006.1, forward strand.
GATCTGAGTATGATTGGGCAATTCGGTGTTGGTTTCTACTCTGCTTACCTTGTGGCAGATAAGGCTGTTGTAACCACCAAACACAACGATGATGAGCAGTACATCTGGGAGTCTCAAGCCGGTGGTTCATTCACTGTGACAAGAGATGTTAATGGAGAGCAACTTGGCAGGGGAACCAAGATAACCCTCTTCCTTAAGGAATACCAGGTAATGGATTGGTGGACATTGAAGGCTGATAAATGTGTTGTCATTTGGCTTTGTTATTGGTGCAGCTCGAGTATTTGGAGGAGAGGAGGATCAAGGACCTTTTCAAGAAGCACTCTGAATTTATCAGCTATCCCATTTATCTTTGGACTGAGAAGACTGCAGAGAAGGAGATAAGTGATGATGAAGACGACGAGCCCAAGAAGGAAGAAGAAGGAAATGTTGAAGATGTTGATGAAGAAAAGGAGAACAAATCTAAGAAGAAGAAGATCAAGGAGGTTTCTAGTGAGTGGCAGCTCATCAACAAGCAAAAACCAATCTGGTTGCTAAAACCAGAAGAGATCACCAAGGAGGAATACGCCACTTTTTACAAGGGCTTGACAAATGATTGGGAGGATCACCTCGCGGTCAAGCATTTCTTTGTTGAGGGTCAGCTTGAGTTCAAAGCCATCCTGTTCGTCCCTAAAATAGCCCCATTTGATCTCTTTGACACCAGAAAGAAAATGAACAACATCAAGCTTTACGTGAGAAGGGTCTTCATTATGGACAACTGCGA
>JAOQMM010000006.1:22627710-22645554 GCA_027563515.1 Erythroxylum platyclados
ATAAGATAATAAAATTAAACATATTTTTGTTTTTTGTTTTTTATTATAAATCCCAACCAAACAAGTTTTAGTTTTTATGTTACAAATCTCAACCAAACAGGTTTTTGTTTTTTTAAGAAAAAAATAGAAACTAAAAACAGAAAACAAAAATTAAAAACCATAATAGAAAAATAGAAGTGGAACCAAACGCCCCTTAATTTTCAATGGCTCTGAAATTGACAAACTTGGCTACGCATGCTTATTGTAATATAAAAAGAGTCTTTAAAGATTCTCAATCAGCGTCAGCCTTGGAAAAAAAGGGGTTCCACAACTGGCGTCATTTGATAATGTCATTTCCAAAGCAAATCTTAGCATAAGTTAAGACACTCATCCCAAATGCCCAAACTTGAAGATGTTGGTCACCAACAATCGACGTGTCCCTAAGATATTATTATAATTGCCTACGTCATGACTAATGATTCTAGTGGCGGGCCCCGCCTGGCGCAATTGCTGCTGTTGGGGTCACGTCAGACTCGAGGCCTGATTAAATCATGGCAACAGGTTTAAGCCTGAACTTGAGGCAATCCAATTTAACCGACCTGAGATATTTTTTAATAAAATGTTAAAATAATTTATTTTATAAAATGATGTCTTTTAGTTTATATTTAGACTTGCCCAATGTGACCCGACTCAACCTAACATAAGCTATTTTTTTTAATGAAAATGTAAGATTAACATTATTTATTTAAGAAAATATAATTTTATTTATATGTGTTAAGAGTTATTTAGGCTCAGTTAACTCGGACCTAATTTGTTAATCTCAAGGGCGGGCTGAAGTGGGCTGACTTAAGTCATGGCCCAAATGTCCTCTCTACGTGATTTCATGTATAAATGGGTCTATACCTAAGTTCTGAGTTTTTAAAAATTTGAGAATTTCAAACTTGATTAAATTGAAATTTTTTAAGTTAAGTTTAAGTCTGAAACTGTATTTACGAATATAAATATTTTAAATCAAAATTTAATTAAACATTCATATATTACAATTTTATCAAAATAAATTTAACACTTTGAATTACAACTTTTTATATTCTTAATTTTAAAATTGTTATTTTGAATTTATTTAATTATATTTATCTAGGTTTACGAAGTTAAGTATTCTATTAAACAAACTAAACAATTGAATCTTTATTTATACTATTATTAATAGTTAATTATTAAAAAGATCATAAAATAAAAAAAGGTGTTTTTATCACAAGCTTCGCTAAAAAAATTCAATCATTTATAAAACACCGTGGTTGTAAGTCACCTTTTTAGTTAAAAAATAAAAATAGAGTTAAAAATATCATTACTCGTAAAGTGATGATAGGGTTAAAGAAAAGTGAATTTTTTACCTAATGATGATTATAAATATAAGAATGAAAAATCCAACCGGTTCAATCATCAAAATTTTGAACTATTTAATTTTTTTTGTGTAATTTACTTTAATAATTTTTATTGTTAAGAACCTAATAGTTTATTAATTAATTGGTCAATTTTTATAACTTAATAAGTTCTTATAAATTAAAATAAATCAATTAATTTTTATTTAACAATAATCAATCGCTTTTTTAATTAAATTTTTTAAAAAATATCTTTTAATCATATTTCAAATTTTTATAGTTTTGTTCAATTTTTAAAAAGTTTTATAACAGTCGTTGAAGATTTTAAAATTTAAACATCTTATCTTACCAGTTTAATTTTCAGTCTAATTTTCTTAAAAGATTGATAAATATTATTACATATAAAATTGAAAGTTATAACTTCTCAAGAGTTAAAAACCTTAAATTCTTTAAACAATTATTTTAATAAAATCCGCTATTACTTGACTTAAACTAATTAGGTAATTTATTATTTACTAATTAAATAATTTATTTGAAATACTGATTTTATAAAATATCATATAAATGTAAAGATCACTTGAATATTATAATATTATTAAAAAAGTCACTTGATTATATAGATTATTATAGTAAAAACACAGAAGGAAAAATAACAAAAAAGTCTTTCTTTAAATATTAAATTTGATAAACAAAAACATAAGTTTTCAATGATATTACATACATACAAAAGACCGTGGCTAGGCTTTTACTCACTCTTCTGCTCTTCTTCCCACATCTCATCCCAATGCTTTTGAGCCTCTTCAAGTCCAAGAACCGAACCCTTATTGTTCGGATCTAAGCTGGTCGACAAAGCTCCGTAAACGATTCCGAAAAGTGATGCGCCGAAAGTTATGAAGGTGGTCGAAAATGGCAGCCACATAGGCACATCCCACAAGTTCTGTTCTCTAACTACACCGAACACGTACAACAAAGCTAGACCAAGCCCCATCGGAACACCGACGGCCACCAGTATTCTTCCGATCATCCGGTAAAATATTTCCTCCGGTATCTCCTCTTCGCCGGAGTTGTTACCGTCTCCTTTGGAACTGGAGCTCTTCTCTACTTGGCTTTCTTCGACGGGTGCAAGACCTTTGGCGTCTGCGTTTAGTCCCCATTTTGTTGGAGAGTTCCCGAGACACTTCGTGCTTGTGGGGTGGATTGCAGGAACGATAATGTTCCTCGGAGAATGTTTTACGAGGTTGAGTGGTAGAGGCTGTTGACATAGTAGAGTGTTCATGGTTTCTGGAACTGTTTTTCCCGAAGATAGTTATAGGTGTGTGATTCATGTGTTTTTATGACTAATGTACCTTATCCGAACACAAAGGAAGGGTGGTCGGTTTAGTTTCTTCTAAGATATTTTCATCGTTTGTCGTTTTAGATGGTAATGATTCGGAGCGAGAAAGATGGTATGCTAAGGCTCGGCAATCGGCTCATGTCCATCCCGGCCCGACCCAACCTGAGAAGATATAATTTAAATTCAGTTTAACATTTGTTTTAAAATATTATTGTTTATTTTGATTTATAAAAATTATTATTTTAGTTTTTTTTTTCTAGTAAAAAATTGGGATATTCTCTTTAAAGTTTTGTTTTTCTCTTTTGGAGCTGCTAAATTCGGAGCTTACATTTCTGTAATTTGTTTGTTCTTTGGGATCTTTCAGAATGCTATCTCTGAGATATTCTCCGCCATTGATTCCGAGTAGAGTGGAATCTACCTCAAAGCGCATTATAATCAGTTTCGTGGTAAGCTTTAACTGGTAAAAGTTGCTACACAATTTGAGCAATCTCTGCATATGAAGATTCGGGTTTGTTTCATCTTCAATCCTTTTCGTTGTTTACTGTTTTCTGTAAATTTTTCAGGTATGTGCTCAAAAGGGTCCTCGACCGAGGTATCCCCGAGTGTGGAAATCGAGAAAAAGAATTGGGACAATCTCCAAATCCGCAAAGCTTGTTGATTGTGTAAAGATTCTTTCTTTTTCTCTTTTCATCTCTGCTTCTATTTCTGCTTATGTTTCGAATTTAAGTTCAAAATTACTTTGAATATAAACCTTGAAATGTTGGCGTGGTTAGGAGAATCAGATTAGGTTTTCTTGTACCTTTGGAATGATAAAAGTAGAATTTCCGTGGTTATGTAGGTAAAGGGTCTGTCAAATGTAAAGGAGGAAGTGTATGGAGCTCTTGATTCGTTTATTGCCTGGGATTTGGAGTTCCCTTTAATTACAGTAAAGAAAGCTTTAAAAACTCTTGAGAATGAACAGGATTGGAAGAGGATAATCCAGGTATTAAGGCACTGACTTAGCTATTTCTTCTCGTAATTGTTCCCTTTCGGTGATTATCAGGAACATTTTGGATTGCAGGTAACAAAATGGATGTTGAGCAAAGGCCAAGGGAAGACGATGGGGACGTATTTTACTTTATTGAATGCTTTATCTGAGGATGGAAGGCTTGATGAAGCTGAAGATCTTTGGAAGAAGTTGTTTAGACAGCACATGGAAGCCATGCCTAAGAAGTTTTTTGATAAGATGGTATCCATATATTACAAACGGGAAATGTACGACGAGATGTTCGAGGTACCAAATGACATCTGTTTTCGAACTCAGTTATTCATCTACATGTTGTCATCATAATGTGAACGCTGATTGTGAAGAACTCCTTATTTCATTTTGCCATTGATTCATAGAATAGAACTTATCGTAATCACGGGGTTAGTATTTTCAATATTGGTTTGAAGCAGAAACAAGCACAGTTGATGAATGATAGGTCTAGATCTTCTGGTTGTTCTGGTCATATATTATCAGTGGACCAGCAGATACGACGGTCTTCATGTTCTGCTCCATTTTCCTATCGGTAACTTACTTGTTACTCTTGTAGATATTTGCTGATATGGAGGAGCTCGGAATCCGACCAAATGTTGCAATTGTTAATATGATGGCAAATGTCTTCCAGAGGCTGGGTATGCTTGACAAGCATGACAAATTACGGAAAAAGTATCCACCTCCGTTATGGGAGTATCGGTACATTAAGGGGAAGCGCATTAGGGTTAAAGCAAAGCAGTCAAATGAATTGAAAGCTGGCAAAAGTGCAAGTGGGAGGATGTCAACAATTGATCATTCAAGTGAATTGAGGAATGAACTCACTCTGGAAAAGCATCGTAATATTTCTGACCTCTCTGACGAAGATTCAAGTGAGGATGTGACGCCTACTGATTTCAGCGAGCTGGAAGAAGAAAGTGATAGACATCTAAATGAAGCTATTGCTGAAGCTAATGCGATCATCTGATTTTTCAGGTCTTAATCCTGACACACTGGTCGATCCACATCCATGTCATACAGCACTTCAATCATGGGATTACTGCAACAAGATTATAATTGAGCCAATGGGATTGAAGGAATCGCATTATCATCTTTTGGATATCTGGAATGTGTTAGACCGGCTTTGATCCACGACAACGGTAATCCAACACAAAGTAATTGTGCCGATCATACAGCCGACGTCCGACTGAGTTGTACCCTCGTATGTTTATGTTTGTAAATGACTATGAAAACTGAATGTATTCAACAAAGAATAACATAGTAGTCGTACATTAAAAAATATGCTCAAGTTAACGGAGTAAAGAATCAACTGTCATGGGTTTTCAAAGGGCAGTTTTCATTGAACGAACATTAAACCACTTTCAACATTTCGTGCCAACAAGAGATCCATTCTTTTACCAAATTTGTATTGATAAAAGAACAATATCCTAAATTCTAAACAACAACGTGAACGTCTCTTCAACTTCTAAATCTCAAACCATGCCTGTTGCTTAGTTGTGGTAAAGCAGCCAAGTGGTCTTTAAATGGTCCAACAGTGAAAGAGTCCATCCAAGCACAATATGCCATGATCCACGAAGATGGAACTGAATAAAGCTTAAATGAGTCAAAAAGAGTCAAATATGACTATCAATCATTGTGCTTGGTCGTTAAGGTTCTTTCACCAAATAATAAACCCAAAAAAATAAATAAGATGTTATTTTCTGCTGTGTAAACAAAACTTATGTATGTCACTCCTCGTCTGAGTCTGAGCCTTCTGAGCTTGAACCCTTTCTTTGTATCTTGCCGTTGGCGGCAGGGCCCTTCTTTTTCATGTCCTTTTCATCTTCTTCATCTTCACTGTATTCACTCTCATAATCATCATATTCCTCTTCTTCAACCTCCTCTTCCTCTTCAATACCATCCTCTGCAATGGGTCCTTCTTCTGAGATCAATCCACGAGTGCCAGCCCGTGTTCGTTTCAGAATTTTAACCTTCATATTTGTCTTTCTATCACAGCCTATCCAAGAGTCACACAAGCAGTAACAAGTCAAATTGTAAGTCCCCTCTGCTGGTGCTGGGAGTTTTCCCATTACCAGTCTTGAGCCACTTCGAACCTTATCCACTGCTTCTTTGACTGCAGTACTTATCTCCCTAACACTTTTTCCTGAACCCTCCATTGTCTCCTCAATTGCCTTAGAGGCAGCAGTTACTGCTGCAGCTTCATCCATAAAATTTACCTTCTGGGAAAACCACACATTATTTGAAGCCGTATCTGCTAGCAAAAACCAGAAGTTTTCTTCCTTGTGAAATGGGAAGTACGGGGCATGAGGAAGTGCACCAATGAGGGCATTAGCACGTCTCAGTGTTACCCAAGCTTGAATAGTTACAATATCTCCCTCTTGTATACCCTCTTCGCCTTCCGTCTCACATTTTACTTCAACAGTTATTGAAGGCATCATCTCCAGCACCATCTCTACATCATGTACTTCAGCAGCAGAGAAACCAGCTACTTGGCGAAGCAGTTCAGCACGGTCTTGCAGACTCATATCAAAAAACTCTTGAAATGTTCTTACCTTCTGCAACCAGGAATTACGTATCTTATAGGTATGGTCATGGAAAATGAGACAAGAATCATGGACTGATTCACAAAATAAAATTTGTCTTCAAGGTATTGTTCATTTGTCCAGGAAGGACAGAAGCTGGAAACCAGTTACAGAAAGCAAACCTCCAGTATGATGAACGAACAATAACCCCATGATAGAAATTGAGAACATGGTGGTAAGATGTTTCAAATGTAACGCTTCAAGAAAAACTAGTTTTCGAAGTGATATAATTAAGAAATCAAGCCTGTCAGTGTGAAATTATCATAATGTAATGGTTGAAATACTCAAAAAATGCATGATTCAACATTTCTTTGACTACATTTGCAAGCGCCAAAGCAAGAGAAAAAAGTGTAGGTATGGCATCAACAACTGGTATGAGATATTTTAAAGTACTGTGTTCTATCAGCAGTTAAAACTCCCTCACCTTGCGAGCCATCTTCTTGATGACAGCCTCACTGAAATGGGGCAGCTGCAGAAAGGGTGCAATCCCTTCTGAAGATCCTCCTGTCACCTTTCTTGCACTGAGAGGAACAGCCTGTGTCACCATTCATCAATAAAGATGTGAATCATGGTACTCAAAATAGTGATTTAGAATTGGAAAAAATGTGCGAAGACATCAACATCCATTGATCTGTGGTCAATTACAAGTGTTAAAAAGTTGCATCATAAATCATCATAAAGCAATTTTCTTTAATGATTAAAGACCAAAAGCAAGCAGCTTTTTTGAGGGTCGTAAGACCAAAGATTCTAAACCTGCCGGCATAAAGCCAACATACAGTTCTAATTGAAGGTCTAGAAACTATAGCTTAGTCCAAAAGGGGGTAAGATTCCATCCTCCAGAAAAATAGGATGCATCTGGGGAATCAGAGGGTACTATCCAATGAAATAGTACGGTCAGAGGAAGGTGTGAATGTCTCAAATATAATTTAGCAGAAAAAATCAATAATAAATGAAGAACTAAAAGTTACTCAAAACACCAAATGAAAATAAACGAGATGTGCTCAGCTAAAAGTGTCCTAAGATTCAGTAAATGCCGAAAAAATAAGGACCAGTAAACAGTTTACAAATCAGTACCTGAATAATGCATTGAGAAAGTTCAAGAACCCCAGTGGCAGGCCTCAGCCACCCATGACCCTGAGCAGTGCGTGGAATAATAGCCATCTGCATGAAGAATTAGCAACATCGACAATTAAGGACAAAGAAAACATAGAGGAACAACACAAATGAAGCGATCATATCCAAAAACTCAACACAAAATCTAAATCGGAGAAAATTACAGACCAATGGACCTATAATTACATCAAAAACAGACGCCTTTACACACAATCACCTTGTAATTTCATCAAAGATCTGTATTTAATCATTGACAGTTTTGTCTTCTATAAATTAAAGCACTCTTTATATAACCATCTCTAATTCATTTAGGTCAAACTTTCTTTTGCTCTTTAACCGCAAAAACACCAAAAAGAGTACAGAAGAGGACCCTTTCTTTTGAAGGGGATGTGTAAATACAAATAGTCAACATAATGTCTCTTGCTTTTCTTACTGAACAGAAGAAAATTAATTGCATATATTTCAAATATGCTCAAATTATGCTTAAAAGAGTTTCCAAACAAATTGCCAATTTATTCTGCCATGATATCAAGAGCCAGAGGACTGAAAATGACCAATTGAGACCAGCCAGCTTGATGGAAAGGATAAAGCAAAAAGATCTTGCTTTTATTCACATGATTATTTTGGCTATACGAAAGATGTTGTAAAGATATCATCCAATGATAGGCACACAGTGAAATGATTTATGAAAAATGAAAGTAATCATACCATCATACTAACTACTACAAGAATAGGTCAAGGATACCTTCATTAATTCTTCAAGAAGGCGTGGTGCAAGCTCTAAAACACGTTTAAAATCACCTTCTAAAGCTGGTGACAAGGCAGCTGCTTCACGAGTTAACTGAGCCTGAATCAGCAACTCTGTCTGAAAAGAAGGAAGGAGACTGTTCAGCTTTGAACTCATTCAAAAATCAGAACAAACAGCTTTATGTACTCAACAAAATTACCTTAACTATTGCAGGATGTTGTTTCCAAAATCTGGCCTGCTCTTGCTTTATATTTTTATGGTCCAAATTCAACTCACTCCGGACTGACATAAAGAGCTTCTGAAGAGGTTCATCCTGGGTCCTACGAACTGGGATTTCCATGTATTCTGCAGCCTTAGTGAAGACTTCCATAATTTTGCTGTACTATCAAGTGTTACATTAGCAAACCAATCATAGCACACAACACGTTAAGGAAAAGATAAGTAATATTGGGTTAGAAAGAAAGTATGAAAAGTTTAAGCTTAATATTGTGTCAATATATAGAAAATCTCAAAGAAGCAGAAATCCAAATAACATAAAAAGATGGTAAATCCTCATTACTCTCAGTCTCTTGTTTCCAACACAGAATGTAAACTTCAACATGAAGATTCAGTAACTACTGGTTTCAACATCCAAAGAGATATTAGCGTTCTAAGAGGTAATTAACTTCCCAGACATCAACTTGAAAAAAGAATCCCTAGAGAAGCATCAATGTTTAACATTAACAAGATTACGACTACAGTAACACAGTATTCCTTCACTTCAACCTAAAACAAGCAAATATCAGGTAGAGAATGCATGTATGATTTTGTGGATGAACAATTATACAATCATAGTGTTTCTATGAAGCCTTGATTACCTTGGAGCTAATGAAGGTTTCATCAAGTAATAGTATGCAGACAGAGTTTGATGCATCACATAATTTCCTGTATATTTTGATGACTTCGACAGATATATCACAGCTATGACCAATGGCAAGAGAATGCAAACACCAACAATCCAGAGTAGAAGTATTCCACCAGATGCCCCATCGATGTCCAGTAAGAACTGAGGAAGAGCAATGCCCATTTGGAAACCCTTCAAGAGAAAGATAGAGTAGCATCAGACTGCTGTCAAACAATACTTGCCTTTTTTTTTTTTTCTGAGAAGTGTGTCAGATGATAACAAGTAGCCACTCTTCCTAGTGTCTCACCTGTCTACCATCAGGGTGGCCATATTTTTCATAGTTCTCACGGGATACTGGATCAGTCAAAGCCTGATAAGCCTTTGTTATGAACTCCACAAAATACTTGTGGGCCTCTGTAAATTCAAATTCAAAGGCAAGCATATGAGTTATTTCCATTCATAGACTTCAACTTTCTAAATAGTCCTAAAATCAGAACATTACAAAACAATAAACCTGGATCAGGATTTTTATCCGGATGATACTGAATAGATAGTCTCCTGTAATTCTTTTTAATTTCTGACTCTGAAGCTCCAGGTTCCAGTCCAAGTATAGAATAGGGATCAAACACTTGAATCTGGTTCAGGATAAGATTCAAATTAAAGATTCTCATCTACACAAAGTGATTTTCTAATGAAGTCTATGCATTCGCATGAAATTGAAAACATCATATAATGTCCCATTCGACCAGATTCACACCGTGTATGTATGATAGATGAAGTAAGATCTAAGAAAAGAATGATGGCCACATGACAATTAACGAAAAGTAAGATAATCAGTGCTTACCTCACGGCTCATGTTCTTTATGTAAAACACAAGGAATATCATGGTGACCCAAAGAAATATCAATGTTAAGTTGCTACACGTAGAGAAGTTAGAAATCTGCCCAAATAAACAGAAGAAATGATTTAGATGCAGAAAAAGGCAAACAAAAACAAATAACAAACTAACATAGTTGGAAAAAGTAAGGCAGTATAAACTAACCCGCTTGAATATAGATTTACGATACTTCCCTGAACGTGAACATTCAGAGCACCGGCAGTGAATGCTCATACTCTTCTTTGTAGCAGCACGGCATAGTTTCATAATCGTATAAGGCACCAGTGGCAATGCCAGAATAGTCAAAATGAAGATAGGAAACAATGCACTATTTTCTTCAGAAGCAGCCATGATGATCTCCTAACTGATACAACCACCTCCGGTTAGTTAATATGATCACCAAATAAACTCTAATAAGCACACCCTGTTGAAAATTTGAATCAAATGAAACTACTGAAAAAATACAATTAACTCCAATATTCTGTCGTCTAGTCCAAAATCTATCAAAAATTCTTACCCTAAATGACAACATCACTCTAAAGAAATCTGTGACAATAACAACTATTCCCCAACATCCCACCATGTCAAGTCCCAAATATAAAACATCACGGAAATAGACAGTAAATGATAATAAGCAGCTCCGATGAAGCATTGGGGCAGGGTACAAAGCCAAAATCAGGAAACATGTAAACCATTAAAACAAGTGAACTTGAAATAAATAAAGGGTTCTAGAAAGCTAAATGAAAATTAATCCACAATGCTTGGCGGCAATTCGCACCAAAATAAAAACCCTAATTCAAGAACAACAAATGTAAAACTTAGAGTATATCGAAAATCTGAAAATCCATATGACCCAATGAACAAAACCATATAAGGGTAACCAAACGAAAATCAAGATGAAATGAACGTCGTCAACAACAGTTCAAGTACAAGATTCAAAAAAGATATCCACCTGAGAGTAGATAATTAAAGCCTTGAAACAATCGAAAAGCGAAAAATGAAACAATAAATCAGGTGAAATACGATAGTGTTCAAGTAAATTTGAATACCGGGAAAAAACGGGAGATCGAGATCGAGATCGGGATCTGCTTCGGAGACGTCTTTTGTCCGTACGATGGCGCGAATATAAGATAGCGAGAGAGAGCGATGTGCACAGTGATCGAGGTCGGGTTTTGATTTCGGAGATCCACTAAAAGGGTAGCTTAGCAACACAGGATTTTTGAACTGGTATATTTACCATTTTGCTCTCCTCTTCGATTTGAAGACCTAATACACTTCCTCATATCTGCACAGGATATATTTGTAATTTCGTAAATAAATACCAAGCATGATTGTTTTATATCTCATTAGAGACCACAAACCTTTTTCTACAAACGAAAATTTCAAGAGTTTTACCAAAATTAAATTCTTACTAGGGATGTCAAATATGATCGGTCTGGTAACTAATTCGAATCTTTTTTATTTATAGGGCTTTTAATTAAGAGTTCATGAATTAGAGATGACAATCAACTACAAGGCCCAAGTTTGGCCCAACTTTAAGCCTAATTTAATTTAAAAATATTTGACTCAAGTTAAAATTTAATTAGATTTTAATTAATTTAAAATCCTATTAAATTTGAAGTATTTGATCTAAATTTGCGTTTGGTCGAATTTTATAAACTCAAAAGTAACTATTTATTATACAAAACATGTCATTTTATTCATTTAAAAAAATGATACAATGAAAAAAGTTTATGTTCCTAATCAAAGTCGAACCTGAAACTTGAATTTAAAGTTCGAAATAAGGCCTAAACTCGAATTTTACTTGAAACTCGAAAAAAAAGTTTGAACTTAACTTAAAATTTAAATTTTTAATAAAACATTTAAAATTAATTTAAAAAATTTAATCAATTTAAGTTGAACTCATTAACTTCAAACCAATACAATATAAGTTCAAGCCGCTTTGCTTTGCTGTTCTTCGTATTCTTTTTTGTAAATAGTTTTATTGATATAATAAACTATGATGGACTAGCTCGAACCTTTTTATCATCCTTCGAATTCTTTCCATAATGTTGTTATACACATTGATTTTCTGATATTCTACTATTTGATACTTGCAAGTGTTTTTCCCTTTATCTCTCTTCTCCCATTGGTTTGTATTTTAAGGTAGAAAACGGAGGATTTGCTGAGAGAGTTCTAAAGTAAAAAATGTCTTAAAAGTGCATAGTGTTTCAAGTTATCAATCATGTAAGTTGGAGAATCCACCTTTTTCCTGTACTAGGACTTTATGGTTCGTCACACTTACGTAGTAAAAAGGCAAAGTTCCCAAGTTTTTGTGGTAGCAAAACCATAGAGAGTTATGTAATGATGGACAAGCACAGACAAAGGCCAAAAGTTGTGGAAGAGTTAAATCTGCTGATTATGATAAAAAGAAAAAAGAGTAAGAGACACGATGATAATGGCAATAGTTCTTTGGTGCTATTGCCTGTTTCAACTCCTCGGTGTGATACACTATTCACTCCACCCTCCAAAGTGGTGAGTGGTGGCCACTTCCCTCTCTCCAATTGGCATGACAATGAGTTAGGTCAGGCCGGTTCCGGGTCAAGCTCAAAATTTTATTTAAGTTTAGATCGACTCAAATGTTGATCGTGCTCCATTAAATTAAAAACAATTTGAATCTGATATAAAACTTAATCAACTTGGACTGAGCTTGTTGAATTTAGATCAAACCAAACTATAGTAGGACTTTTTTGCCATCTCTACTCCCTAAGCCCGAAATTCAAATACTAAGATTTCTTTTTATATTGATATTCATTTTTTTTCAAGTATGAATTAATAAACTCAAATATTGAGGCCCTAATATTTCAAAACGTTTAAGTTAAACTCTAACATTTTTAAAACATTCAAAATAGATTTTAAGTAAATAAAAAAATTTATCAAAATTAACTTTTCTTTAATTAAATGTCACGTCAATGCATTAATATAATATTATTTTTTATTTTAAATAAAGAACGAACCTCACAATCACATTATGAATTAGACTTACTATTTGAAATATATAATAGTAGGTTACATTATGATGTGGTAAGTAGGATTTATTGTCTGAAATGTGCAACAGTGGACCTTATTGTCTAAAAAAGCTTGTTATGTAATAGTAAAATTTATTTTTAATTTAAAAATATAAAAATAATATCATATTAGTACTAACATGGCATTTAATTGATGAGAATTAATCACGTTAAATTTTCTGTTTATTTAAAGTTTATTCTGAACGTCTTGAAAATGTTAAATTTTAATTTAAATGTTTCAAAAGAGTTGTATTGTATTATAAATATTGAAGCATTAAATGTAAATTTGGCCTAATAAATAGTTCTCTTCCAAGTTAGAGTGTTTTGTAGGTCCCCGAATCTTCAATTTCTTGAGTTAAAAGTCTCCTAAAAATTCCATTCTTAATCTTTCGAGCAATCTGGTATTTGCCATAACATATCTGTATAGGTTCGACTTCTTCCACATTATGACTATCCTTAGTTGACCCTTTCTCATTTCTATCAATCACATTCCGCTTTCATGAGTTTGCCAAACCCACAAATCGAAAACTAGAGAAAAAAATCTAACATATATCTCTCACGACCGGACCACAATCATTTAATACGAGCCCTTTTATGTCTTTATCTTATCTATCTGATTAAATGGTGAAGATAAGTTCAAGTAGGATCTCAAATTTGACTAGTAAACTTGGCAAAACTTTTCCAAGTCAACTTAGACGGTGTTGAGACAAATAAAGTTCCAACCACTATAATGTCCTGCGCACAAGTGGCACTTTCATAGGTATGATTATTTAAGGCCACAAATCTTTAATGAAATAATCGGGATTGTAAGACTTGAACAATTCGTTGCATCTTGTTCTTATGTTGCTTTTTAGGAGTGGTCAAGTGATTGTTGGAGTGATCTTTAAGTATTAGAGATCTTGTGTTATTTGAATTTGGGATCTAAATTGATCAATTGAATTGAAATAATGACTTGTCCTGATGTGAAATTAGTTTGAATCCGATCAAGTTCAACATGGGTAAGTTTAGTTCAATTTTTTTGGTATTAACTAATAATAATAAATTAGTTATTCTAGCTAAAATTAACAAGTCTAATCATGTCTGACTAATTTCAAGTTCAAACATTTAAATTTGATTGGGTTCGAATCGGGAGTTAAACATCAAAAACTTTTCACATTCTAATTTAGACCTTAAGAAGTTTGGAATTAACCAGTCTATTATCAACATTAATAACTTCTAAACTTGTTAATTTATGGGATAATAAATTAAATCTGTGCCTAGTCTTTTAAAATTTTTCAATTTGGTCCTAAATTTTAAGTTTAAGCATTCAAGGTTGATTAGGTTCAAAATCAGAGTTAAATATGAAAAACTATGGAGATTTTAATTTAGAGCTTTAAAAATCTAGTCATAACTGGTCTATTATCAACATTAATAACTCTTAAACTTGTTAATTTATGAGATAATAGATTAAATTGTCTCTAATCTTTTATAATTTTTTCAATTTAGTATTAATTTTTTTAAAAGTTTTTAATTTAGTTACTAACTTTTTAAAACTTGTAAAAATTAATTCAAAATGTTATTTTTCTGATGTGAAGTCTTCACCACATGTCATGTGGATGTTTGTCTATTAACCATATCAACGAAAACAACATTTTAAAACTTTTTAAAAATTGACACTAATTTTTAAAAAATTTAAAAGGTTAGACATTTTTTAATATATTACCTTTTAGTTTGTTAACTAATTATTATATTAAAAAATGAAAGAAAATGTTCATGAAGCCCACATTCTCTAACTTGGGTGTGTCTCACTAATTTCATCATATCTACATATTCTTATGAGGAGAATATAAATGATGTTGATATATATGGAATTCCTCCCCAAAAAAAAAAAAAGGTAGGAGTGGCTTGCATCATAGAAGGTAGTGGTGGTCCCAAATTGATGATCTTTAATTGTGAGCCTCCTTTAAAGTACCTAACTTTGTTCACCACCCAAAAAAAATATTTTAAAAAAATTCCTCTAGTTCTATGAAGTTTCTTTTTTTTCTTCTGATTATTCCCATAAACAATGAATACTCTCTTTTTTTCTTACTACCCCACATGTTAATTGCTATATTGGCAATGACACTTCATGATCATTCTACATTCCAATTATTTGGAACTACACACAAAAACCAAAAAGAGAGGAAGATAGGAAAAAAGAGGGTATCATCCAAATATGAATCTCCGAAATGCTTTCTAGAAGTAGAAGCATATATTCTGTTTGCTTTTTTTATAATAAAATTTTATAAAAATAATTATGTGACCTATAATTGGTGAATGTTAGTAGTAATTAATATTAATAAGGAAAATATATATTTTATTGTAGCAAATATTAACTCTTTTTCTAAACAACACAACATATCTTAGTGCACATAATTTTTCGCTTTGCCAAGAGAAGGTCGTAAATATACACAACTTTTCATTTATATTTATTATAAATAAGTTGTTTCCGTGGTTCGAACCTTCTAATCATAAAAGAGTAACTTTATTAGTTGTTTCAAGACTTGCCATCTAAAACATATCGTTGTTCTAGTGAATGATAATATCGCACAAAAATGGTGAGCAACGGGTCCGTTCCTAATATTTTATAGACTCCAGGTAAAGTAAAAAATAGTCCTATTTTATCTCTTTTTGTTCTTTATAAATGTTAAGAATGAACTATTATAAAGAACAAAATAATGTAAAATAAGAGCAAATAAAAAGTAAGTTTTGGGTGGGTGTTCTTCTTACCCTTGCCTAAGGTGGTCAGCCAAAGAGAGCCTTTCGAGCTAAGATTAAGTTTTCTACTTTTGTAAGAATCTTATTACATCGTAAAAGTATAGGTGTGAGTAGATCTAGTTCGATTCCCTGTTTATATGTACGTATATATATAGGAAGTATCTTTACAGGTTTAGTAAAGTTCTCTTAAATAAAAATGATATTGAGATTCAAACTTTAATTTTCTAATATACTATACATAATATAAGTCCCTTAACACTCAGAGATACAGATTAAGAATATTAGTTTCAAATATTGATAATTGAATTCAAGTCTTAACTTGATTAAACATATTTTAATTTTAAATCAATTTAACATAATAATTTACAATTAATCAAATTAAAATAAAATTATCAAATAAAAACTTGAATTTAAAAGTAAGACTGAATAAATTAAATTTTTTTATTATCTTTGAATTTGGTCAAGCTGGATATAGGTTCATTTATTAAGGTTCAACCCATAACTCGTGATTTACACTTTTTTTAATATTTCTTGATTTTTTATGAAAATTAAATTCAAATGTTAATATTAAAACGATGCCTATTATATTTTAAATAAAGTACAAAAATAATATTAGAGACTTAATCAATTTTTTTGAAACATTAAGTACAAATTATATTTTTAATTAAAATCTAAAAATTTATTTTAAAAATTATGACAATGTTATTAAAAATTAAATTATGTTATTGTGATGTCATGTAAATTAAATTGATGTATACTTATTTAGAATTAGACAAAATTTTAATAATTTTAGTATTGTTTTAAATTTTATAATATAATATAATATTATAAATAACAGTTAAAATTTAATAACTATTTTGAAAAACAAAGTTAGGTACGATTTAAACCATTCAACAAAATTTACCTAAGTTTAATCCTAGGCACGAACGAAAGATGCTTCCACAAGAAAAGCATCAGTGTGAACAATGCAGTCATTTTTAGCGGCTCCAGATTCTTCACTAAAAGAGTGGTGTATAGAGCATCTTACAGCGGAACATTTCTTTACCAAATGTTTGATGTCTTTTCACGGTGGTCCCCACAGATCCACCGGTGATGTCAATTGATCGTGCGGTCAATATTAGCTAATCACCACCTCACGCGTGTGTGACTGTGGGAAACCCTATGGAGATTACGTTGGCTTGGCTCTGATCTGCACATTTTGACACGTCATTTTTACCTTTGTTTTATTTCTTTTAGTTTATAGAGAGAAAGTGGGTTTCCTAAGAAGATAAGGATTATATAATGCACTGTGTGGCCCAACATCTCATTGGCATCCCATGAAACCACACGCGCGCGTATAAGTAAAGGAGATGACTTCCCACTCGTAGTTACATTTTAGCAGGAGCTTGGATATTGGGTTTGAAAAAAATGCAATAAGTATAGAATAAAAAAAAGGTAGTTAGTTATATATTATGATTATAGAGGCATTATTATGATATCTAATTTTTATATATTGTTCCATACTTTTCAAGCATGAGAGGATTGCTAATTATTCTTGAGTGACACTCGCTTTATCTTATTTAATTTTTTATAATTAAATATAATTAATTAATTACAATATAATTAATTAAAATAATATTACAATATAATTAATTACCAATAAATGTAATTAATTAGTTGTATTTTTCTCTTTTTAGCAATTAAATATAATTAATTAAAATTTGATGTAAAACAACAAATTTAATAAACTTTTATTTTTTAATATTTTAAACAAACCAATCATTATCAATGGTAATGATAATCATTCTTTCATTCTAACCAACTATCATAATTATAATGATTATATCTATTATTATTCCTTATGTATTTATTCTCATTCCTGCTACTATTATTCAATTTGAACCAAGCGCTCCTTTAGGCTTTGTTTGGTTGGAAGGTTTGAGATAGAATGGAATGGAACGTAACACACTTCCATCGTTTATTTGGAGGTTTCATAATGGAATGGAATGAGATAGGATGGAAACGGAGGGTTTCATGTTACGTTCCATTCCATCCTAAACAGTGAAAATAGGAAACCTCCGATTCGGAGGGTTTATGATGGAACGTAAACTAATAAATACATACTACCTAATATACCCTCCATAATTTTTTATAATATCAATTATTTCTCTTT
>JAOQMM010000006.1:22709117-22721777 GCA_027563515.1 Erythroxylum platyclados
GCTTACCTGAGACTCAATTCTTTTAAATAAAGCGATGTTGTTTTGTTTAGAATAATTGAGTCTCGAGTTAACCTGAGATTAACCCATGAGCCAGCATATTGAAAACAAATAAATTTAAGCTAATGAGTCAAACATTGCCATCTTTAGCCGAATTCGAACCTAATTTTATCCTAATTTATGAATCCTCCAAATTTAGTTTTTAAATAATCACTTAACTTGAATTTTTCTTTTAATTTTGAGTTTGATTTATCAAATCAAAAAAACATGTGATTTACAAATGAATATCTATATTCAAAATTTTATTTAATTCACATTTAATATAATGTTGACAGTAACATTCTTGATTATATATAAAAAAAAGTAATTAGCAATATATATAAGGTTGATCAAATTACTTCATTTTTTCTCTCTCTTTTGCATTCCTAAAGATTCTCTTATACATTTGTTCACAACTTTGATAAGAGCTCTCACTGCTCGCTTGCCTTTATTAGGGAACTGTCTTTTTCTGAGGAACTGTAAAACGAAATGATGCACTAAAAGCCACAACATTAAAGTGAATTGCAGTCTTCGGCTCTTTTTTAAAATAGACCCAACAAAATCACCAAATCCAACATGCCGGGATTGCATGGATTCCCCACTCACCCGTCAGAGCCTGAAAGTGGAGTTGTGAGAAAGCAACCAATGGGGGATTGTTCTCAAGGCTCTTCATTAATTTCCTCCACTTCATTCCCTTTGATTATACGTTTTGTCTTCACGTTCTTTGGTCCTTTATGGACCTAATTATATGTCTGTTGTAAAAAAAAAAAAAGGTTTAAATTTTCAACATTTAATGTTTGTTTGCAAATATTTGGAATTTTAAATTGTAGATAACGAGTTATTATAGTAAATTACAATAATGGAAACAATCATGGCCTCTTTTAAACATAGATGATCAATTAGTTGATATAACTCGAGCACAAACCTTAGAAAATTGATTGGTACACGAACTCTTTTTGAAGTTCTTCACCAATCAAGAATTTATTTTCAAAAGTTTTATCATTACAAGATATTACAATAAATTACAATGATGCAACCAACCATACCTTGCAAATACCCTTTTAGATAGAGATGACACTAGTTTGTGTCGGTTTAACTTGATTTGACCCAATATAAAATTAACATATCACACTTATTTTGATTGAATTGAAATTCATGTATTCAAGCTCAATTGAAGATAGGTTTGACGTTTTTCTAAACCTAATCAATCATAATATGTTAGTCGATCTGGCTTGAAATCGACAAATTGTTATCATTGAAAAGTTCTTCACCAATCAAGAAGTTCTTATCAAAAGCTTTTACCATTAGGTGTTAAAAGTTCATAATGAAATTAATTAATTCATACGAAAAAAAGCTAATTCAACTCTTACTTTTCTCTAATTTACAACTTTATGCTCCCTAGAGATGAAATTAGGTTGAGCCGAACCAAATTAGACTCGAGTTTATTTTGAATATTTTATTTTCTTATTTAAATTTGGAAAATAATATCATTAATATATTTACATTATTTTTATTTAAAATTTCGAACTTTAAGTTGAGCTCGAACATACAATTCTAACATAATTAAGTTTAAAATTTAAAAAAAAAATTTAAATTCAGCTCAAAATCTAATTAACTCAGTTATTAACTCCAAGTTAAACCGGCCAGGGCCACGTCTAATGCTTCCCTTTAGCTTCTTATTCCCCTTTATTCCCATCAATGCTTTTTTCTGGTCACAATGAGCCTTTTCACGTTTCCAAAAAGCTCAAGCTCATTGTTTAGAAATGTAAGCAATGCCCCCCTAAGCCTGAGCATCCACTTGTCAAACTATTAACAAAAGCACTTGATAGGAACTTTTGTCTCAATTTCTTGCTCTATAACCTTTGCTGATTAGCTAAGTAACTACTTTGCTTATAAATCAAAAGAAAAGGCCAAAGAGAAAGAGAGGTTCCAAAAAGCTTAAACTTTATTAGGGAAAGCATTAGTATGACCTGCTTGAGACTTTTGACTAAAATAGGTTACCAATCTATAAAATATGATTACTGATTAATTTTTAATTAATTATTTTCAAATTTGTAATTCTATAAAATTTATAATATCGAAATACATAGACTCAAATGAAATTAAAGCCTGTACTTTTTTATGTTTTGATTTATTGAGTAAAGCTCACTAACAAATATTATAAAAGTAGAAGGGTTAAAAAGCTTGAGCTTGTAGCTTTTTGTCTACAGATTTCATAACTTTCTGAATGGATGCCAAATCATATATTCTCAACTTTCTGCACTTCCTTCGTTGTGCTTTTCATGAAAAGAGTAGGTATGCAATATGGTCTATTTCTGCATCCACAACTTTCCGATGCTTAAATTGATCGAAGAAAAAGCGAGAAATGCCTGTAAACCATTTGGTGTAAGCAATAGTTACGAGTAAAAGACATACACCTCTTTCTGGCAAACTTCTTTTCTTATACTTTAAATAAAAAACGTGACGAAACACATTTGATATGAATGTTAAAGGTAGATTAATTAAATGTCGTAATATAATAACCTTACTCAACTTTTAAATTTTACCAGCTAATTATATCTTACTCAAATTTAATTTAAGTTTAAAAGTTAAGTTAAATTAATATAAACAGTATTTGATTGATATAAGTGTAATTTAACATAAGTATAAGAAAAATATTTTTCTAAAAGTTAAAAGTTAAAAAAGGTTTTTAAAAATTAAGAAGTTTTTTAAAGATTTATTAAAATATATGAAATATTTTATGTCTTTTATATTAAGTAATAACTCATAAATTATGTGTTTCGAGAAGCATATTCCACCAATTTCGAGAAGCATATTCCACCAATCATTTTTTTCCTGATGAATTATTGTAATGTCTTATAGTTTCTTTAACTGGTGAATTAAAAACTGACGAAACATGGATGGACTCATCCAATGGTAGGTTGAGACGTTATGGCATAAAATGTTTTTAAATGCCAAATCAGAGCCAACCAATGACATTACGAGCCGACCAACAGGCTGTTAAAATCTGGTTCATGACTCACTAAAAGCTTAACCAGTTCGGCCAGGGTGGAACAGCCAGGAAATGCCGACTGGCTCTTTTGGTTGCTAGTGGTGGTCCATAGATTACGCAGGCCATCTCTAAAATAAATAACACATCACCAACTTAAGTAGGTCAAAATGCCGACTGTCCGCTTTTTTACTAAGCAGTGGCTTCCATAGTGGAATTTCATACTTGTCCTGCAATTTCCAAGGCCCTATGCCATTGATTTGTAGCAGGGTAGCATATGGTTTCAATCCTGGTTTGTCCTGAAGTGAACGGGTGAGATATGGGTTAATCAAATTTTGGGTTGAGTTTAGTATGAGGGACCGATTTAAAATCTAATTCTAAAAGTCTAAACGATTCAATCTTATCTAAAATAGCATTATTTTAAGTCACATTAGTCACTGGCAAATCCTTATTAGAAATTTACACTTAAAATTATATCTCATATTAAAAGAGTAACCAAAAAAAGTTACGTATAAAGATAAAAATAATAGTTTATTATTTTAAAATTTTGAATTGAAATAAAAAATTTCTAATTATGTGATATTATTTAGTTGGATATGATTATTTTTTTTCAAAATTCAAAAGTGATCTAAAAAGAATAAATAAATTATGTATAGAGATAAGGCTCAATTATTGTAGAATTTTAAATTGAAAATAATTTTTTAATTATATGATATTACTTAGAAATGATCCAAAAACTCAAAAAGTTAATTTATGTTACAAATATCAGTAATTTCATGCAAAGAGTTACTCATATGTTTGTACTGGTCAAGTTTGAAGCCTCTCGTAATATTATTTTCAATATTTTAAAAATCAGATCATAAATTAAATTGATAAGACAAAATATTTAAGGTTTAAAAGATTCTATTAGATCATCATAGTCGTTTAAAGATTAAATAAAATTAAAGAATTTAAAAAATAATTTAAGAAAATTATCTTTATCTATCAAATGAAAATTAATTAGTTTATTTTAGTTTATAAAAATTAATTAGTTTACTAAAATTGATCGATTAATTAATAAACTGATCGGTTTTTACAACAAAGATTATTAAATTAAATCAAACCAAAAAGTTAATAACTGAATATAAAAATTGATCAATTCAAAGTTTTTACTGTTGAACTGATAAAATTAGTTCGATTTTTAAAACATTGATTATTTTTATACATGTTCAAATCAATCTATTAAAAATAGATATTTATGATATTCTTATTATTTTGAATAAGAAGACAAAATAATTACCGCTAAGTATATATACGTACACGAAGATTTTCAGGTTGAAGCCTTGCTTGAACCCAAATTTTTTTTTGAGTATCTTTGCCATCTCTAAGACACTAAAAAGAATTAATTTTAACTTAAATTTGGCATAAAATTATTTTAAAATTAGTGAAATTCAATAAAACTTGTTCCGTAAATTCAATTTTAAAAAATTCTGCTAAAAAACCTAAAATCTGGAACATAATAATGAACTTAACTGCTAGCAGACCTTTCATTACACGCATTTGGACGTAATGTGTCTTCAGTTGATATATACCAAACGACCGCCATACCCATTACAAGGAGATGTCTCCATCTTTCTCCGGAGATCAACAGTTTTTATCAAATGCATTGAGACATAAATTTCATGTCATGATCATAACATTCAGATGTTTCCAAGGGCAGTTTTTCTTACATCTATAATGGCAACTTATAACAGGTCAGAATAGTGGTAATGAATCATAGTAATCAATAATTACAGACAACATGGGTATGTACAGAGGACTTCTTCTTTTTATCTCAGTTGTCTGATACGAAAACTCGTGACCAAGCAAGCAGTCCTTTTCGTGCTTTCATCAGTATGGCGGTCCATCTCACTCACGCAAGTGGATCTAAATAAGTGTCGCCTTTTTCAGTTCTGACCGTGACCATGTATAGAGATGGTAATAAGTCGGCAATTCAGTTCACTTGCAACTCCCAACTTAAACTCAAACCATTTAAAATGAAAGGTATAGGCTATCGAATTGTCAAGTTGAGACTTACGCTAGCTCCTAAGTTCACGCTTAACTTAAAATTGATAATTTAAAATTGACTCATTAATTTTAGATTACATAAGACCGGTCTCTTTATTGAAAATTTACTAAATAAAATTATTGAAAGAGAAATATAGATAAAGTAAATTATATATAAAGATAAGACTCATAATTTAGTGTCTTAAAATTTTAGGTTGAGATATGATATTGTATATGAACTTATTTAGATTTGGTCCAATTTCTCTTCGAATTCTCTCAAAATTCTCCATTGGTATCAGTGCTAAGTTGGCGAAGTTTGATAAATAAAGATTCATGAATATAGATCAAAGTGACTTAAATGACTTTTCATAAGCTATGGGTTAAAAGGAGCTTGGAAATTCATATATGGATAAAGTGAAATATATACAAAGATAAGGTTCATAATTTAGTACTTCAAAATTTTGAGTTAAAATATAATATCTTAATGATATATGAGCTAATTTAAATCTGGCCAATTTCTAAGCAAGCTCTCTCAAAACCCTTCACTCTTTTGCCATCTCATTATTCGATGCTTACTATTTTCTCTCTCTCTTTTTTTTTAATGCTTACGGGACTTGAAGCGGGGCTAGGCTATTTCGGTATGGGGACAAGTAAGGCTTGGAAAATTAAACCGGTCCTGTTCATTTTTAAATCAACATACTAAGTTCAGTTTAAGATTCCAGCTCAATCTGAAATTCATCTTTAATAGTTTGAACTCTCTCTTTTGAAATAGCACAAACAAATTTAGATTCAACTCGAGCCCCTTTTAAAAGTTGAGTCGAAGGTAAATTAGACCTTATTGGACTCATTGCTAATTCTAGAACAGGCATCAACTGACCTACAGCTTAGTGGTAATGGGTTTTTACCTTCTGGGTTAGACCCAACAAGTCTTCATGTCCTTAACTGGGTTATACTATGCTTGTTGCAGATCTTCAGATGTGGGCTAGAAGTTTGTTCTATTAAGACCTCCTGGAGATGGATCCAGCATAATTTTGGACTTAAATAAGAAATTAGTAAAGCTAATCTAATAAAATTTGGAACAAGATGCTTTAATGCAAAATTATCATTAATTTTAATTAGTTAATAACTGAATTACCTTATCGCGGATACAATTTATAAGTAAATCCGAGCATAATTAGAGCCGAATGCGATGGCAGAGATGATGATCGCAACCTTAATGTTATGGAACTTGAGAGTTCTATTCTGTTAAGATGGCTCTGTTTGAAGTTGTAACTTAAAAACACAAACTTTGGTATACGCTGTAATATAAGTTCATAAACATTATTTCCCACAATCTCTTGAAAATTTACGATCGGAATTGTTATTTTTGGTAGTGGTGCATCAGCCTTAGAATTGGAAGTTTCCTACAGTAGTTTCTTTCCAATTTTCTCGGCAACCAAACGTCGCACGGCATGCACAAGCTGGATTCCAATGAAAATGTGCAGGACAACTCTAGGAATAGGGACCAAAGACCGGCTTTACGCGTGTTTCTACGTACCTCCAAGTCATGAGATTAGGTTGGTGGATGCTTCTGTTATAATAATTCTATTCTAATTTTATTTCGCTGTAAATTCTACACATAATACACGATGTAATTTTTACTATAAAACTACGCCGTATTGAATGCAGTACTTCACTCTCAACGAAGGATTGGAACCTTTAAAAATGTTAGGAAAAAGTCGAAAAACGAAAGCAAAGTCAAGATAGACGTGTAAATAGTTCGCATGAACAGTCTATTACAGGACGGATCACAGAGTATTGAGGTGTGTACAACTAATCCTTATCTTGTTTCGCGCGGTAGTAAAAACAAAGGGCGATTGAATGTCTGGATTGGAATTCTATAAAGAATTAAACAATTCGATAGTATTATTATTATTTATTTAAAGGATAACATATTTTAGATTGTTTAACTTATTGAAAATTTTTAATTCAATTTTTAAACTTTTAAAATTTTTAATTAGATGATTAATCTTTTAATTAAACTATTAGTATTTACATATTGAATTAAGTCTTTTAATCTACATAAATGATTAATTGACTAATTTTTTTCGTGGATACTTAATAAAAAGATTTTATTACCTAAATTAGCAAAATATTAATAGAATTAATGTTTTGAATTGATTAGTTAATATTATAAAATATTAACCACTCAATTGAAAATTTTAAAAATTTAGATATTATATTAAAAATTTTGAAAAAATTAAATATTTTAAAAAATATTATTCCTTTTTTTAATAACGATTAAGAATAACAAATGAGTATGGGTTGGCCGACTTATTTTGAAATTAATAAATATTCTGAGTTAATTGAAATTCGAACAAGTTTAAAATATATATATCAATTAACAAAGAATATTAATTTCTGAAGTGAATTGGGGAAAACCGTCCACTCCTATATAGTGGGAAAACTTTGGCAACGAGTTGATGTTTGAAATTGAAAAGCTCGGAAATTGGAGGGGTGATAGGTGACTTAGAGTGAATATTTGGAGGTTTCATGAGTTCGACCGGGTTGGATGGAAGTTCGGCGGGTTCAAACTTGGGACAAGCTTTAAATTGAACCCAAATAGTGCTTATTGTCATCGCTAACTATGATAATCACTAATAACTACTAATAATCATATAATTGATCCTATTTAATATAAATGTGGTTTTGGCAAGTCTACTACTAGAATACATATTATCGAAAAATAGTAACATATGACAAAGAGAAGGTAGAGAGTTTATAAATTTGTTGATGAGATCATTCCACATTGTTTCAAGAAGCACTAAAAAGTCAAAAGTTAAAAAACATCCTATCTAAATGCCAACCTTAAAGACTTTATAAAGACAAAAGTTTATCGAAATATACTTAATACGCACTTACAAAATAACGGTTATAGACAGTTATAAATTTTACCGATATTTATAAAGAAAAGACACTAAAATATGATTAAGATAGTGATCGTAGCTGTAACCCGAACTTGTTACCACTTTACATCAATTAATCATATAATGGTATTCCATAAAACCCAAAGGCCAACCAAACCCTTGGGCGGTGTACTTTGATGACATAGTCATCCTCAAAAAAATGGTACGGATGTGCTGATTTCAGACACCATCATTGTCCTCGTGCAAGATAAATTTAGGTCATTCTTAGGTTTCGACCTCTTTTTGTCTCTTTAACCAAAATTGAATCGATCCTGTGTTGGACTCCACTCCACTTCACTGCCTCAATCTCAAGCTCTTATTGCATGCACCATCCGTTCCATGAAAAAAAGTGAGCTTGTATTACATACCCACTAATGCCAAATTCTCCCTTTTTCCCTAGTGTTGTATATTAGGTCTCACGTCAAATTTCCACTAACTTATTTAACTATGCAACCCTCGTTTAATTCTTTCCTCTTGAGTTTATATAATTTGCAGTCAGCTAGTTATTTTTGGAGTACGCACTAATCAAGCACCGAGTATACATAATATTCTGTAAACCATGTATTTTAAATAAATTTGACAAATTAATAATCTAAAATTAAATAATAAATTCAAACTAATTAAATATTAACAGACTTGACACATTTTCGATCTTAACTAACTCCACTTTACTAATAAGTTTAACAAATTAATCTCAGTCAAGTCCTAAATAAATTAATTAAGCCTATTTTAATCAAATTTTGAGTTGGAGGAGTTGACTTAAAGTTTGGCCCCAACTGACTCTAATATTCTTTTAAAATGATATTATTTTAATTTAAATCTTCAAAATATTTAGAAAATGAAATTAAATTAATATCATTTTAAAATGGTTCACGTAATTTATACTTAATCAAGTTTTGAGTTATACTCATGTAATTCTCTTAGGAGGGATCAAAACCCTATTTGCAAGTATGTATTTTGAGTGAGTTGCATTTTGTACTGACCTAACTTACTACTTGCCCAAAGAGATTTCTTTCCCTTCAGAAGAGAATTCTCTCCTTCTCACATTTCTGTTACATAACACAATATGATCATAATATATACATATATATATATATATTCATATATGGATTTAAGTAATTTAGACCATTTATTTTAAATAAAGGTTATATTTTGAACAATAATAGTATTTATTCTTTTTAAAGAATAACTTCTTTTATATCTATTCTTATTTTTCCTAAAAATAATTATTAATTTTATTTCCAATGCTTGAATTAATCTTTTTATGTTATAGTTAATATGATATACTTTAAATTGGATACAAGTCATCTTAGTATATTTAATTATTTAGTTGGGTTATGATATATTAATATATTTATTATTTGTAGGTTACGAAACCTTTAATACTTAAGTGTATATCTAAAATAAAATATCTTATTAACTAAATACAATATTTAACATGTCAACGCTCTCTTATAGAAATTAAAAAACCAACACAACCCTAATTATGATCCAGACAAATATCTTTCACGGTCGCAGAGAAATGAAGCCGTGTTGGACCTTTCCTCTGGCAAGCTCATGTCATCTAGGTTTGAAAACGTTTATTTTTGGTTCATAACTACTGATATACGGAAGCTATAGCTGTGTAGAGATGACAATTTCGGATTAAGACATTTCAAAACTCAAATCAACATGAACTTAGCTGGTTCTGCTAAGCTTGAACTAATCCGAAGTCCGATCAACCCAAATCATCATCCTAAACTTAAAAAAATGTAGAGCTCTCCCATACTAATCTGCTTCATTTACAATGACTCGAAACCTAAACTTGTTTTAAGATGAACTGAGCTCCTTATCATTCACAAATAAAATATAAACATCATAATTTAAAAATATTCAAACGACGGTTCTGCTTAATAGTCTTTTTATCAAGGATTTGAACTTAACAACTCCCGACACCTATATAGTGTATAGTCATTTCCAGTATATGAATGTTGAATCTTAATGTTCTAGCTGTCTGTGGGACTACAGTATTACCTACTATTACTAGAAATATCATCAACGTCCCTATTTATACACACAAAATAAAAATTCTTTGTATTCTATTGCCAAATTGTTGTGGTTCTCAAGTTATCTTCCAGACTGTCCTGAATTGACGGCGGAAGATGCCCTAGGTAGGTACATTAAATTACATAATTTTATTACCTTAATTAATCTCTATAGTCAGCTTGATTAAGAGATTAATGATGATGACTCACTCTCTGCTTCTATTATATTAGTAAGTCATTGTTGTAATCAGCTGTCTTTCCTTAATTTTATTGACATTTATAGCAATGATATGAAACTATGTGCTTTCCTTAATCCTTACCCTTAAGATGAGCACTGAGTGAATTTTCGGATGCAGGTAAAAATTTATAAGTTACTTATGCAATTCAACTTTTAAGTAATTGCTTATCGAGTTGTTGCTTCCTAGGTAGACGTGGGCCGCCATTTTTATATCTTGTCGTTTTACGAGACGAAATCCCGACAATATCGCAGCATCAAGTGGATTTCTGTTCTCATTCTTGTCTGAATTCAACATTTTCTGTGATGGGGAGGCTTCTTTGTACTTGTAAAGTTTGACTTCCCCCTTAGCTCTTTAATTCTTTACTTAACACACTAAGTACTACTCCCTTGTTTAAACTTAGTTTTTTTTTCACCAAGTTAAGACAGTGCATTAAGTAAATGTTCCGTTGTATTGGGTTAGTCATTTAATGGGACAATGACTCAAAATCAAGTGACGGATTCGAGATCTTTTTGTCTAATTAACTTGTCAAACCTAACCAACACATGGGATGGCTAATAACAAAATTCAACCTTTGTGTCTGCTGTGGTCACCTACCATAGCTGTTTTGGCTTATCACAACATAAATATAATAGGAAGGGTTGTTTGAGATCAGATGGGTTTCGTCTTTTTTCTGCATGGAATGTGTCATTGTCAACTAAGAAAAGCACCAGTGGTTATCACTCATGAAAGTTCAATTGAGCGCAACAGTTGTTATATAGATAGCTAGGTAGCCAGCCATTGATGCTATCTATATATATACAGCTTCTTATAGCTCAGAGAGGCAGAGACGTGTGCAAGTTAGTCTTCCCTTTGTTGGGTCCTCATAGCTTCTTCCAACCATTGGTTCTGTTCTGTTCTGATCCTTCTTAAAGAAACAGATAATTTCCTTCCATATCGAGCTCATTCCTGTGGGAATTTTCATTCACAGAAAAAGATATCATTTCAAAGGTGTGTATTCAGGTTCTATAGTCCTTACTCGATCCGTTATAAACTATCATACTTGTTGTCAAACTTTGTTTCATTTCCTGTGTTCTGCTAAGGATTTGGTTTTTCTTGAGGAGCACAAGTTCTTTAAAGTGGTGATTGAGCATATACTGGGCTTGATTAGAAACTTACTATCTTTCAGAACAGATCTTTTTCTTTGGTTTTAGAAATTTTATGGTCATTTTCTGGGAAGAAAATGGCCAAAGAAGGAGACGGCCATAATCAGATAAGAGTTCTTGTGATGGAATTGAATGTACTTTGCGCTTGGATTGAATCTACCGCCGGTTTGAATTGACTCTGTCACTTGGTTTTGAGTCAGAGAAACGCTTCTTTAGTTGTTCCAGTTTCGCATCCTGGAACTTATTTTTCTGCTGCTGTAAGCCTTTTGTTTTTCTTTTTCCTGATCTGATTGGTTGGTGATATGTTTAGGCTGTACCGCTTACAGGAAAAGCTTATTTGGTGATGGAGATGGAGTCAAGGAAGCAACAGCAAGAGGAGCTTCCCACACTCATCAAGCACGTTTCATCAAATGAAGTGGCTGGTTTTGATAGTATCAGATGGAATAATCAGTCTCAGTCAAGTAGTACTCAACCTCATACTGTACTAGACATGGTACGCCAAACTTGTGAACAGAACTTAGTCTCCAAGAACTTGAGATTTTTGTGTGATTGTAGTAACATTTTCTTATACATGTTTAATCAGGGGAATGAAAACATTTGCTTTGAGACTCCCATTGATGAATCTCAACTTGTCAGCCATCAAAGAAAGCAATCTATTTCAATCAGCATGCCGGCTTCTCCCCTAGGAGAAAGCTCAAACAACAATGGAGTTCTTTTTGAAGATAGTGGCAATGGAGTTCCCGGCCCTTCTGTTGCACCTGAGAGTTCCTCCGAAGAGTCAAAAAAATTAAAGTTTCTTTCTCAGCCAATGCCTAAAGGCCGCGATTTTGAGGGACTTCGCAACCATCCTCATGTGAATCAATCGAAGGATAAAAGATATGATTCTTTCAAGACTTGGTCAGGAAAACTTGAGAGGCAGCTATCAAATCTGCGTGGAAAACCAAGGGAAGATCCTGAAACTGACACAACTGGTAAGAAATTAGAGAGAGAACCTTTACCTGTTGACAGGTACTATGATGCATTGGAAGGTCCAGAATTGGAGACTCTCAGGGTATGTCCTTTCATTTTTTACAACTTGTGTTGATGATTGCTTGTTTTTCATCTTTTTCCTAATAATCGTTTTTTGATTCTTATTATTACAGTCGTCAGAAGAAATTGTGTTACCAGACGACAAGAGATGGCCTTTTCTTCTCCGATTTCCAGTCTCTTCATTTGGTATATGCCTTGGTGTTAGCAGCCAAGCAATCATGTGGAAAACAC
>JAOQMM010000006.1:22749652-22762803 GCA_027563515.1 Erythroxylum platyclados
AATTGAATTGTGATAGGTGTATTATATCATATAATCATTCGATTTTCTTCATCTTTTTCGACTTATGTTCATTACTTAAATTTTGCGTGGCGAAGAGTAATTTCACTTCGAGGTTGAGCAACCAACGACAAAGTCTTAGGTATTTATACAATTCTATGCTTTTGAACTTAAACGCTGCTTTTAAATGGCTTCTTAAAAGTATATACAATAACTCGACATTAATAAAAACCGTTCTTGTAATTACTTTAGTCTTGCATTTGTAATCTCTTAGCAGTCTTTAGTATGCCTCAATCCATTAGTTGGTGCTGGTTTCTCTTTCCTTGTCCTCAGGCAACATACGCGTCTATAAGTAATTCTCATGAACCATAGTTGATCGCTTTACTTACTTTGTCTGCACAAGTCCAAAGTCGATAAAAAACTTCATTGTTGATGGAACTTATGTGGTCACCTAACTGAAAACTTGCTCTGAAATCATTTTATTGAGGATCTATACATACCATTCTCCATGACTGTGCTTCTCATTGATTAAGATATTTGAATCACCGTTTAATCCTTCTCTGCCTTTCTATTTCATTAAAATGTTTCCTCGATGATACAGAAACAATACATGACCATTTATCTCTTATTCTGTAATGACTGTCATGGCTTTATAAAGGGAAAAGGAAAGAGCTTGAGCTCAGTTGAGTCCATAAACGTTTATACCCATTAATCATCATCATGAGGTTCATAAGTAGACATAAATCCACCGGAGCACTTTCCAAAGATGCTCCTTTGTCGCACTGACGTATTCGTACTTCTTCGATCAATTCCGAAATACTTGGTTTCAAGTGAGTTTTCTAAAACTGGCACCATCACATTGTCATTCTTTAATCAAGAACATTTCACTTTGAGTTAACATTTTCTAGTCCTGTTCATTCATTTAAAGTTTCGAACACTAACAAGCAAAGTATCATGGGATACTACCCTGCTTTGAAATAACGTGTTTTTAAATAACTTTTTATAGCTTACTTTTTTCCTTCAATAAATGATAAGTCGTGGTAGACTTGATTGGGCTTATAAGGAGCACACAACTTTGTGGTTTGATTAGCTACATTTTTTTTAATTTTGTTTTATTTTTTTATTTCTTATTTTTGATTTCTTGTCTTACTAATTTAGAAGTAGAAAAAAATGTTTTTGTTTTTTTTTATCATATTCTTCATTCCTTGTTAACTAGATAAGTGTTATTTTAATTATTTAATATTAATAATATTTTTAATTAAATTAAGTAAATAATAGTTTTCTAATTTTCTTTATTAATATTAATAAATATATAATACAAGATATTAAACTTGAAAATTTTTAAATTTATCATATAATAATATAATTCATTCTTTTAGAATATTTGAAATGTTACCAAAATTAATAAGCACATCTTACATTTACAACATATTTATTAAATATTAATTTTAATGATAAACGAAAAAAATAGCTATTTTACTTATAGAAGACTAATATTTTAATCGTACATTTTATTTTTCTTTGCTTTGAAACAAAATAGAAATTTACTTGTTGTTAACATTAATTTCTCACATCTTCTAAATAAAAGCATCTAATACATTGGTAATAAATAAAAATAAAAAAATTCAGTTTATAATAGTTATTAGCAATAGATTAGTAATGGGTTTCATTTTTTTGGTATCTATATTACTTCAATGATTTTTAATAATTGTTATAGAAATTAATCAACTATAACTATTTGTTAACTTTTAAAATAAATTATATTAAAGAAGTTTGACTTAATTTTTTTCTCATTTTGTTTTCTTCATTTCCAAATCTAGCAATTTGTGTTTTTCCAAAATTTTGTTTTAAACTTTTGTTTTAAAACTTATTATGGATTTTTAAAAAATGCTATATAATTTTATAATGTTTCTTGAGCGTTCTTTAATTTATGAAAAATACCTATCTAAAAACAATACATTCAAAATTCAAACTTGGAAAGCGCAATTAATTTTTTAATTAAAATTAAAAACAACAGTGAAGGCAAACTTGATTTTTTATGATAAAATAAGTTTAAACTAAAAACTATATTAATTTTTTAATTTATATTTTATTATTGATTTATTTTTCTTTTTTGTTTACCAAAATCTAACAAAGAAATATTTTTTATTAAAATTTTTCAGCTTTTCTTTTGATTTATTTTTTGATCCATAATTTTTTCTATAAACATAAGTCAATTTTGCGATTAACAAAATAGATCATATTTAAATAATTAATTATAATTTATTTATTTAAGAATATATGTTTTAAATTATAACTTAAAGTTGCATATTAATGTTTGATAAGAATTTTTTATGAATTATAGAAATTTATATCTTAATAAATTATGAAAATTTCAGAAACGAATAGCACAATGATAACAACAAAATAAAAACAATAACGAAGCAAATATAATATTTTTATTTGCTAATCTGTAATATTATTATCTAATGAGCGATAAAATCAAGTTGACATAAAAGTAAAAATTATTTTTATGATTTAACAAGTTTTAACTAAAAAAAAAAACCACACGAATGTTCCAATTTGTTAATTTAAAAAACAAACCATGTTAATGGTTTTTATTTTAAAATCCAATAAAGAAAAAATGTTTGATTAAAAATTTATAAATGCTCTAATTTATTTACTTGAAAATATGTTTTAGTTTCTTTTTTAAAAAGAGTCATAGGTTAAAGATACATGTTTGATAATAAATTTTTTGTGAAGATTAAATTTGGAAACTTCTATAAATTTTAAACTAAATGATCAACAATAACAACTAAATGAAAAAGAACAATCAACATAAAACATAAGCAAAGTGAAATGTATTGAATCAGAGTTTGAAAATATATTTCTACTAATTTGCAATTATTTGTTTGTTTTAAAAATAATTTCCAGTTTTAATATATTTTAAAATAAGTTGAATATAGAATCTTAACACAAGACACCTTTATTTTAAAATTAAAAACCAAAAAAAATTCCAAAGTAATAATAAAACTAAGCAACTTTTTATTCAAATTGGCTCTAAGCCAAAGTTAATTTGGTTGCTTTAGATGTGCTCTTAATGAAATTTAGGCGACAAATTCTGGCATTTCAGACCGTCTAGTTGTTATCATTGTGCAATGCCTAATAATTTGCCGTTTTAAATATTAAAACACTAAAGCGCAGGCCTATGGCCTTCAAACTTCTTGATGTCCCATCAAAATTCAAAGCAGTTGGGACAGAAGCGATATGATGTATTGGCTGCCATCACTGCTGGATAAAAATAGACGATTATAACTGTGTTTGTGTTATTTTTCACCATCAAAGTGGAAGGAAGTCATTGTGGAACAAAGTCAGGTTAAAGCGAATATACCTTCCTGCAACATCACCAACTCCTTTACTAGAATTGTCGTCAGTTGATATCGGCTTGTTGAATATTTCTGTGACTTTTCTCTTTTGTTGGTGGAAATAGCTTCCTTGCTTTCCTGACTCCAAGACGAATCCATTAACAATAAGCTTGATGGATTATTCGTATATTCACTACTAAGATGAAAATGAAGTGCAAGATAAACTTGGGCAGACAAGAAAGTCTCTCGTTTCCACGGCTTTCAACTGCACATGAGCTTCAGACTTCTTACGCAGAAAAGGTAGCCCAAGTCGGAACTTAGGCAGCTGTGAAAGAAATATCAGGCTTCTAGTGAATCTGCAACGGTATTGCTGCATCGTTTATGGTGTTTGAACCTGACACTAGGCATAGCAACGGATCGAGCCGGGTCAGGCGCGGGCCGAGCCGCGGGCCAACTGACATCCCTACCTGGCACCAAAAGAATATAAGACTCGAGTCATTTCTCTTTTCCAACGGAGAAAATCAATATCATATTGATACGCCAATTCATATTTGGTAGCATTAATTTAGCATCTAAACACCGTTCGAAAAAAAAAAGTTGCATTTACAGACAATATAGAGAGCAGTGAAACTCACCAAATGTTTCATACACTTCTGAATGAACTAGAACTACTTCCCAGGACTCAAATGTACCTAATGTTCTCATACAAATAGTACTGATTTGTAATTTGAAAAATTCAAGTTACCGACAAATTTCATGGAACTCATTTATCATATTTGTAAAAGTATGTTATGTTTATACGGAGAAATGCATGAATGGAATGTTATAAAGATTAGAGTAAGCAATATGTAACCCTAGAAACCTGTTAACCATTAAATCACTGTGGCTTAATTTATAACAATTCGATGTGGACCAAGGGTGGCTTGGAATCAACAATTTTTTAGACATGTTATCGTGGCATCCTCTAAGGGTTACTAAAAGATGAAACCCATCAACATGATTTTGCAAAGATTTGCTAAGTAGATGAGCACTAGCAACTGACCCTTGCAAACTCAACTAGAAGGTATGGAGAAAATGTTGACACATTTTAGCAAGACTTAGAGTTTAGGCAGGACTAAATTGAATAATCTTAACTTAATTGGATTTAGTGTTGCTGTACAGAGGATCCCAACTCGTTAAACAGGGGCTGAAAAGATTTTATATACAATCCGTTACCAGAAGAATGTTAATGCATGGCATATCTCAAGAACACTGACAAGAACGAAGGCGAATTCAGAGCCAGAAAACGAAATATCTCTATACAATGATCTTCAAACAATCTATTCAGAGAAAGTAATAGAATGCAATATGCATTAAGAAGCTCACATGGCGTCCTCGATGATTGATGTTGAGAATTCAGTAAAATTTTACCAACCACATGACAGGCTGGGACTGACGTACAGACCTAACTGTTTGCCCCAGGTTATGCTTTCGGAAGTTGGGAATGCAGAAATGCTTGTGCTAATTTTTGAAAAAATGATACATCACACATTAAATTATAAACACATCTTAAAAGTTTATTGCTTTACAAATGCACGACTTATATTTAATAATCACTAAGTTTAGACTTTGGTTGTTTTTCTGAAAAAGTCGTATATTTTAAGTGCCACAAAGCTAGAACATGATGGTGGATGTCAAAGTTAACAATCATGTCATGCAAAATCTTATAGTTGAGAGCATGCTAGCTCTTTCCTCCCGCAACCGACTGAAAGATGCATGTCAGAATATCTAAATGAGAAAGGACCTGGAAACAACGGAAGAACCTTTTGGGCTGTTTGTGAGTATCAAAAGTTTTGATGAGATTCAAGAGGGAGGAGATCATTCATTTATCGGTCAGATCATAAAAGATTCTATAAAGCAGGATATGAACTTTTTTAGGTTTCTTTGAGTTTTCTGTTAATACTTAAGTACCAAACCTAGAAAGCGAATCTGCACGGAAGTAAATGTGATTTAAATTCCGACTCCGTCTTCTGCAAATGGTAAGTGAGCATGTATGAAATATCAATAAAAAAGAGAATATCAGGGGAGGGAGTATTTAACTCTGCAGACGTTTACCATAATTTTCATAATACAACTCCTATCAGACAGATACTTGTAATTATGAGCTTCTTGCGATATATCTGTTTAAAGAAAAATGCCAAAGCATGAAATATATTTTATTTTCTTATTAAACATTTGGGGGTAAAACAGATCCTCTCTGTCAAACCACAAGTTAGTGGCTAATGGAAGCTAAACCAATCATGAACCAAGTATAGGTCATCAAGTCTATATTTAGTCTGAAGTACTAATATCACAAGAAAAGGCAAGACAGCATGACATCCCAGAGAATCAAGAGATCCTTCTAAATTTTGAAACAGCCAGATTACTAATTTTTACCATATGCACAAGTTTAACTAGAACATTTTATATCTTGCAGTACTTAACAACTAGATAATCTCTCAAGGTATTGCTCTTAAAGAGTTATTGGCAGCAACACGCAATGAAAGATAATAGAAGGTAACTAAAATATCAAACCGAAGCAAAGGAAATAAATCAGGGGCACAAGATACCGTCATTATATGCATCGCAAAATGTATAACACAAGATTTGAAGATACCTCTGTATCTCACCTTGGAATTCAAGAACCTGTGATATTGAAAAGAAGCAACAAATTGAGCAACCTTCGGCAGAGGAAAATGTCTTTGAATGGCGAGAATATTCCGAAATAAAGTCAGGACCAGTTGGGTCATTTTCCAGTCATCCACGGTGGAAGTTTCACTGAGATTTCACATTACAAATATTATTAACAACAGTAGGATAAATAGAAAACTGAAAGGCAGAAGCAGTAACCATGATCCAGCAGAAAAGTGAATATAGATAAATTCTGCAGAACTTCAAGAAGTGAAACAACGAGTCGCTTTTGACTACATGTAATCGCAGACTTGAAACCCCAAGGACACTCCCATCTGTTGAGGAATATCATTTAAGGAAGGCTCGATTGGCATAGTAATAAACACCAAACCTTCAGTTGAACATAAGGAATGAACAGATAATACCTAAACCGTCACGATTAAAACTAGGAAACCTAAACGTCAAAGATTTTGATGAAAAAATACACATCATCATTCAAAACTAAGTTATGATCATGTTGAGGTACTGAGTAATCCATTTACTGCTATCAAATCCTTGGAAACGGTGTTCCATTTACATTCTTGCTTAAATACTTATCTCAATCCCTTATCATCGCGCCTAAAAAATTTAATCTATCATCGGCTATCATTAAAAAAAAAACTAATCAATTTCTGGCTTCGCCAGAATTTTTAACCTACTTTTCGGGTAAAGCAAACAGATCCTTACAGAGATCGGTAATCAGCACATACCTAGACACTGCTCACCCTTGTGGTAGCAGATCCGATTCCCGGCCTCATCCTCGCCGGAGACGTTTAAGTCCGGAGCAGATCGTAAAAACACCTTGCGTATCCGTTTAATCAACATCTCACCTCCTATGAAGATTTTCGGAGAAAAAGGGAGAAAGAGAGAGAGAGAGCAATTTGGAGATTCTAGAGTCTAGACGGTCACGGAGGCGAGAATTTGATTAAATAATTTCCCGCGCTCTTGCAAATAATATTTGAATGAAGTGGGAAAAGATTGCCAACTGCTCGACAACATAATCCTTCATAGATTTCATGACGTGGCGTTATCTAACTGGAGAAATCTTATTCCCATGGGCCGTGTGAATCCAAAAGCCTGCAGTATAGTTTCCTACTAGATATCAGCCCAGTAAAATCACAGTTTCTTAGAACGACCTCGTTTTACAGTGTGGCGAAACGACACAGTTTGAAGAACACTATCAATTAATAATGCCAAACCTCCAGCTGTTTTTGAACTAAAACAACCAAAATCGGAAAACGTCCCATTTCTTCGATACGAACTAAGCGAGACTCTAGCAATTTCCGCCAAATTGGCGGCGATCTCTATAACTTGGCTAAAGCCTCCGTTGTTCTTCCTCAGTCTCCTTCAATTTAAGCCATTAAAAAGGAAGTTCCTTTCTTTTTCTCAAAAAAAAAAAGGAAGGTCCTTTCTTCTTCTATCTGATCAAACAAACCTTCTCCAATGGCTCAAGTGGTGGCTACCAGATCCATTCACGGCTCATTGCTTGGTTCCGGCTCTGGGCTTGAGAGAACTGATAAGCTTAAAGCTTCAAGCTTTGTGTCGAATGTGCTGGTGGAGGTACAGAAGACGACGAAGGAGAAGAAAAGCAAGAGCTTCTCTACTGCTCGTAGAAGCTCTCATATTGTGGGGGCTAAGAGCTCGACTCGTGCCGAGCCGGAAGTCATCCCTGTCACTCCCGAAGATGTACCGAAGGTTGGTGGTGATTTCTACTGTTTGATTCTCTTAATTTTCGATATTGAGTTTGCTCTTATTTCATTCGTTTAGTAACCAAATGGAGTTCAAGTAGTAAACTGCTCTATTTTCGTAGAAGTTTTTGGATTTATTTTGGTTAAGTAAGAGAATTGGTTAACAGATGGTAAGTTGTTAATTGTTTACTGTACTACATTTTACTCTAGTACTGAGACTTTCCGATATGAGAATGGTAAATGGTGAAAGGCATAATTGTAACTTATGGAGAGTTGGCTGTTTACAATTTCTTTGTTTATTTATTGTTATGTTAGAGGGAGCAAGTTCGGGATGACACGTCCATGGGTATGTGGTCGAAGCCTACAGTTAGACGTAAGACTAAGATTGTGTGCACCATTGGTCCTTCGACCAATACAAGGGAGATGATATGGAAGCTGGCTGAGGCTGGAATGAATGTTGCTCGCCTGAATATGTCTCATGGAGACCATGCATCGCATCAAAAAGTTATTGACTTGGTTAAAGAATATAATGCTCAGTCCAAGGACAACGTTATTGCTATCATGCTTGACACCAAGGTACGTTCAGTTCTCATCAATCCCAGATATGGTTATGCGGCACATTTTCAGGGACTTGGCTTACGTGTGTTGCCATAAAGTTGCACTCAGAGTGGAAAAATAATGACAATTTATATAAGGCTTTATATGAAACACAACTAGCTACAAAACTCTCTTACTTCAACTATCTTTTTTGTTGTCTTGGTTACATGGATTGTTTATGTTGTCAGGGTCCTGAAGTTAGGAGTGGAGACTTGCCTCAACCAATCACATTATCACCTGGACAGGAATTCACTTTTACAATTCGTAGAGGGGTTGGGACTGCTGATTGTGTTAGTGTTAACTACGATGATTTCATTAATGATGTAGAAGTGGGTGATATGCTTCTTGTTGATGGTATGATGACCTGATTCTTGATTCTTCCTTTTCAATCAAAGTTTAATTGCTGATATGAAATGTATTGGTTAAGAAATAGCTATATATACTCAAACAAACTTTCAGTACAGGAAAGAGGTCTTGTTGTGTTTTATATGAATTGATGAATTTTGATTTATGTTGTAGGTGGTATGATGTCTTTGCTGGTGAAGTCCAAGACTGAGGATTCAGTGAAATGTGAAGTTGTAGATGGAGGAGAACTGAAATCTAGACGCCATCTAAATGTTCGAGGAAAAAGTGCAACACTGCCTTCAATCACTGGTTGGACCATGGATACACTTGCCTTAAGTTCTTATTCTCTTTTCCTTTGGCATTTTCTGGCTAATTGGCATAGATGTTACATTCTTTTGCTGCAGAGAAGGACTGGGATGATATAAAATTTGGAGTGGACAACAAAGTTGACTTCTATGCTGTTTCATTTGTGAAAGATGCGCAAGTGGTTCATGAATTGAAGAACTATTTGCAAAGTAATAATTTTCTTAAATATTATCTATAGATAATTGGCATAATCTACATGCAGTAATTTGTTTAAATTCATGAAGCATTATACTTTTTCATTCTATGTTGGCAGGTTGTGGCGCAGATATACATGTCATTGTGAAAATTGAAAGTGCTGATTCCATACCAAACTTGCATTCAATTATTACAGCATCCGATGGGGTAATTATCTTAGATCTTGCCATTGTATTTTTGAGTTGCTGAAGAATGTTTATATGGGTTATTCAACTTCAGCTTTTCTTATTGGTTGCTAATTTCATTGGGTTCAAATTGAATATTCAGCTTAGTGTACTTAATGGCTATACACGGTTCTCTCATTTAGGCTATGGTTGCAAGAGGTGATCTTGGTGCAGAGCTCCCTATAGAGGAGGTTCCGTTGCTACAGGTATCTTCTTTTAGGAGAAAAATGATGACCCACCTCACCTCTTAGAGATTGGATTGACTTGTTCCTTATTTTAAATGTTAGGAAGAGATAATCAGGCTGTGCAGGAGCATGGGAAAGGCTGTTATTGTGGCTACAAATATGTTGGAAAGCATGATTGTTCATCCAACTCCAACCAGGGCAGAAGTGTCAGACATTGCCATAGCTGTTCGTGAGGGTGCAGATGCCGTCATGCTTTCTGGAGAGACTGCTCATGGAAAGTAAGTTGGCAATATTGGTGTTGCATATATATGTGTGCTCGTAAACTTAACGAGGTGATTTTGCTCCCTCTAGATTCCCGTTGAAGGCTGTGAAAGTTATGCATACAGTCTCATTAAGAACAGAAGCAACCATAGTTGGTGGTCAAATGCCACCTAATCTTGGTCAAGCCTTTAAGGTGTTCTCTAATTCCTGTCCATTTCTCCTTCTTCATCTGCTTATCAGTCACAACTTACAAAATTCTTCTTTCTTTTTCCTAGAACCACACAAGCGAGATGTTTGCATATCATGCAACAATGATGTCAAACACTCTTGGAACATCAATTATTGTTTTCACCAGAACTGGTTTCATGGCCATATTACTCAGCCATTATCGACCTCAAGGCACTATATTTGCCTTCACAAATGAGTGAGTTCTACATGGCCTTCAAATCTTCAAATTTCACTGTTCAGTTCTTACGGTTTTCTCTGTTTAGTGAAGGAACAATGGACAGTGCCTCTCCTTCAGTCCTAAGCAACAATATTTAGTTCAGTGTATATCTTTATGCAACTGCTGGTTAATTTAGGGACAAAAATTTGCTCAGACTGATTAGTCAATTTGTGTTTACAAATTATGGCTACTGTGCTGTTTAGTTGCAGTTCATATAAGAGTTTGATTCAGTGATTTTGGACTTTGTTTACTTACACGACTTTGATGAACTTGCAGGAAGAGGATACAACAAAGACTAGCTCTGTATCAGGGCGTATGTCCTATATACATGCAGTTTTCTGATGATGCTGAAGAAACCTTTGCAAATGCTTTATCACTGCTCAAGGTAAGTCTTTTCTTGGCCGCCTCCTCAGAAAATCTCTTCAATTACATACCTTCTGGAGGTACATATTGACTCATTTGTTTGACCTAATTAAAAAAAAAAGTGGTTCCTTCATGAATCCGCTGGACACAACATTGTGATCGAGCGTAATTGCTGGGTTTGTCAAGATACCTAATCTATTAGGTGTTTTTTCTTTATGCCAAGTCACGGTGAAATGAATGTGCATTTTCTCTGTGACCATCAGATTTGGTAATTATGGAAACAGACATAAAGAACTTTAGCTTAAGGGGCATTTCTCCATAGAAAATGACTTCAGAATAGAATTTTCCTATCCCTAGTTAGTGGACCACCAATCTGAGTTGTAGATATTGTATGCTCATAATGACTGAATAAAAGCAACTAATTAACCAAACTTTACGGCATCAATTGATTATTCCTTCGTGAATGTGTTAGGAAGAAAAAACTGAAAGTTTTGTTAAACAACCATATCGGTCTTTATTGGCCTGAAGTTATTAAGAT
Organism: Erythroxylum platyclados; assembly: GCA_027563515.1. Classification (NCBI taxonomy): domain Eukaryota; kingdom Viridiplantae; phylum Streptophyta; class Magnoliopsida; order Malpighiales; family Erythroxylaceae; genus Erythroxylum; species Erythroxylum platyclados. The sequence continues at coordinate 22,760,829 of JAOQMM010000006.1, forward strand.
GTTTCCTTTTTCTTCCAACTATTTCCTGCCAGAACTTTTGATAAGTCATTGTTAGGCCATTATTGACTTGATAGTTGTTCTGAATGATAACGAAATCTGGGTTTTCGTCTACAGAATCAGGGGATGGTAAAGGAAGGAGAGGAGATAGCGCTTGTTCGAAGTGGCAGACAACCGATTTGGCGTTTCCAATCTACTCACAATATTCAGGTCCGAAAAGTTTAAGACATCCTGAAAGAAGGGAACTTATCCAGTTAGTTTCAGTCGGTGAACAAGATACTTTATAGAGGTTTTACATTTGCTGTGTGTTATTCTATTTATGAGACTGATCAAATTAGCTTGTAACTAGGATTCAAACTGGATTTTATCCTTTTGTATTCGGCATAAGTATCATTGATTCTGTCCGTGAACTCTGCAATAGTGAGCTTGCCTTGTTTAAGTCGGATAATGGGATTCAATATCCTAGTGTTGTTTTTCCATATAATAGTTCCTCACACATATCACATCTACAAAATTTCTTGGAAATATTTATATGTACGCCTTCCGCATAATCCGTTTTAACCTTTGGTGGGACTTTAAGATGGAGTAAGGCATACAAGGGCTAGCATAGGACTAATTTTGGTTCGTTGACTTCGGAGTAATTTGATCTAATTTTCTATAATTAGTTTGACAAACAAAAAATTCAAATCCAAATTTGATTGGACCCAAATGATCAAATTCAGATTTGACTTTGGTTAATTAAATTTAGTCTACTAATTTCAAATTAGACTAAATCAAGAAGTATTTTTGTCAAAAGAGACCAATAGTATTTTTATATGGGTGTTGGGCACATTAATTTCAAAGGAATATTAATTTTGAATTAGACCAATTTAAGTCGTAATTTTTGTCAAAAGAGACCAATAGTATTGTTCTACTCATTGATCTTTTTCTTTAATGCAGTTCTGTTAAAATTTAAATATTTTTTAAAAAAAGTTCTGTTAAAGGTAAAAATACTTTTTTTGATACAATTTTATCTAAAAATTAATAAAAAGGATATATTTGTTTATTTGATAGAATAAGGAATTTTTTAAAATATTAAATTATAAAGTCTTTTACTTTTTTTTGGGGGGTCTAATTTCGAAAACTTACGTTAACAAAAGCTATGATGTAGTTATTAATCGTCGTTCTCGACATCAGGGATCACTAGAAGTTAAAAGAGAAAAATAAGAAGCCTACTATTAAAATATTCAAAAATCAAAGACTTGGTCGTCGAAGACTTGGAAAAGAGAAAGTGCTATTAGAAAAATAACCGACACAACAATACCAATTAAAATTTCTGACTAGTACAATTTAAAGAGATATAATAGGTTTAATAATACGTAATTTTATCCTTAATTAATAAATAGGCTATTTTTAAATTAACCACGTGAAGAAGAAAAATGATAATAATAATTATTATTACAATAATGATGACATCGACAAGGATAATAATATATTAAAACAAACTAGGTATAAAAGCTTAGACTAAATCTCTAAGAGATAAATACTACCTATTTACAAAGACTTAGGAAAACTACTAAGGATCTCTTTACAAGTGATCATTTATTTGAATCCTCATATGCTAAAGTTTTTTATTACGAATCATGTCTTCGTTAAGTTTCAACACTGATATATCATTCTTAATCATCTCCTTCCATTTCTTTTTAGACCTTCTTCTTTTTTTCTTACAGTCTCTAAGTACAATCTTCTCGTATTTTCTCATTGAAATATCCGGATGTCTCCTCTTAATATGTCCAAACTGTTAGCTCAAGGATTCTTTTATGATTTTGATGATGAAATTATAGTTCTTCAAAATTCAAAATAAGTTTATTTCCTTATTCCTCATATAAGATTCTTTCTTCCGAAATGAGTATTATCAACTAAAAAAAAAGTAATAAAATGTTTTATCGAATGAAGATCTATTTCCTATGAAATAATAACGGTCATATTCTTAAAAGAA
>JAOQMM010000006.1:22772733-22791435 GCA_027563515.1 Erythroxylum platyclados
CACTGTGGAGCTGCTGTTAGATACACTTTCCTTCCTCGTCCACTATAAGAAGACAAGTGACGAGCAAGATCGTCATAAAACCCAGTTGGCCCTAGCTCGATATCAAAATCTATACCATCTAACACAGCACTACCTAAAGGACGAGAAGAAGATCGTCCACCTAAGAAGTTGTTCCATAAGTAATCAGCAACGTTTTTAGCATCATCTCTTGAAGCCAACCCATAGTTTCCGGCACCGCCGCCGAGAGAGAGCATGACCTTAACTCCACGGCTTTGGCAGCTCTTGATTCCACTGCTGAGTGAAGTACAGCCACCGGAAGCAGGGTTGCAGTGTCCGGCGAGGTTGAGTGCTGGGGTTCGGCCATTGCCAAACGTTACGAGAAATGCCATGTTCACGTAAGCATATCTTCCGGTGGCACAGGTTTGGGTTAGAGTTCCTTCATTTCCGTTCTGGCCCCAGTAGATGGCAATGCCTCCGGCTCCATGAGAGGGTTTAATAAGCAGAAGGAGTAGTAATGGAAGAAGCATTAGGAGGGGTTGAGTGTTCATGGTCATTTTCCACTACTTGTGAGATATTTTCGAATGCCTGTAGTAGTGTATGGGATGGTCCATTTTATAGGCATGTTGGTGAGAATTAAATGTCTCTAACGTGATGCGCTCAAAAAAAAAAAAAACTAAAATTTGACTTGAAATGTACTCATCCTTAAATAACTTTCATAATTTAATATTAAAAAATTCATATTTATTTTATACAAAGAAGATGATTAACAATTAAAATCAAAAAAGAAGTTTACTTAAATTAAAATTAACATAATTAATTCAAGTTATTTTAAATTTGAATTTAGTTATATTTTTTAATTTTTAATATCAAACTGTATTCAAATTTAGATTTTATGACCTAATTTAAAATTAAATCCTCTTTTATAAATAATACAAAAATGTTATGATAATATAACAAAATTATATCCTGCTATATATAAAATAATAAAATGTAATCCTCTAATTGAGTAGAGTTAATTGATTTATTTGTTGTGTAATTGTGATATTTGTTTAATTAAAGACATTATGATAACATTCCTCTTGAATATAATTATAGGAACACGTTTTTATTTATGTGGTTGTGGTTTTTATTTATGTGCTAATCTTTACCTTCAATTGGTGGTACGAAAGAACGGAAGAGAAAGCAAGCTAACAAAAAGTCAACTAATGATGACTAGATATTTGGGCCTGGACAAGCTTCGGGTCAAATTGGGACATTTTTATCCTGTTACCGTTCCTATTGACAATTGTTTTGTATGAGCTTGTTTAAGTCAAAATTTTAAATTTAAATTAAATTAAAATTTTAATTTTAAGTCATCCTAATCTATTTTGATTAATACGATATTAAAAATTGTTAACTTCAAATTTGAGTTTAATTAGATTTAATTTATTAAATTTGATTAGAGTATTTATTTTTAAAATATTAAATTATAAAAATAAAAATATTATTCAAAATTTTCAAGAAAAACTATTAGTCAAATTAAAAATAAAGTGTGCCCTCTTTTACTCTCAATATGAGCAGTATAAATGAGTGAGGAAAAAAATGTATAGAAGAGTCTTATGCTTGCTCGCCGGCCTCTAGAATGTCTGACCAATTACATTTCCACAACTAAAGTGATACAAATCAATAAAGAAGATTTATTATTTACCTTTTTCTTGTATTCTCATTCTGTAGTAGTCTTACTTTATGGACGACCTGTCGCTATTGTTAGTCGACGCCGAGGAATTGTTTTCCACTTCTGCTTGAAGTTATGAACACAGAATTGCAGGCCGAACCAATCACGCTTGGAGTCAAGTAAACGACTTTTCAATGAATTCCACCGTCGGAAATTTTGACTTCTCTTTGCAAAGATTGTTCTGATTCGGTTAATTTTCTTTTTCTTTTTTTAATTGTCATTAATACACAGTCTATGATCTTTAAATTTTGAGATAATGAATTAAAAAATATCAATTTTATTTTTATTTAATCTAATTTTATTTAAAATTTTAATTAAATATTCAAACTTTTTTAAAAATTAAACAAATCAGTTCAAATATCAAAATTAACATTGAAATAACTGCTCGAATAGGAGATTATATTTTTAGTACATTAGTAACAACGTATTGATTATAAAAAATTCAAAAATTATGTTAATGATCTCAAAAAATTATATAACCCTTTTAAATATTATTTACATTAATGAAATATTAAAGAAACAACTTTTAAACTAATTTATCTTATTTTTAAAAATATAAACTCATGATACGCAGACCAGAAGCGAAAGCCACTCGAAGGTGGGTGGTCTGTCCCGCCTAGAAATGTTTAACTGAGCTTATACAAAAATTTTTTGAAAAGAATTTAACACTTTTTAATTTGGTATTTTTAAAATATTTTTATAAAATAAATTTGTATTTATTAACTAATGCAAGAGTTACACTGCTGCCATTATAATAAGTATATATAATAAGAGAGAAATTATAAAAAATTAAGGTGTAATGATAATAAATTGAGTAATTAATATTATAGTTTAAACTATATATTAAACTAAAATCTTAACCCCAATATATTGGTGATTCTCTTGCTCAAAACAGCACGCCTTGCGGTCTGCTTTTAGCATTTTTTTGAAAGTTTTTATAACAAAAACTTATGCTAGCTTAGCTGATATAGATTAAATTAAAAATTCCTTTTCCAAACTAATGTATCTCACTTCAAGAACCAACCCGTCGAACAAAGAATTAATAGAGATGACACTTTGAGCCTAGTTCAGTCTGAAATAAAATGGCCCGATTAAGTTTAATTAGGCTTTAGTTAGGTTGATTTTTTTAAAATTTTGTCCGCCCAAAGTTCAAAAGTCACAAAGAAAATAATGTAGTTTTTTATTTTTTAATTCTAAAAAAAATTCAAACAAAAGCTCTACCTATTGTCATCTCTAATAATTAAAAAGGAATTGGAACCAGATTGAAACATAAAGACAATTTCTTAAACTAAAATTAGTCATAGTATTAAGCAAATTAAATAAGAATTATTATTGTATATACTTCAAGAATATTCAATATTTAAATTTTAATAAAAATAAGAAAAATAAAAAGTTATTTTTAATAAGATTTCTTAAGAAATTTATTTTAAGTCTAAAAAGATTTTGTAAACTCAACTCTAAACTTAAATTAAATCAAATTTGAATATGTAAATTTGAGTTCAATCCCAATTCACTTGAAGTTTCCTATATTATAATTTCAATTTGATTTACTAAAAATACAAATTATATATTTTTATATTAAAGCCACATGACATTATAAAAAAGATAAATTAATTAAAATTTAATTATATATATAAGTTTTGAGATAAAGACTTTTCGACATAAAATTCATTTTGAGTTCATTTTTTAATTTAATTTGAATTTAAATCTTATCAAATCATACTTCACGAATTGATTTTATATCAGATTAAATTTTGTCGATAGAAATTTATATATTTTCTATCATTCTCAAAATTATTACCTTTTTCTTTTAATTTTTTAAGTTTAATTATAAAATATAATCAAATCTCTCTTATAAAAACATCATTCCAACTAAGCAAATATTTAAGTTTAAGATTTTTCTATAGAATTACAGAGAGCAGTATCATTCACTATATTACTGTCTTTAACTTCGTTAGTCTCATTTTTAAAAAACTTTTTAAAAGCTTATAATGTCTAGATTCTGTTCAAATTTTTTAAATAAATAATTTAAATTCTGAATCAAATTTAAATCAAGTAATTTGAATCTTATTTATTAATTTTAAATTAAACTAAGTACAATCAAAATATCTATTCTATAATATGGACTGCATGCCCATTTAGCTCGAAATAATTAAATATGCTACTGCAGTTCTAATGTGAACGCTGAAAACACTTTCTTGATTCTCTCTCAACAATGATCTATTCTATAGAATTATTTTAGGCACAGCACAAGAGAACCTCTTTACCTATTTAACTCGAAGTACGCTACTGCAGTTCTAGTGTGAACGCTGAAACACTTTCTTGATTCTCCCTCAACAATAATATATTATATACAATCATTTTTGGCACATCACAAGAGAACCTCCTCTATATGTTTACTTCCCCTTGTTTTTTTGATGCTTAATTGACTGAATTTGGGATATAAAACAATTCATGTTTGTAAATGTTGATTAAATTTATTATTTCTTCTTTTGTTTTCTTTTCTCTACTCTAAAGGTATATTCTATTACATGGAGCGCCAGTTTGTTCAAATTTTTCTTTAATAATTTTATGGTGCAATTTGGAAGTCGGGTCTAATATGTTAACTTTATTATCCATTTTCCCTTTTGTTATCTTTCAATGAGTATCAAAAGAATGATGATAGTATTTTCTATCCTTACTTTCTAAATGTATTAAAGATTTTTCTCTCATAAATAAACTAATAAAATTATTTTGATGAAACTAATTTTCAATAAAAACTGAACCAATTGAAATTTAATTAAGATTGAATTGTACAGTTTAATAAAAGATTATGAAGTAAAAAAATATTTTAAAATATAATAAAAGTTAATGAATTTTAACTTAAATTATTATTAATAGATTTTAACAATGTTCATTGTGGTTCTTGTAAAATTGATGAAAGTAGGAGTGATAAAAATATTTAAAACCGATTCGATCTTATAACTTGACTTACCTCGAAGTTCCATATTCTTAAATATATTCTTCTCTTTTTCTTTCATATACACAAATATATATATGTATGTTAAATTCAAAGTAAAATTATAAAAATATGGTATAGCAAATAGGTTTGAACCTATTTATCTAAGCCTATCACAATTTTTCAAGTATATGAGTGAGTTTTAAGTGGTTTGAATTTAACAATTGGTTCGTTACCATCCAAAATTCAAAGAAGAGACAAATTTTAAAAATTTTATAATGTACTTCTTTTCTTTGTTCTCCCATTATGATATAGACAATATCCTAATTAATTAACATACTTCAATTCCTCAAAAAGAACTTAAACTAAACTAAACAAATTTAAAAAATTAAGGAACTTATTTAATCTGCATCATTTCGATAAATTGATAAGGAAACTTACTGAGCCTACCCAAATGATCATTGAAAAGCACCTGTTATCTGGGGAAGGATTTAACAGGGATTTATGGGGAGTAATGACCAGGGGAAGAAACATCAAAAGCAACCAAGTTTTGTAACTTTGTGGGGAAGGATCGAGGATAATGCATGTGCAATATGTTTTGTATCTTTACGGGGAAGAATTAAAAGGGGAAGTAAGTATATGTGTGTGTATGTATACATATGTTGTGGACTATTCTTTGTATCTATGTGGGGGATGAGTGACTTGGGGAAGAAGAGAACGATAAAAAAAAAAGGAAGATAAATATAAGAGGGGAGAGAAAGGAATATTGTTTCAATTAAATATTTTTAGAAAGGAAAAAAAGGATGTATGACACAAGCTTAGTTCATTAAAACTTCGTTGTTTGTATACTTATTTACCAAGGAAAAAGAATGTAAGAGAAAGAGTGACCTTAAAAGAATTCGTTATGATTTCAATTTATCTTAAAATATTTCATATTCAATTATTTTTCATTTAATTATAGTTTTAAAATATATTGTAACTTAAAACATTTTAATATTGTATCTTAAATAAAAATAGATAATAAGTAAATAAAATACAACAAAAATTGCATGATAATTAAATGATATGGATACATTTAAAATAAAAAATTAATTTTTATAAAAATTCTTAAAATATTCGCTCATCCCAAATCATGATTCTTAATTATACATGTCCCCAGAAAATCTCATCTGTGTGTTCCTAAAATGATCTAATTAGATTAGCTCTGTGCTTCTCTAATCTCTATGATTTAACTTTTATATATTAAAAAAAAACATTTCTTAGTCCTTCGGTTAACTACCAATCCGGAGCTTGTTGCCTTTTCTAAGGAAAATTTGCAATAGAGACCGTGGCATCCTATGTTTGACCATGTTCAGAAACTTTTCAATGTACTTTTTTGCATGCATATGCCACGTACGGCTGGTACTTCATATGTTTGAATACTTATTTTTTATTTAATTCTCTTTTTAGACAAATCTTTTTATATATCTCACTAGACTTTTTGTTCTGTAAGGTTTTACGTGACCAAAATCCCTAAAAAGAATAAACACCTATGCAAATACATACTTCCTCAGGTACCACCTGATTGGAAAAAGTGTGTAAGCTTCGAGTAATTCCAAAATTTAAGGATTGGATTTCGTACAGATAGAACCTCGTAAATTGTTAGTGTCGGTATAAATTATTGAATATGAAGGGTTTTTAAGATGATATATCAATCTCATTATAATTGTGATCATTCAAGCAAGAACCAATCCGAAAGCTTATAAATTCAAACCGTACGTACTCTTCCTTAACAGCTTATGATAAGCTGCCTTCTCACTAAGGTCAATTGTTATTTGTCCTGAGAGCATCTCTTGTATGCTCTTGCTCATTACCTTGTGCGTTGCTTGTTAGCTGTTCTTCACGTTTCTGCTTCCAAGTAAATTCGTACTTGAAGTTCTCTTCAGACAACATGAAACCAACGTAGCTATCGTCATGAACTTCTGATCGATGATCGCACATCAAAGATTCTGTAAGTCATGTATTTCCATATTCGTTTTTTAAAAATTATAAGAATTTTTACTTTTTTTTTCATAGTATATGCTATGAAATTATGTATTCACTTTTGAAAAATTATAAGTTCTTTTTCCACGATATGTGATAAAATCTCAATTTTTAAATATGTCTTTTTGTGATAGTTGTTTTATGTTTTTTTTTTCTTGAAAAACAAACTTTTCATAAAAGAATTCTATTTATTTGCATGATTCTCGAAATTTTTTTAGGAAATTGACCAAAACTTGCACGTATTTGACCAACATCAAGCATTTCATTTTCTTTGCTATAATTATACGCAATAGGATATTGAATTAATCATAAATATACATTACTTCTTTCAGCGAGCATAAGTTGTTGAGCTTTTTACTTGGTTTTAGTGTTATTACGTACCCATAGAAGTATAATTTTAGTGTTCTTTACTCGTTGATTGGCATGTGAACATGATCTATTATACAATCTTTGATGATCTGCAGATCATGTTCATAAAGTTTTTTCAGTGTCTTGTCTCTAAATTCCCATTACTTAATTGGAACTACTTACGTATATACCAAGTAAAACTGCTAATTTCTCTCTTTTTTTTTTACTTTTATTTAAAATCTCCCTTGACTGTTGTCTTGTCCGGTTTTACGTAACTAACAAAAAAACACCTATGCAACATACATGCGTTCCCAGATACCAGGTATTCCAGTAGCATGTGAAAACTGTATAACGTTAGAGCAACGAAAAATGTATTCTAAAATTTAGGATCGAATTTCGTATTCAAAGAATCAGGTAAGAAGCAAGTACGATATCATTTTCAGCAAGCATAGCTTTTAGGGTTGGTTTTAAGGTCTAGAGTAGAGGATTGACCGATTGAGAGTTGACTATAGTGATTTAGTGTTTATAGTTTTGCCAATAGGATTTAGGGTTGATTTTAAAGTTTAAAGCAGAGGGTTTGAGGTTGATTTATGTGAATTTAGAGTTTAGGATTGAAGATTTAGGTTGATTTTGAGGTTTAAAGTAGAGGGATGAGGATTGATTTTAGTGGTTTACGAATTAAGAAATAAGATTTTAGAGTTGGTTTCAAGGTTTAGAGTAGATGGTTTGATGGTTGATCTTATTATATTTGAAGTTTAGACTTGATTTTAAGGCTTAGAGTAGAATTTCAACTAATAATTTTATAGATTAAATAAACAATTATAATTCTCTTGTTAAAATTTAAAATAATTACCGAAAAGAAAAGCTTATAAATCGAACCGATACCAGTCTTTTGGCCAACAAGCCTTTTAGGTAACAAATGGAAGTCTTGATATTTCTCTACAATATCATTATTGTCCTTAGTGCTTCTCTAATAGGATTTTGGTCATCTTCTTGAACGAATGCCTCATGTATAAGCTTTCTCTGTCTGCTTCACTGTACATCTTCACCTTGTGCTTCTGCTTCCAAGTAAGTTCTTACGTACAGTTCTCTTCAGTGATAATAAAACCATTTAGCTTTAGTGCATGTGCTCTACTAATGATTACGGTAAGTTATATTTTGTCACGGATTATTTTGACTTCACTTATGTATTTTTATCGTAATTTTTAATATTTATTTATACTTTTGTTGAATAAAAATACAAAATTTTTTTGGATGTTAATATCAATTTTTTTTCATTTTATTGTTGATAATAATTAAACATTAAATAGAAATTAGAATTAATTAAGAAAGTAATTTTATTTTAATCTTCTATAAAATATTTATTAATAAATATGATTACTAATAACTTATTAAATAAATATAAATTTATAAAGTTTATTCTAAATTAGTATTTATTTTAACATATATTAACCGTTAAAATCAATGTTATTATTTTAAATTAAATAATTGAAAATTTACATTATTTCATAAATAGCTATTTAAAATTTTTAAGTTTGCACTTTTAAAGACTAAAAGTCGATTTTTTATGATTTTAAGTTATAAAAAATAAAAATAAAAATCATGAATTAAACCAAACATATTTTTATTGAATTTTAAAAAAATAATTTAAACTCAAAAACATGAATTAAAAAAAAAGGACCCTAAACTTTCTTGTTTTCTTGCGCCAGTAGATCATCAAGTATAGGGTTGTGTTGTTCATGCATTTTGGATGTCATTTCTTTTCTCATGGCAAAATTCTTTTCTCATAACTAAAACAAACTCTTACAAGTTTATTAGAATTATTCAAAAACTAAATTTATTTGACCATTTTATTAATAATATAAAATATTTAAAATATAAATTTTATGAAATTAATTATATAATTAATAATTAATAGTTCTTATTATAAATTCTCATTTTTAAAAATAGATATTTGGTAGATGAACTCGGTTTTTTTTTTTAATATTAAGGACACCTTTTCTCTTCAATCTTCTTTGACCAGAATTTTGATCTTCAACACCCTTGTAGTCATCATGGCAGAATTATTTTCTCATAGCTTCCATACTCGTCACGTACATGTTGGCCTTAGTTCCCGGATTTAGAGTTGCTCGTTTATATTTCGTCTGAAAAGTAACAAGCATCGTCACAAGCTCGAGGCTTTTTGCATTTGTTCCCTACACTCAAAGAAATAGTAGGGAAGTTTTTGAAAGCTAATATAAGTTCTCCAATGGAAGGTTTCAAATAAACTTCCACGGAATTTAGGTTTTTCACTCTGTCATTAACTTCCAAAAACATACAGCATAAGACAACCATAAACAACCAGAGTCATCGCAAAGTCACTTAGGCCTAGAACCAAAATGTTCGTAATTAAACATTAGAGGAATAGGAGTCAAAATCAAGTAATTTCAAACCTCTTAACTGTAATTCAGTACTCAGTCAAGTGGCATGTACGATAAAACTTGAAATCTGGTTACTAGCAGAACTTACTTTGTAGTAAACAGAGCAATTACCAACCTCTAACTCTTGATGCCACACCATTAGACATGTACGGAGACACCAACAGCCTCTCGCTACAGGTAGTGCAGTATCCTGTCAACCCTAATAAATTCCTGTGGACAGCAAGACTAATCATGTCCAAGTCTGTCCTGAATTGTGATTCTCCAGCAGTTCCAGCTACATCCTTTAAACGCTTCACAGCCACCACAGTCCCATCTCTAGCTTTCCCTTGCATACATTGCCAAAACCTCCTGCGCCAAGTATGTTCTTTGAGCTGAAATTGTCTGTAGAAACTTGGAGCTCCCTGAAGGTGAACTTCTTGAGGTTTCCTAAGCTTATTAGCCCCTCTTCTTGTTTATCTGCCATAAAATGCCATCACCTCGAGAATTACCAACTTTTCCAATGTTGGTAGGTAACAAAATGATGATGGTAGGTATGTCTGTTACAGAAACCGTTTATTGTATTTAGCTCCATATCCAAAAAAGGTGGAGAAAAAGACCTACCCCATTATGAGAAAAAGGCAGCCATGAGCTTCCACTCCAAAGGGTTCTTGATCACCAGGTTCCAGATATCAGATATGCCTAACTAACTTTCTCTACCCACGCAACCCCCCACCACAAATGGGCTTTTGACAGAATGCAAAATCATGCAAGAAACAGTGATTTGAAGTATATAAAGAATGTGTTCTCAGGCATTTTCTCAGTTCAGGAGTCAAGATTTTGGCTATCTCTAAGCTTCTGATAGCTATGTTTACCAACTAGATAACAACTTTACCATAATGCACGCCATGAACAGAATCCTACCTTTGTCTTATAGTTGATTCGGGAGTTTAAATATGATCAAGATAGAACCAGCAGGACATGTAGAATGCAATTATGTTAATCGTATGTGTAATTCTTTTCACTTACCGAAAATACTGGAACAATTCGTCGAACAGGTTAAGGGCGTGGAGAAACCTGTAAGCCAAAGCACAGGAACTTGTAAACCTTTAACTACTTCCGTTCAAACAGACACAAATGTTTTCCTAGAGATAGTGCAGGATTGACAGGCCCTTCAGAGTGTGATCCTCCAGCTCCAAAGGTTTCAGGCGTAAGGAGATCGACATCAAAACTCCATGAAAGGAGGCAGTACCTAAGGCCCAAGCTCGAGATCATCAAACCTGCAATCAATTTGAGACCTTGCACATCACCAAGCCCTGTGGGATCACATTCTTCAGTATTCTCGAAACTTTTTCCCAACAAGTAAGAAACCATATCTTAGAAGAAAATCAGCCTCTTCTTAGACATGGAAGCTAATATGCTGCTAATTCACATTCACTTGTCAATTTGCAAGTATTCCTATATATAAATAAATATGTGACATTAGTAAATAGATATTTGACAATTTCATATATAAGAATTTATTGAAACCATTTTTTTATATTGTTGTCTTTTTTTATATTTAACAACAAATTATTATTATCTTTACTTTTCAATATTATTAAAGAAAATGTTTTAGAAACTGATGCATTATATTAATTTTTAGCAATAGTTTTCTAAACTGATACAAAACAGGTCGTTGAAATAAGTACAGGGTTGTGTTGTTTATACATTTTGGATGTCCTTTCTTGTGAAAGAAGCAACCAATGTGTTGTATGCTTTCGAGATTTAGTGAATGAATTCGTAGGAAAAAGATTTTCAAGGAAAGTGTATGCGGAAAACAAACTTTTATAAAAATATTTTAATCATTGGCACGTTCCTTGAAAATTTTTCAGGTGGTTGATCTTACTTACACCTTTATTTTTTGCATTAGTTACGTACGGTCTTCATGATGTGGGAGCCTATTGTTTATACTATCAACCCTCGCAAGTTGATTGATTTTTCATGATATGCAACTATTTATTTGCTTTTCATGTGTAGATTTTCCTTCAACAAGCATAAAAATTGTCTAGATTTGCTGTTCTGGATGAGTTGATAAATTATCTTGACTTTTTCTTGTTTTCTGAGTGCTCATGAATCATCAGGAATTTGCAAGAGTTTTGTACATTTACTGAACTTGTTTGTTTTTTCTTGTGAAAAAAGCAACAATGGTGTTGCATGTCTTGGAAACTTAGTGAATGAACTACTTGTTTCTGAATCTGATGCAATGCAGGATTTGAGAACAAACAAGAGCATGGGAGGGTTGTGGGCTACGTTTTGCGGGGAAGGTAGCAGTTCAGGTGGTGGTGGAAAGCTTTCAGGATTTAGTATTCTGTTATTACGACAACCTACGTCGTGTGTTAATCAGGCCTCCATCATTTTGATTGATCTTTTTCTTATAACCTTGGTATTGCTCACTTGGATACACAAATCATGGTCGAGAAACCATAGAATTTCGGTTCAGTTTCGGGGTTTCTCAAAACTACAAGTTGCTTCTGTCATCTTCAATGGCTGCCTTGCATTGGCATATCTTTGCTTGGCCATATGGAGCTTAGAAGATAAGTTGAGGAAAAGTCACAGTGCCTCACCTATCAGAAACTGGTTATTACTGTTGTTTCAGGGGTTTACTTGGTCTTGTGTTTCTTTAACAGTAAGTCTTGGAGGGAAACATCTTTCAAGAATGCCATTGCGACTGTTTTCCATTCTCTCATTCCTGCTTGCGTTGTTCGTCTGTGCATTGTCTATAATTTCTGCTATCTTAGCAGGAGTGTCTGGTAAGATTGTTGTAGACATTTTGTCACTTGCAGGAGCAATCTTGTTGCTCTTGTGTGGTTTTAAGAAGTACAAACATAAACAAGGTGATGGAGGAGAAAGCAGACATGAAGCTTCTTTAAATCCTGTAATGGAGTCAGTTGATGAAGTGACTCCATTTTCAAAAGCAGGATTGTTGAGTAGAATGGCATTTTGGTGGATGAATCCTCTGATGCAAAAGGGCAACCAGCAAACTCTTAGGGATCAAGATATACCCAAGTTGCGACAGATGGATCGAGCAGAAACTTGTTATTTCCAGTTCCTGGAGCAATTCAACAAACAAAAACAAGCTGAATCGTCATCAAAACCATCATTGCTAAAGGCTATTATAATTTGTCATTGGAAGGAGATTCTTATTTCTGGGCTCTTCGCTTTTGTGAAGATAGTTACTCTATCAGCTGGTCCTCTACTTCTGAATGCATTCATTCTGGTGGCACAAGGAAAAGGAGGTTTCAAACATGAAGGGTTCTTGTTGGCCTTAACCCTTTTCGTAGCAAAAAACATCGAGTCTGTGGCTCAAAGACAGTGGTATTTTAGATGCAGGCTTATTGGTTTGAAGGTCAGGTCTCTGCTCATAGCTGCAATCTATAAGAAGCAACTAAGGTTATCTCATGCAGGTAGGTTGATGCATTCTGGTGGTAAAATTATGAACTATGTTACGGTTGATGCTTACCGAATCGGCGAGTTCCCGTTCTGGTTTCATCAGACATGGACTACAAGCCTCCAGCTTTGCTTATCACTTGCAATTCTCTTCCATGCGGTGGGACTTGCAACATTTGCAGCCTTAGCAACTATACTGATTACTTTGTTAAGCAACAGTCCATTTGCAAAGTTACAACATAAGTTTCAGAGTAAACTCATGGTGGCTCAGGATGAGAGGTTGAAGGCTAGTACTGAGGCTCTGGTGAACATGAAAGTGTTGAAATTGTATGCTTGGGAAACCCATTTCAAGAATGTCATAGAAAAATTAAGGAAGGTGGAGTATAGATGGTTGTCTGCTGTGCAATTAACCAAAGCATTCAATAACTTCCTCTACTGGTCTTCTCCTGTTTCTGTCTCTGCTGCAACCTTTGGAGCTTGTTATTTCCTCAAAATCCCTCTACATGCTAATAATGTTTTCACTTTCGTGGCAACTTTACGCATTGTTCAAGATTCAATCAGATACATTCCTGATGTTATTGGATCAATAATTCAAGCAAAGGTGGCCTTTGCACGTATTCATAAGTTTCTCGAAGCGCCTGAGTTGCAGAACTCTAATGTCTGCCAAAACCAGAAAGTTGGAGATGTCAGTCATGCCGTTCTTATCAAGTCAGCCAACTTTTCGTGGGAAGAGAATTCATCAAAGTCTACTCTCAGGAATTTGAACTTAGAGGTGAAACTTGGTCAAAAAGTGGCTGTGTGTGGAGAAGTTGGCTCGGGAAAATCAACACTTTTAGCTGCAATTCTTGGAGAAGTTCCAAGCACCTCAGGAGTAGTAAGTTCACAAGCAAATTTCCTTTTCCACACAGATAAAACCTTTAGGATTTTGTATTTTAATGTAAAGATAAGTGTCTGAAATGAGTTAAGTTCACAATCTGCATTGTTGCAATATACAGGTTCAGGTTTCGGGGAGGGTTGGCTATGTTTCTCAAACAGCTTGGATCCAGAGTGGAACAATACAGGAAAATATACTATTTGGCTCACCAATGGATACCCAACGGTATGAAGATACACTTGCGAGATGCTCTTTAACAAAAGACCTTGAGCTTCTACCTCATGGAGATCAGACTATAATAGGAGAACGAGGAATCAACCTAAGCGGAGGTCAAAAACAACGGGTTCAACTCGCTAGAGCGCTCTATCAGGATGCTGATATATATCTGCTGGATGATCCATTTAGTGCTGTGGATGCAGAAACTGCCACAACCCTATTTAAGGTAATGCTAATGCCGCGTTACTCTCTTAAATCTGTTACTGCTTGGTCTCCCTACTTATTGTCAAACGGAAATATTGACAGGAATATGTCATGGGAGCACTTTCAAGCAAAGCAGTCTTGTTGGTGACACATCAAGTTGATTTCCTTCCTGCATTTGACTCCGTTTTGGTTTGTATTGTTCCGAAAATACGTATATTTGGCTCACAGAATCTCTAATCTTTCCATGGCTTATCGAGTTTTAGTTACAATTTTGTAATTTTTATGATCTATTATTTGTTTTCTGATACAAGTTGATCTTTCTGACAGTTGATGTCAGAAGGAGAAGTACTAGGAGCAGCTCCATACCATCAGCTACTGGAAAAAAGTCCAGAGTTTCAGGAACTTGTCAATGCTCACAAAGAAACAGCAGGCTCTGACAGGCACAACGACGCTGCTGATCCACAGAGTAATGGATCCTCTACCAATGCGTTTAACAAGACCTCCTACGAGGCAGAACAACTTAACGGATCGAAAGGCGATCAATTGATCAAGAAAGAAGAGAGGGAAGTGGGAGATACAGGGTTTAGGCCCTACATTCAATATCTGAATCAGAAGAATGGCTACTTCTACTTCTCTTTGGCTGCTCTTGGTCACTTCATTTTTCTAATTGGTCAGATAGTACAAAACTCTTGGATGGCAGCTAATGTGGATAAGCATCATGTGAGCAAATCGAAGATGATTGTGGTCTACCTGATTATTGGGTTTATCTCAACAATGTTTCTGCTATGTAGATCATTCTTCACAGTTATCCTGGGACTTCAGTCAGCAAAATCTCTGTTCTCCAAGCTGCAAGACTCCCTGTTTCGTGCTCCGATATCGTTTTATGATTCGACGCCTATCGGGAGGATACTCAGTCGGGTAAACATCTCTCTCACAAGAAAAAGAAAATGATCCTCAAGAGATGATATGGAACTAATATCTTTGTATGCTATGGTACTTACTTTTATCACTAGGTCTCAGCTGATCTCAGTATTGCTGATCTTGATGTTCCGCTCGGCTTAATCTTTGCTGTTGGGCAAACCTTTAATGCTTACACTAATCTTGGAGTGTTAACTGTTGCTACATGGCAAATTCTATTTGTCTCAGTGCCTATGGTCTATCTGGCAATTCACTTGCAGGTACATGTACTACAAAATTCTTCAATGTCTATTCTCCGACATGAACACATACTATGTTGTATCACTAACATTGTTGTTTTCCATCGTAAAATATGCATAGAAATATTACTACGCCTCTGCGAAAGAGTTGATGCGGATCAATGGCACAACCAGTTCTTTGGTGGCAAGTCATTTGGCTGAATCAGTAGCTGGAGCCATGACAATAAGGGCATTCAACGAGGAAGAACGTTTCTTTGCACATAGTCTAGAACTCATTGACACAAATGCTGGTCCTTTCCTCTTCAATTTCACAGCCAAAGAGTGGTTGATTCAGAGGCTAGAAGTCGTCAGTGCAACTGTTCTTGCCTCGGTTGCACTCTGCATGGCCTTGCTTCCTCCTGGAACTTTCGCCCCTGGTGAGTATGTAGCCATTGAGATCATATCAATTTGATATGTTATATTATTTCATGTCCCATAATAAGTTTTGTGATTTTTCCATCAGGATTCATTGGAATGGTACTATGTTATATTATTTCATGTCCCATAATAAGTGTTGTGATTTTTCCATCAGGATTCATTGGAATGGTACTATCTTATGGCCTGTCATTGAACCTGTCTCTGGTTTTGTCCATTCAAAACCAGTGCACTCTTGCAAATTATATCATTTCAGTTGAAAGACTGGATCAATATATGCATATACCAAGTGAAGCTCCAGAAGTAATAGAAGATAATCGTCCCCCTCATAATTGGCCTGAAGTTGGTAAAGTGGATATCTGCGATTTGCAGGTGAGTTTGGCTTTCCTAGTTTCATACGTCAGTGACAACTTTCAGATGTGCGTGTATTGAGAGATTTTAGTTTCAAGCAGATCAGATATAGGCCTGACACACCATTAGTACTTCGAGGGATTAGTTGCACAATAGAAGGAGGTCACAAGATTGGTATTGTTGGCCGAACAGGCAGTGGAAAAACTACTCTTATCGGTGCTCTATTTCGTCTGGTGGAGCCGGCAGGTGGGAAGATTGTAGTAGATGGCATTGACATCTCTAAAATTGGGCTTCATGATCTGAGGTCACGATTTGGAATTATACCCCAAGATCCTACCCTTTTCAATGGGACTGTGAGATACAATTTGGATCCGTTATCTCAACACACCGATGAAGAGATATGGGAGGTAAGTCTCTGATCCTTGTTACTTTGAGCAGTAAAATGACTCTTTTCTATTACCACAACATCTCTTGACAGAGAGTTTTCCTTGTACATCATGCAGGTTCTTGGAAAATGTCAGCTTAGAGAAACAGTACAGGAGAAAGCAGCTGGTCTAGATTCCTTAGGTAAGGTTTGAACACTCTGAGCATGAGATGCATGTCCAGTCCATTCTACTTTCTGCTTTCACAAACACCAGAAATTTTACATGCAGTTGTTGAAGATGGATCTAACTGGAGCATGGGACAGAGGCAACTTTTTTGCTTGGGACGAGCACTTTTGAGGAGAAGCAGGATATTGGTGCTTGATGAAGCAACCGCATCCATTGACAATGCAACTGATATGATATTGCAGAAAACTATTAGGACTGAATTTGCAGATTGTACAGTTATAACGGTAGCACACAGGATTCCAACAGTTATGGACTGCAATATGGTTCTTGCCATGAAAGATGGCAAGTCTCCTTCCTCCAACTACATTGTTTGAAATATGATTACAACCCACATATTTAGTCAAAACAACTAAAGCAGTAAACTTCTCCTTATAGAGGAAGGATTGCAGAGAAGTGTACTAAAACAGTTTTTGTTGTATTTCAGGGAAAGTAGTGGAGTACGATGAGCCAAGCAAGTTGATGAGGACGGAAGGTTCGTTGTTCGGACAGCTGGTTAAGGAATACTGGTCTCATTTTCACTCTGCACAGTCACTTTGAAACCACTAGCTTATCCTTACTTCTGATACCTGCCTCTCGTTTCTGGTTTGGCCTCGGTGTAAAGTTAGGAACTTCTGTGAAGGAAGAGAGAAGTATGGCCTTTAAACTCTTTTAAGTTCGTGCATTTACATGTATCCGTATCTGGTTTGTAAAGTAATCAGAGTAGTATTTAACTTCCCTTTTGTTTCTTTCATCATTGAGCAAATGCAGTTCTCTGGTTCATATCACCTTGTCATACTAATCTAACTTGTGAATAGCTTCCCTCTACTGCCATGGCTTAAACTATCCAAAGTTCCACAAAATCAAAGAATGGTATTTTACCCTCCGCACCTGCTGAGAAGGATAATACCATTTGGGAAATCTAAGATAATTCATTGAGACTGTTCATTGTATTGGCGAGAAACAATAGAAAATGGATTCAAACTTGGCAAACACTTTGATACATGATACTATACATGCTATTAAGCTAGTAAGATGGCCTTGAGCACGATCCTGACAAACCATATGTTTACGTGATCGAGTTGATAAACTGAATCAAACTTGATCGTCAAAATAGTTAATGAAGTTTTCGATCTTAACTTACAGAAGGCAAGAAATAAAAGAAAGGAAACATGTGACCAACTTGCTCATTAATATATGAAACTTTTGTAAACAAAATATCAGTTCCAACAAATTTACAATTGCTTCAAACAATTTCAGAAACACATCTACATTTTAGTAAGAGTCGGGTTATATCTGTGCAACAGGTTTTAGCAAGTGTTGCGTTAGCAATTTTTTATTCCCTTTAGATTCGTATTTGTCTGTCCAAAGAACCTTCTGTAAAAGCTGCTCATCAGGGAAGAAACTTCTGCGTAGCTTGAACCCTTAGTCATCTCGAAACAAAGCCTTGGAAACAGAATCATGGTGGCCTTTCTTATTGTTTCTGGTTCCTCCACTGTCAGTATGAGTATTTCCAGTCATTGGGGTCTCACACACTCGGCCATAGCCTGCATCTTTTTGTCCCTTCCTGTTTGCTGGCTTTCGGAAAGGGTTAAACTTCACTTTCATTGCCTTTGACTGTTTTGGCGCCCAAACTCTCTGCAAATCTGGTACCCAGCTGGTGAAAGATGCAAACCTTCGAGCTCTTTGTCTCCTCTCCTGAGCTTCTATTAGTTTACGGGTGTGTTCATCCTGGTTCAGTCCTGTAAGGCTTTGATTATCTTTTTCAACCAATCGAAGGGACTCATCTTCTGCTGAAACTTGGCCACCATTTCTGCAACTTTCATCTGATTTATCTCCCTCCTGCTTTCCTCTCCATGACTGATTACTGCCCTCACTGTTTAGTAAAGGATTGGGAGATTCATCCTCCTCATCAAACAACAAGAGGTCCATTTTTGAGTAGATTCTATGAACTACTTCCTCAAGGCTGTCAGAGTACCTACAAATTTTCTTATTTCAATTAATTTTCTCAGTATAGGAACTGTTCAATCACCATATAAACTGCAGCAACAT
>JAOQMM010000006.1:22792138-22825438 GCA_027563515.1 Erythroxylum platyclados
TGCATTAGGTAATTACATAAAAGGGTTAGCAGAAGCAGGTTACAGATGGAACATGAAATGAAAAGAAAGAGTAAAAGCAAATAAAAGGATACTCTCTAGTCGTTTTTCTTGAAGCATCCTCAGAAAAACCCACAGCCGATACTTGGAAGGAGGGATTACTAGCTCTGTACATAGCAGCCAAGTCTTTAGGTTCCCTAAGTAAGAGTTTTGTTAGCTCAAGAAATACCATGCTAGCTGAAGCATCCTCTTGTTTTACCAGAGGCTTTTGAATCTCTGAAGAGGTTACTCTTTCCCACCGTTGGTATATCCAATAGATAGTTGAATTAACAAGTCGCTCGGCCAACGTACACAAGTCAACTTCTTCAGATTCAAGTCCTTGCTGGATCTTATGTGGAAGGTCACTAAAGAAACTTTCCGCAGATTCTGGCCGAAAATCATTTGCATCTTCATCTTGTATTCTAGACGCCCCCGTCAAAGAATCTTCCCCTACAGAGGCACATGAAGCGATTGGCTGTTCATTTTCTTGGAGGGACTCACTTAATCTGTTATTCTCTGCTTCTTTCGATGGCTCCTGAGATGGCTCGAAACCTTTTACCTGGTTCAGCCTACATTCGCTAGATTTCATGCTCTGTTTCATCCAGCACTTCAGAAATTTCATTTTCTTCGACTTGTAGGAACTCCTAGACATGTAAACCTCCTCCAAATTTATCTGGGGCCCTTCCAAGGCTTCCTCACAGAAGGCATCCCACGTTAGCTCCCGAAGCATATTTAAACTCCTCTTGTCCCTCTTCCTTTTCTCAACTGCAAGTTCATTGCATTTACGAGCCAGTGGAGAACTAGACTGAGACCCAGTAACTTCATTGCAGAGGTTCAGATCAATCTCTTGCCTGAAGCTTTCACCGCCTTTTTTTACAAGAAATTTTACTAAAATTTCTTCAATGGATCTATTTGTCATGCCATGAGGGTACAACGCATCTTCCATAGGCCAGAGGAGAGCTAAAGAATGTGTGTAAGGCTTTAGGATTCCCATAAGATTATAGCCTTTGACATTTGAAAGGGAAACCATAGCCAAGAAGCCTTCTCTATACAGAAAACTTAACAGAATCTGCCAAATCGGTTGTGAGCTTCTTCGCACCAATTTACCCATTTCAGCTCCTAGAATGTCAAGAACCCTATCTTCAATAAAGTCACTGCAACTTTCTTTTCCATCATTCTTATTATTCCCTGAAGACTCACAAACAAGAAGGGGATCGGATGAGAAACCATCAAAGCTCACAGGCTTATCATAGATTTTGACTGCCTTAACGTGAAGCTTTGTCAGCCCATCATGAAAATGATTCCAAAACACTTTCTTTTCTTCACAACTACCTGCCTCTGATTCCGTGAAATTCAGGCTAATTCTAGGGCACATTTTTAAACTAACCAGTTCAAGATCACAGAACTTGCATTCCAAAGGCTTGCCACTAACATCTTGTATCTCAAGATTCAATTGTGCATGAATTCTCTTACTCCAATCACTGACATCAAATAATTTAGGTGAGATACCGATCTTCGGATAGATCAATCCAAAGGGAACAAAAACAGAACCCAACACGACACAGTCACTTGAACAAAAACCCCAACCCAAAGCCCTAATTACACTCTCAAAACACCTCAATCCCGGATCAAAATGACCACAATCCCCCTTGTGTTGATTAGAATCAATTTCACATTTCACGTCAACCCATGTAAAATGAATATCCCTACTAGCAAATGCCTGACGAACATTCTCAAAAATCCCTCTAAGCTTCGAAGTAAACACATTCACATCTTTTAAACATTCATCATTAAAACCCACGCCCATAAACTCTGACAAGTATTTCAAATCCCTCAAAACTGGAGAGAACAAAACTACCAAATTCGATCTAACAACAGAACCACCATTAAGAATCGTACCCGTTAACGAATCATAGATCGAGGAGTCCCAAGCGTAGTCATGAACAATCTGCCGCATAGACGTCGCCACATGAGTAGCTTTCGGGTAGAGAGGTTGAACCGAGTCTCTATCGAGTGTAGAGCCTATGGAGGTGAAGAACTGAGAAAGAGAGTCAAGAGTGGAATTTGAGTGGTCAAACGAAAGAGAAAGTGAAAAAGTTGGAAGCTTTGACGAGGAGAGAAGAGGAGGGAGAGAGGAGAAGAAGGGCTTAAACGAGAAGAGAGAAGAAGAGAGTTGAGGGAAAGAAAGGAGAGTTTTGGCGGCGGAGAGCACGGTTGTCCGGTATGAGTCCGGTTGTTGGAGGTAGAGAAGTGGGTTTAGGTCTATTAGGAGAAGTATCCTCTGTGTTCGAGTGTATTCGGTGAGCGAGTCCACCACAGCCATTGTCGTCTCTCACAGCCAAACGAAAAGAGAGTCCAGTTTTGGAAGAGAAGAGGTGAAGTCAAACGGCGGCGTTTTGTCCCTTCATAAATCTTCCAAGAGCGTTATGGCGGCTGGTTTTGGCGGGAGAATTTCCCAACAATCCACGTGGGTCCCATCTTACTACATCTCCAATATATATATGTGTGTGTATATATGTATATATATATATTTTTTATCGCATTCTGTGAAGCTCTCTCTAGTGGCTATGGTTCGATAAAGACTAGGAATTTTAGAACAATGTCTGCAATTTCTGCGTCTTTGTCTACCTGCGGTGATTTGCTCAACGGTTGTTCCTTAACTTCTTCGAAATTCCCTCACTTGCCCATTTCATATCCTTCGCTTTTCTCTGAAATCTCCCTCGTTTACAACAATCTGTGTAGCTATCCAGGAAAGCCCATGAGATTGGTTTCTTCGCAGAGGAGATGATAGAGCAATTTTGTTGGTTGAAAAGCCTGACTGGCAACCTCAATCCTCCATTGATGTCACTGACCTGTGTAAAATCTTGGTTTTGTGGGTTTTTCTTTGATGCTTTTCATGGATTTCTTCTTTTTAGCCTTGCTGAGTTCGTTGTGAAGCTGTGAAATTTTCAGATTGCGTTTAAAAAGTTATGCTTTTCCCCATAGAAACTCGAACTTGAGACTTTTAGACTGGTTTGCATATGGGGAGTAAGCTCTACTGGACCAACACCTTGATGTATTTTCTCTGGATTTCATTTCATACGTTGGTTGTGTGTTTTGTAATCATGGCATGTTTGCTTCGGATTGAGGTCCTGCTTGACGACCACTATCGGTCAGGAACTATAGGAAACTTAATCTATTGAATCAAAGCATCATATTGAATTGCCACTAACAGGAATAATCAAACCCAGGTTAACAAATAACCGAGGGAGTGCTGCTTGATTGGTTTGAGAAGGAATTAATGGATATGAAATAAAAAGTGAATAGTTGGTTGATGGTTATTATTATAGGGGTAATATTTTGATATCTTATTTTAGGGAATTTTTCATACCTTCTATTTAGTAGAGTAATAAAACTCATTCATTCTTTAATAGCAGCTCTTTTTTTTAAAAATATTTTTAATATTAATTAATTAATTATAATTTATTTATTAATTAAAATATTATAATTAATTATATTATAATTCATTAATTAAAATATTGTAATTAATTAATTAATTAAAATATATTTAATTAATTATTTTTTAAAATATTTTTTACAAACTAACTACATAATAATGGTAATCATTTTTTGGTTCTAAATAACCACCATATTTATAATGATTATATCCATTCTTATTCTTTACAATATTTATTCTCATTCTTATTCTCATTATCGCATTTGAACCAATCGTCCCTTAAGATAGTCAAAATCATATTAAAACATGTCAAACTTTCTACGTTGATCGATCTCAATTATGTTAATGTTCTTGTTTCGATGTTTCCTTTGGATGTCTTATTAGATCATATGTAATTAGTCTCAGCTGGAAGGTCGTGGCTCATCGAAGTGAAGTGATCGAGCAAGGAACGAACTTAGTGAGACAAGCCAATAGGCCTGGCTTGGCCTTGAGATGGTAAAATTATTGCGTGTACGATTTCGAGTAAAAGAAGATAAGGCTATCATCTGACTGTGACTTGCATGTCCAGTACTTCAAACTTAGGTGCTCTTGATTAAGATTTTGAGAATTGGTAACATCACTGGACAGTACTAAGATCTGGATGATTGAAAAGAAGATGATCTGTAATAAGCATTGTTGGAAAATTTGGTTAAAGAAGACTCTTTCAACAATTCCTTTGCTGGAAAATGATGTTTCCTATGAACATCACTCCTAGTATGGTAAGTTACCTTAGTAGAGGATATCAATGTTTAGATACAGCTATTTAAACCTTGTACTGCAATGTACAGACTAGAAATTCTGACAAAAACTCTGTTTCTAGCAAAGGATGCTCATGTTTAGATACCGGTACAGAACTTGGGATAGCACCATGTAGTTGTCTCCACTTTGACTTGTAGTTGGAACATGCCCATTGCTGGTTCAGACATTTATTTATTTTTTTTGAAAAATGGTTTCAGACATTTAAGTGTCTATAGAAGTTCTCATCTCTCTCATATGTGATGACTGTACGTTCTACTTCCTGCTTAAAACTCCTTGTAATTCCCATGGGTTCCAAGCTAGGATTATCGACGAAAGGACATATTGACTAAGAAAAAGGCAGTCTGTAGCTTCAATGTGATTGTGCGGATTGAAAATGAGACCAATATTCCTTCACCAGTTGTCCAAACAGTGAACCTTCCGTCCTCATCAATTTGGTTGGCTCATCGTACTCCACTACAAGTCCTGAAGTTCAACAGAAACCAAGTGATACATGGAGAAAACTTTACCCTTTAATGTATATGCATTTTGTTCGAATGCTTCATTCCCAATTTCCAGATGAACAAAGAAAGAAATGCCATTTAAATACAGCTACATATTTTCTTTTTCTATCAAGATGTTTTTGAAATTCCCAGAAAAAGTTAACCAAATTATATGCTGAGATGTGCATTAGTCAGACGAGTTCAGGAATGAGAAGAATGTGACTTACCATCTCTCATAGCGAGAACCTTGGTGCAGTCCATAACTGTTGGAATCCTGTGAGCCACCGTGATCACTGTGCAATCTGCAAATTCAGTTCTGATAGTTTTCTGCAAAATTAAATCTGTTGCATTGTCTATAGATGCAGTTGCCTCATCAAGCACCAATATCCGACTTTTCCGCAAAAGTGCACGTCCCAAGCAAAATAGTTGCCTCTGCCCCATGCT
Organism: Erythroxylum platyclados; assembly: GCA_027563515.1. Classification (NCBI taxonomy): domain Eukaryota; kingdom Viridiplantae; phylum Streptophyta; class Magnoliopsida; order Malpighiales; family Erythroxylaceae; genus Erythroxylum; species Erythroxylum platyclados. Next base: position 22,797,332 of record JAOQMM010000006.1, read on the forward strand.
CCAGTTCGATCCATCTTCCATGACTACATGGAAAATACTTTGATTATATTGATACACATAGTAAACTAGTTTCACCTGAAGAGCTCAAGTGCTAAAAAATCACCTAAGGAGTCTAGACCTTTCTCTTTCTCTTGGACAGTCTCGCGAAGCTGGCACTTCCTGAGGACCTATATCATTCACAAGCAAAACTCTCTTTTGAAAAGCACTGGCAGAACTTAAGTCTTCTTTTTAACAATTCGAAATGAGATTGGAGACTAACCTCCCATATCTCCTCATCAGTATGTTGAGATAAAGGATCCAAGTTATATCTCACAGTTCCCTTGAAAAGTGTAGGGTCTTGAGGTATGATCCCAAGTCGTGACCTCAGATCATGTAGTCCAATTTCTGAGATGTCAATGTCATCTACAACAATCTTCCCTGCTGCTGGCTCCACCAGACGAAACAGAGCACTAATAAAAGTAGTCTTTCCACTGCCAGTTCGGCCCACAATACCGACCTTGTCTCCCCCCTCAATTGTGCAAGTAACTCCTCTTAGTACTAGTGGTGTGTCAGGCCTATATTTGACCTGTTTAAAGCACATGTCCTTCAGTAGACAAATATTTCTAAATTGTGAGCTAAAGTATCAATCAGGAAGTCATACCAACCTGCAAGTCACAGATGTCCACTTTACCTACTGCCGGCCAACTGGGAGGTGGATGATTACTTTCGATGACTTCGGGGGCTTCACTTGGTATATGCATGTATTGATTGAGCCTTTCAACAGAAACAATGTAATTTTCTAAGCTACACTGATTTTGAATAGCCAAAACCAGGGACACGTTCATTGATAAGCCATAGGATAGTGCCATTCCAATAAAACCTGTCGTGATTGCAAGTTATTATATTATGAGATGTTTATATCAATTCATTTGTTAAAGCATTTCAGGAATGAAATGAAGATTGTAAAGACTGTATCCATACTCACCAGGGCTAAAGGTTCCATGAGGAAGTAACGCCATGCACAATGCTGCAGATGCAAGAACAGCAGCACTGATCATTTCTAGCCGTTGAACCAACCACTCCCTAGCTGCAAAGTTGTGGAAGGAAGGACTAGCATTAGTGTCAATGAGTTCAAGACACTTTCTGAAGAAGCGCTCTTCCTCCTCAAAAGCTCTAATTGTCATGGAACCAGCAACAGATTCAGCTAAATGACTTGCCACTAAAGACTTGGTTGTGCCATTGATCCGCATCAACTCTTTTGCAGAGGCAAAGTAATATCTCTATAGGTACGGAAAACCAAACTCTCAAGTTTTCAGTCTGAAGATAAATTTGAATGCTCACAACAATTAAAGATATCTTAATACCTGCAAATGAATTGCCAGATAGACCATAAATATGGAAACAAACAGAACTTGCCAGGCAACAACAGTCAGAACTCCAAGATTAACGTAAGTATTTAGAGTTGCCCCCGCGGTATATATCATTGACATTGGAACATCAAGATCAACAATACTCAGATCAGACGAGACCTATAGCGGTGCAAGAAACACGGCATTGGGAGATATTAGTTGTACATCACCACTTTAAAAGATCAACATTTTCTGGGATGAAATTTACCCGACTAAGTATTCTTCCAAGAGGTGTGGAGTCGTAGAAAGTCATGGGAGCACGAAAAAGAGAATGAAGTAGCTCAGAGAACATTGACTTCGCTGCTTGAAGCCCCAAAATGACTGCAAAGACAGATCTAAAGACCAAAACCATTGTTGAGGCGAATCCTATCATCAAGTATACCAGAATCAACCTCAATTTACTAACATGTGGGTTATCAACATTAGTTGCCATCCAGGAGTTTTGCGATATCTGACCAAGAACGAAAGTTAAGTGAGCAAGTACACCCAAAGAGAAGTACAAGTAGCCTTTGTTCTGACTGAGATACTGAATGTAGGTCTTAAATCCTGTATCCCCTACTTCTTTCTCTTCCTTCTTGATTAATTGATCACCTTTGGATCCTTTAGGTTGCTCCTCCAGAAAGCTCTTCTTAATCTCCCCAGAACATGACCTCCCCTGTGGAGCAGCAACATCAGTTTGCCTGTCAGAACCTGCTGTTTCTTTATGTGCATTGACAAGTTCTTGAAACTCTTGACTTGAAGCTAATAGCTCATGATAAGGAGCTTGCCTTAGTATTTCTCCATCTGACATCAACTGTTAACAAAAACAATTTGTATATTAAGGATAATACTTAATCAGTAAAAACATCATTGACCAAAAATCACAAATAAGTAGCTAAATTGAGTTAACTGTTACGACTGGCCTAACCAAAACAGAATCAAAAGCTGGAAGGAAATCAACTTGATGTGTCACGAGCAAGACTGCTTTCCTGGAGAGTGCTCCCATGACATATTCCTGCCAAAATTTTATTCACCATGTAATGAGCTCAGAAAGTAAGTAAATTTCAGAGCTCTACAGATAAAAAACTGCTTTTAGGAACGTGTGATTACATTAAATAAGGTGGTAGCTGTTTCTGCATCAACAGCACTAAATGGATCATCCAACAGATATATATCAGCATCCTGATACAGAGCACGAGCAAGTTGAACTCTCTGCTTTTGACCTCCACTTAGATTGATTCCTCGTTCACCTATTTCAGTCATATCTCCATGAGGAAGAAGTTCAAGGTCCTTCACCAGTGAGCATCTCTGAAGTGTATCTTGATATCGTTGCTTATCCATCGGTGTACCGAATAGTATATTGTCCTGTATTGTTCCGTTCTGAATCCAAGCTGTTTGAGAAACATAAGCTATCTTTCCACTGACCTGAACCTGTATGTCCAGACAATCAAAAGACATGCATAATTTGTCAGTAATAAACGATTATCCGATCCTGCAATGTCAGAACTTCTATACATTCTTTCCCATACTTGTGTGAAGCGATTGTTGTGAAACATTTTGATGTGCTTAAAATGGGGTGGAATAGAATATGTCAGTGAACTTACAGTTCCCTGTGTATTTGGAATTTCTCCAAGAATTGCTGCTAAAAGTGTTGATTTTCCTGTGCCAACTTCTCCACATACAGCCAACTTTTGACCACATCTGCTCTCCAAATTCACATTCCCAAGCGTGGGGTTTGATGATTTCTCATCCCATGAAAAGTTAGCTGACTTAATAAGAATTGCAGGACTGATGCTTCCCTGATTCTGCTTTTGTCTGATACTAGAGCTCTGCAATTCAGGCGCCTCAAGAAATTTCACAATACGAGTAAAGGCTACTTTTGCTTGAATCACTGCTTCAATAACATTAGGCGTTAGTCTAATTGGATCTTGTACAATGCGCAGAGTAGCCACAAAAGTGAATACATTATTAGCTCGTAGAGGAACTTTGAGGAAGTAACAAGCTGCAAAAGTTGCAGCAGAGACATAAAATGGAGAAGACCAGAAGAGAAAGTTATTGCAGGCTTTACGTGATTGAACTGCAGATAACCATTTGTACTCCATCTTCCTTAACTTTTCTATAACATTCCTGAAATGGGTTTCCCAAGCATACAGTTTCAATACCTTCATATTAACTAAGGCCTCAGTGCTAGCCTTCAATCTCTCATCCTGTCCTGTCATTAGTCCAGTCTGAGATTTATGCTGTGACTTTGCAAGTGGTATGTTCAGGAACACAGTGATCAATATAACAGCTAAAGCTGCCAAGGTTGCTAGCCTCACTGCATGGAAAAGAATGAACAAAGACAGGCATAACTGGAGGCATGTGGTCCATGTCTGATGAATCCAGGAGGGAAATTCTCCAATTCTGTAGGCATCTACAGTGATGTGGTTCATTATTTGACCACTTGAGTACATCGACCTACCTGCATTAGACAATCTCAGTTGCTTCTTATATATTGTGGCTGAGAGGGTAGACCTCACTTTCAAACCAATAAGCCTGGACCTGAAGTACCATTGTCTCTGTGCAATGGACTCTAAACCCTTTGAAAAGAAAAGTAATATTGCCAATATATAGCCTTCATCCTTGAAACCTGACTTTCCTTCGGCAGCCAAAACGAAGGCATTTAGAATCAAAGGACCAGCTGATAGAGTGGTAATCTTGAGAAAAGCAAAGAACCCTGAAATGAGGATCTCCTTCCAGTGACAAAATATGATTGCCCATAAAATCGATGGTCGAGCTGATGACTTAGCTTGTTTTTGTTTATTCATTTGCTCCAGGAATTGCAAATAACAGCTCTCTGCTCGTTCTGCAGGACTCAAACTTGGTATATCCTGATCCTGAAGAGTTTTCCACCTGCCTTTTCTCATCAAAGGATTCAACCACCAGAATGACATTTTCTGAATAAATCCTGCTTTAGCAAATGGAGTAACTTCAGCAGGTTCAAGTTTGTCAGGAACTTCATCAGAATCGATAGCTAAGGAAGCATTACTGCAATTTTTTATTTCTTCACGTTGGTATGCCTTGTATGTACATAACAGCAACAATATTGCTCCTGGAAATGTTAAAGCGTCTAAAACTATCTTAGTTGACACGCCCTGAAGTATAACAGCAGCAGATATGGTAAATGCACTCACAATTCCTGCTAGAAAGAACGCAAGAATGGCTAACAGATGCAACGGCATTCTTGCGAGACGTTTCCCTTGAAGGCTTACTATCCAAGAAACCAACAACCATGTGCATCCCTGAAACATCAATAGTAGCCACTTTCTCAGAGGAAGTGCTGTGTGGGTTTTCCGCAAATTCTCTTCCAAATTCCATATGCCCAAACCAAAATAGACCAGTCCAAGACAGCCATTGAAGATAGCAGAAAGAATCGGTAACTTCGAAAAAACTCGACTTTTAGATATATTTGTAACTGTTCTTGATGATGGTTTCTGTGTCACACAGAACAGGAGCAAGACCAGAAGCAAAATGTCAATGCCAATGATAGAGGCCTGATTGGTACAAGAATTTGGTTGACGAAATGACATAAAACTAAATCCTGAGGCCTTTTTCCCAGTGTTTGAACTGATAAATTCCCCACAAAACAAGTTCCATAAACCCCCCATTCTTCTTTTTCTATATTTTCTCTTCAGCTCCTGCAGACAGGAAAGTTTTGGTCAGAGTGTTAAAACTCATTTACAAATCTCATAGGCATTGAACACACTGTTACTTCTGATCAATGATTCATGAGTTCAATTGTCATCTCAGAGAAAAGGAAAGACAAGATAATGAAAATGGAGTTTAGGTGAGGAGAAAGTGGTCAGAAACACGACCTTCAGAAATCAGAATCTTAAATGCGATTATTCAGAAGACATGAAAGACCAAGTTCTCGATCACACAATTGCAGTACATCAAATCATTTGTAAAACAAAAAACATGAAGAATATATGAGAAACATGAGACAAAAATGAGAATTTCCTGACCTTGAACATGGAAAAAAAAAAAGGCAGGTTCTTTTCTTCTTATGAACACACAGGAAGCACATGGTTGAAAGACACTAGGATTCCAAAGAGTGAGTGAAGTTGAGAATAATTTAAAGTCAGCCAACGAATACCGAGAAACATTATCACTTAGACGCTATTCACGATGATACAGGAGTAGAATATTAATTACATGTGACTATACGAGAATCCTGTTAGAATCCTGAGGTCGAGGAAAACAAAAACACTTGTTAATATTTTTAAAAAGGCAAAAATAAAAATCAACGAAGAGAAGGAATTAGTATAAACAACTCAGTAATCTGTTTTTTACACTTCTATAGCTGCCAAAAACATGCAAATGAATCAGAAACAAAAAGTTGGTATTATTCAGAAACAAAAAGTTGGTATTCATAACCTGATCTTGGATAATAACAAAAACAGTATGTGTTTTCGTGTACTCATCAGAAACCAGTATTGCAGGTGAAGATATAAATATCTAAAAGACCTTGATAAATAGACCACCTGAAATGGAGATGGGAACATGTTAATTGATGAAATCCTTATCTGTCATATATTCTGTACCGGCCATCATATTACCAAATTTAATACAGAGGAAGATACTTAGATCCTCAGGCTTATTCTGTCACGTCTAAACTGATAAGAATTTATGAACAACAAAAGTATTTCTCAAAATCTCGATCTCAATCAACAGGACAACTAAAAAATGTAAGAATAAAGAACCTGATACGTCAACAAAAAAACAGAAAGACTCAAGTACATTAATAAAAAAAATTGATCTGCTTTCCATTTGGTTTTAGCTCACTATGTTGGTGCTCTGTGCCTCCTGGAATTTTAAGATTGCAGTTCATGATAGAGACACTCCACAGAAGTCAAATTTAAACCATTAATGTTGTTACTCATGATTCACTTGTCATTACAGCTCGTAGTCGTTATCATTCGGATACGTATTATTATATAAATCGACCGAAAATACTGTCACTAGAGTTCGTGCAACATGTAGATAATATCATGCCTGAAATCTTGCCTTTTCTGCAACTTTTTGCTTTGAGTGCATGCATCTTTTGTCTGTACTGATTCAGAAACAGTAATGCTTTTCTTGTCAGATTGCCACTTTAAGAATCATAATCTTCCAAAAGATTACAATTTTGTTAAAAATTGCATAGAAAACGACTATTCCCATAAAATAATCTCAAATTTCCGACTCTGAATCTCTTGGGATTGAGTGAAGTGATAAGATTACTAGACAGAAACAGAGCCAGAAGCGTCAGAACCTAGAGAGACTCACTGGGTTGATAAAGTAGGAGAATTTAAGAAGACTCTTCAATGCATATCAGTAATTTTCAGTCAGTAATCTATCAGAAGCTAAACAAAGCAACGAAATCCATTGAAAAGCTCAGTGCAAAGATTCAAAGTTTTCAGTTTTTTTCATAATCAAGCAATTAAATGACAGTTCATCTGCAAACCTTGTTTTTAGCGAGATAGTCAGTCAGCTTCTGAATCAGCAAAAACCTTCCATGGATGAACTTGAAATTTTCTTTCCTGAAATTACATTTACTAAAATGGGTTCTTTCTTAAACCTCCATGGAAGCTGCACCATTTTCTGATGTGCCCTTGAGTGCAGACTTGGTACTCTGTTGGCGTAAAACTTGTGACTAATTCCGTCCAAGCCCAAGAATCCAATATTTGAGGGGCATATCTCCTAATGGCGTCAAATGGGTTCAACAACTTGAATTGGTTTCGTGTTTCTCCAAGGTTGTTAGCTTCTGAGTTGTGGCCCGTTTAACCACGGTTATGTTACTTTTTCAGTCTTGCTTGCCCTCTTAAAGATCTTTGTTTGGTATCGTATCTGATAGGGATTTTGATTTTCCAAATAGAGGTATCGTGTCAGTTAAAATCATAATCCCCTGAAAATAAGTGATCTCTCTTTCCTAAGAAAGGTCATTGATGAAGATAATCAGTAATTACTGTTCTGGAGAGTAACATCAACCAACCGTACTGGGACCTTATTAATTGGAAAATGACTTCATCTTGCTGAATTCTGGTGAAAAAAGGATCCTAGTATTGTTGTTTATGAGGACCTTTTTGAATTACCGGTCAAAAATCATCGCTAATAAACAAAATTGACGTCTTGTGGTCATACTTTGAGTACCAGTTTCAAGTGGATAACTTGTTGCCAAGGGCTCAGGTTCATCGTCAGTGTGAATGCGTTTTCATGGTGCAGGAAGTTTAGCTTGGAACAAGACCATGGAAACTTTTGGACAAAAAGTCACCGTCATAAGTTTATGACTACTGTGGTTTATGACTTTAGCTCCTCTGAAGCAGTTTTGGTTTGGAAGTTCATGTCTTTCTTTTGGATGGTATCACTGGTCTTCCACTTCTGCTGGTGGGTTCAATATGGCGATTATTCCTTTACCAGTTGCCTAAATAGTGAATCTTCTGTCTTCATCAACTTTATTGAAGAAGATGACTATATATCCTAAACAGAATTTGTTAATGCTTCTCTAGAATTCTTATATATGCTTAATGCTTGAGTTAGCGGAACAGAATCAATGTGATTCTGCAGGATGAAAAAGGAATCGATGTGATTCTGCAGAACGAAAATGGGGCCAGAAATGAAACAGATGATGGGTAGGTTGACAATGATCATATAAGAATGAATTATTTAGACAAGTTGAAGAGTGGAGAGTAGGAGTCCAACTATCTCGGCAAGAACGATGATTCACTGTATGGAAACACGAAGTAGTCGGGTGTTACAGAACTTGCCTCAGGAATCTAGACTTTCCCCTTTGTCCTGTACTGCATCTGGAAGCTGACAGTTCCCAAGGACCTGCAAAATGTACAAGCAAAGCACTCTTTCAAAATCATTGTGGCAGAGAAGATGATTTGTATTTCTAACAATGACTAGAGACCGCTTCCAATATCTTCTCATTTGTATGTTGAGATAAAAGGTCCAAATTGTTTTCACAGAGTCCCATTGAAAAGTGCAGGCATTCCGGGAGTGGAGACATGTTGACCTGCAAATGTTGGTTAGATCGAGCCTGTCATCTGAAAGATATTGGCTGTGGGTTCTACCGTTATGAAACCATTCTTTTAGACCTCCTTCGATTATCCAACAATACCATTCCCACAAATCACTTGTGTTAGGCCTATATCTTATCTTTTTAAAACCAAACTTGATCAGCAAATCACGCAAGTCATAGATATCCACTTTACCCTCTACTGGCCAATTGATCTGTGGATGGGTATCTTGAACATTATGTTGGGAAGTTGATGTTTCAGATGCTAGTGGAAAGCTCTCAAAGATTTGTTTTGCTCCTGTTTGTTTTCTTTATGCTTATGGGTCATCAGAATGGCTAAGACTTACGGTTTTTGTACAACTTGGCTCTCTTTTTCTTGAGCTTTATCAGCATATATAATACTGATATTCAAGTGCACAGAAAGATTATGTTGCTTCACCAGAAGTTCAGGTGAAGTAAGAGAATTAACGTTTACTTATATTTCCTAGTTAAGTTACTTGTTTTCGAAAAAATGATACATAATAACAGAACAATTAGTGAAGAAGTAAAGCTCGGACTGAGAAAAATAAAACTTGAAGCCAAAATGATGTGTTGATGGAATTTCTCCCTCATGTATCAACAACCAGCTTAGAATTGTTGATGCCACTTCCTACTCAACAATTTGATTCCAAGCCAGAAATGCTTCAATGTGATTCTGCAGAGCGAAAATGAGACCAGTATTCTTTCACAAGTTGTCCGAACAGCGAATTTTCCGTTCTTATCAACTTTTGGGGCTCATCATACTCTACTATGGTTCCTGATAAACAACAGAAACTCATCAATGCATTTCTAAATTTCTGTTTTTGAATGAAGATGCATTACATAGACAAGTTTGAGGTTTGAAGGGTCACCATCTCTCATGGCAAGAATCATTGTGCAGTCCATAACTGTTGGTATCCTGTGCGCTACTGTGATCACAGTGCAATCTGCACATTCTGTCCTAATGGTTTTCTGCAAAATCAAGTCAGTTGCATTGTCAATGGATGCCGTTGCCTCGTCGAGCACCAGTATCTGGCTTCTCCTCAAAAGGGCACGTCCCAAACAGAAAAGTTGTCTTTGTCCCATGCTCCAATTGGATCCATCTACCACAACTGCATTGAAAAATTCTTCAATTCTATGGAGACAGAAAGTAAAGCAGGCACACTTTTATATGCTTCGCTCGTACAAAACTTACCTAAAGAACTCAGACCTTCCTCTTTCTCCTGGATGGTCTCTCGGAGTTGACATTTTTCAAGAACCTGCATAAAGTGCAACCAAAACTCTCTTTCAGAAAGATCTGGACTAGAAGATCAACTCTTCATTACTCATGTTAAGAGGCTTGGAGACTCACCTCCCATATTTCCTGATCTGTGTGTTGAGATAAGGGGTCTAAATTGTATCTCACTGTCCCATTGAAAAGTGTAGGATCCTGAGGTATTATTCCAAATCTTGACCTCAGATCATGAAGCCCTATCTTAGAGATGTCAATGCCATCTACAACAATCTTCCCTTCTGCAGGCTCCACCAGACGAAACAAAGCATTAATAAGAGTAGTCTTCCCACTACCTGTTCGACCAACTATACCAATCTTGTGGCCTCCTTCAATTGTGCAACTAATCCCTTGAATTACTAATGGTGTGTTAGGCCTATATCTGATCTGTTTAAACAAAACTTTGTCAGTAAACAGATATGGAAATTGTACTCTGAAATCAATTGCAGAAGCCAAACTCACCTGCAAGTCATAGATATCTACTTTTCCCTCTGATGGCCAATTGGTTGGTGGACGGTTATCTTCTATGATCTCAGGAGCTTCACTTGGGATGTGCATGTACTGATTGAGTCTTTCAACCGAAATGATGTCATTTTCAAGCGTGCACTGGTTTTGAATCGACATAACCAGGGAAGAGTTCAATGACAGGCCATATGATAGTGCCATTCCAATGAAACCTGGTAATCGTCACAACACTTATTATCAGATGATACACATGCTTGTTTTTGGAAATGCATCTTGTCATGAATGTCTGCAAGCTTACCAGAGCCAAAAGTTCCAGAAGGAAGCAAGGTCATGCAGAGTGCTGCAGAGGCAAGAACGGTCGCGCTGCCTAATTCTAGCCGTTGAATCAACCACTCTCTAGCTGCGAAGTTGAGGAAGAAAGGGCTAGCATTCTCGTCAATGAGGTCTAGATTCTTTTCAGAGAATCGATCTTCCTCCTTGAATGCCCTTATTGTTATGGTTCCAGCAACTGATTCAGCTAGATGACTAGCCAGTAAAGAATTGGTTGTGCCATTGATCCGCATCAACTCTTTCGCAGAGGAAAAGTAGTATCTCTGTTGACATAATCACATAACAAGAAAATGGAACTTTTTATTTTGATGATTCATTAACTCTTGGGTTCTGCAGGACAGAGAAATTTTTGTATAGGCTGGAAAACTCAACTAGAGATGAAGAATCTCGTCATAAGTACCTGCAACTGCAATGCCAGATAAACCAAAGGCACAGAGATAAATAAAATTTGCCAAGTAACCACTGTCAATACTCCAAGATTTGCATAAGTGTTGAAGGTTGTCCCAACAGCAGTGAGGAAGCCAAATGGAAGATCGAGATCAACAATACTGAGATCAGATGAGACCTATCAGATAGAATAAAAACAACACACAGAGATATTAGTTCTATATTTCCTCTCGTGGAAATATGTTTGTCAGAAACAGATGTTTACCCGGCTAAGAATTCGTCCAAGAGGTGTCAAATCATAGAACGATACAGGTGCACAGAAGAGTGAGTTTAGCAGCTGGAAGAACAAAGATTCTGCAGACCGAATTCCCAGTACAACTGTGAAGATCGATCTAAAGAGAAAAGACAATACTGAGCCAGATCCAATAATCAAGTAGACAACAATCAAGCGTGATGTGCTCACATGAGCATTATTAACATTTGCAGCCATCCAAGAGTTCTGTGCAATCAAACCAGTAGCATAAATGAAGTGACAAAGAGCAGCCAAAGTGAAGTATAAGTAGCCATTGTTCTGATTCATGTACTGAATATAGGGCTTAAACCCTCTATCTCCTACTTCTATCTCTTCCTTCTTGATTAGTTGATCACCTTCGGATTCTTTCTGCTGATCCGCTATACTCACACTCTCGATCTCCCTCCTAGATGATCCTTTTCTCGGAGCAGCATCTTCCGTAAACCTGTCAGAACCTGCTGTTTCTTTGTGTGCATTGACAAGTTCTTGAAATTCCAGGCTTGTAGCCATTAGCTGATTGTAAGGAGCTGCTCCGATTATTTCTCCGTCTGACATCAACTGTTAAATCATCAACTAGTATCAGATACATATATAACAGCCATTTAGGTTACTTGGACTTTAAAACTATACTAACCAAAACAGAATCAAATGCTGGCAGAAAATCCATTTGATGTGTTACTAGCACGACAGCTTTTCTTGAAAGTACTCCCACAACATATTCCTGCAATGATGTCAATGTTATTGACCTTGTAATGAGGCTAATAGGTAGGATTTTTAAGAAAAACTTGAAGGAGTTGAGAAAATGTTACAACTTTAAATATAATCATGGAAGTTTCTGCATCCAAAGCACTAAATGGATCATCCAACAGGTAGATATCAGCATCCTGATAGAGAGCACGAGCGAGCTGAACCCGCTGCTTTTGACCTCCGCTCAAATTGATTCCTCTCTCACCTATAACGGTCTGATCTCCATGTGGTAGAAGTTCAAGATCCTTCAGTAATGAACATCTCTCAAGTGTATCTTGATATCGTTGGCTATCCATTTCTGATCCAAATAATATGTTTTCTTGTATGGTTCCACTCTGAATCCAAGCTGTTTGAGAAACATAGGCAACTTTCCCACCAACCTGAACCTGTATAATAGCAATCATCAAATGTAATAATCAAAACCGATTCAGATCAAAAAGTTGCAATCAATTATTGGTACACTTACAGTTCCTTGTCCACTTGGAACTTCTCCAAGAATAGCTGCCAAAAGTGATGATTTTCCTGAGCCAACTTCTCCACATACAGCCACTTTTTCACCAAGCCTGACGTCTAAGTTCACATTCCTGACTGTGGGCTTTGATGGATTCTCTTCCCATGAAAAGTCAGCTGATTTGATGAGAATTCCAGGCTCCACGTTGCTGCCATTGTTCCGATCCTGCTGCACATTTTCGTTCATCAATTCTGGTGCATCGAGGAAATTCAGAATACGTGCAAAGGCCACCTTTGCTTGAATCACTGTTCGGATAACATCAGGAATGGTTCTAATTGGCTCTTGAAGAATGCGTAATGTAGCGACAAAAGTGAAAACATTGTCAGCATGCAAAGGAATTTTGAGAAAATAACATGCTCCAAAGGTTGCCCCAGAGATAAGAAGAGGAGAAGACCAGAAGATGAAGAGATTATATCCTCTGCAGGATTGTGCTATGGACAGCCATTTATGCTCCACCTTCCTTAGCTTTTCTATAACATTCCTGAAATGACTTTCCCAGGCATACAATTTTAACACCTTCATGTTAACCAGAGCCTCAGTACTAGCCTTTAATCTCTCATCCTCTGCGACCATGAGATTCCTGAGAATCTTATTCTGGAATCTTGCAATTGGACTGTTGCTCAACAAAGTCAATAGTATAGTAACTAATGCAGCCAATGTTGCGAGTCCTACTGCACGGAAGAGAATTACCAGAGAAAGGCAGAGCTGGAAGCTTGTTGTCCATGTCTGATGAAACCAGAACGGGAAGTCCCCAATTCGATAAGCATCAACCGTAACGTAATTCATAATTTTACCACCAGAATGCATCAATCTACCTGCATTGGATAACCTTAATTGCTTCTTATAAATTGCAGATATGAGCAGAGACCTCACCTTCAAACCAATAAGCCTGCACCTGAAATACCACTGTCTTTGAGCCAAGGACTCTATGCTTTTGGAAATGAAAAGTGTGAAGGCCAATATAAAACCTTCATATTTGAAACCTGATTTTCCCTCTGCAACCAAAATGAAAGCATTCAGAAGCATAGGGCCAGCAGTTAAAGTGACTATCTTGAAGAAAGCAAAGAACCCAGAAATTAGAATCTCCTTCCAGTGACACGTTATGATTGTTCTCAACATTGATGGTTTAGACAGTGTTTCAGCTTGCTTCTGTTTGTCGAGTTGCTCCAAGAACTGCAAATAACAGGTTTTGGCCCGATCTTCCGGTCGCAACTTCGGTATATCCTGATCCTGAAGAGTATGTTGACTGCCCTTTTGCATCAATGAATTCAACCACCAAAATGACATTCTACTCATCAGTCCTGCTTCAGCAAATGGAGTAACTTGAACAACATACTCTTGCTCAGCATCCTGATCCCCTTCAGTTCCCTTAATTTCTTCATCTCTGTTTGCCTTGAAAGCATTCAGAAGCAACAATATTGCTCCTGGAAGAGACAAAACATCTAAAACTACCTTATCTGATACCCCTTTTCGTGAAACGGCTGTGATTATACTTAGAACACAGACAAATAACGCGACCATGAAAGCAAGAATGGACAACAGTCGCAGGAGCATTCTTGGACGATGTTTCCTCCCAAAATTTATAGTCAGACCAACCAATGACCAAGTGAACCCCTGAAATAACGGTAATAACCACTTTCTGAAAGGTAAAGCAGTGCTGGTTTTCCTAAACTTGTCTTCCAAACTCCATATTCCCAACCCCAAATACATAACTCCAAGGCAGACATTGAAGACGACAGAAGTTACCTGTAATCCTGAAAAGTCCCGAAATCGAACCGAAGCTGAAACTTTGCCTGATGATGATGATTTCCTTGTCAAAATTAGTAACAGCAAAGCCACAAGCAAAAGCTCAGTGAAGATGATGGAGGCCTGGTTGACACATGAGGTAGGTTGACGTAACATCAGAAGACTAAAACCTGATAGCTTTGCACCTGATGAACTGCTGTCTTCCCCACAAAACATACCCCATAGCCTTCCCATTTTCTGATATTCAAATCCTGAAGAAATGAAAATTGCGTTACATTGGTACTTTAACTTTCACCAGGAAAAGAGACCCTGAAATGTACAAACACTAACTCTAGCAATTCTGATGATTCATGACAGAAACAATAAAAGGTAAGAATTAATGGGGAATAGGCGAAGAATAAGAAGAAAATTTCTGGAACTATCAATCTGAATTCACCTGGAAACAGAAACCTGAAGATTAATAACTAAGAAGCAGGAGGTTTGCAAGTGTAGGATCATATCATACAGAAGAATTCCTGTAACAGCATTGACTTGAACAAAAGCTTAAAGAAGAAACAAAAGAAGTATTAAAGAAAACTTCACAACATTAAAATTGGCAAAAAGTAGAGAAATTATTTTGGTATAGGAATGAGGTATACAACAACTTGGGAACACATAAAGATGTTCTCATGTTCAATATAAAATATAATTATAAAAAAGCCAATAAGCAAATATAAATTAAGGGTAATACTTAATAGACACACACTTCTAACTTTTAAAAACAAAATATAAGTAACATAAATAATATAGACTAATTAAATATTATTGATATGTTAAAATTTAACTCTTAAAATAAACTCAAACTAATTAAATAAGAAGCAAACTTATAATTGATGATATCATTGAAGTAATTTTTATAAATTATCTATTTGAATCGAATTTAATCGATGTAAGCATATTATTATTATCACATGTATTTCATTATTATTTAAAAGATCTTATTAAAAAATTAAAAAATTAAAAATGCAAAAAAAATCAATTACAATATCTCCTGGGACCTTTAAGGAAACTTCAAATCTACCACAATCTGCACAATTTGATAAACTATATATTAAAAAAGCACGAGATGTAGTTTTTTTTTTCCGAAAACATGTTATTCCATAATAGAAAAAGATTTTAGAGTTATACGACTTCCTCATAAACAATCATTTTCCATATTAAGTTGGAAATTCAAATTGTTTCACCACCATAGCTTTTGGCTAGGAGATGAAACAAGAGACATGAAGTAATTTTCTGAAATTCGAGCAAATTTATATTTTAGTTCATTAATTTAGATCGAATCGAGTTCATACTACTTTATTATGTCTAATATTATGTTAAAAAATAGTGATGTATATATAATTATGCACTTAGCCACTTATAGGTTTGGAAAGCATGATATTAGTAGAAGTCAGGAAAATAAAAAATTTAATTTTTTTATTTATCATCAAACAACAATTCTTTTAATTTTTAAACAATATTATTTAAAATCAATCTTTTATTAAATTATTTTTATAATAAATAACTTTCAATTTGTAGTTGTGTATACATAGTCTGAACTTTCTTGATCTAAATTCTATATAAATTTTTTTTAACAAAACTCCCATACTCTCTCTAAAAAGAACAACACCAATAACAACGACAACAGCAACAACAATAAAATAACATCTAGTAGAAATTTTATTAACATGCGAAATTTAGAGAGGTTCAATAGTACATAGTCTTACTTCTAACTAATAGAGAGACTATTTTCAAATGACCCACATGAAGAAAAATAAAAAATAAAAAATGATTGAATGTAATACTTCAAACATTTATATACGTAACTTTCGAAGAATTTAGGATTCACCAATCACTTTTATCTTCTTTTTCTTCTATAACATCAGTGAACCATTAATTCTACTAAAATAATTAAAAAAATAAAATGATGCATTTGCTCTTATTGGTTGGTTATGAATATTGGTTTTCTTGTCGGATTGACACTTACGATTCGAGAGAGGTGCGTTTATAATATGTGGCCATTTCACAAATAACTTTCCACCTTTTTTAGTATCTTTCTGGGGACGGAACTATGTAAGAACACAGTCAACGGTGGTAAGTTCCTACAATGTTTCTTCATGTTTTTTGAACAGTTCAAGGGAGGGGACAAAGGAGAATGAAATGCAGGTTTTGGTTCCAAGAATTCGGGAAGTGAAAATAAAGGGCATAGAAGTTTAAGGGAAAAAAAAAGGAAGATTTGAGATGATATGAGAATAGAATCTGGAAAATGAAAAGAAATTGTTCTTTGTCACGATCAGAATAAGTATTATATGAAACGAACAGACAAATATAAATTAATAGCAATGTGAGATCTTCGAGGATATCGAGGAACAAATAAATATAAATTCAGATACTCTAATAAAAAATTTTATGACAAAAGGACAAGCAAATCACAAGTTCAGTTCGTCACGTTCAAATTCAGGAATAAAGAAATTAAGAACTGATTCGTTAAGAAGTATATATATATATATATATATATATAAGTTACACCCAGTACCTCGGTAGACCGCGATGATACGACGTCGGTTCTTTCATTATTCTGGTCAGAAATTAGAACAGAGTCCTTTCCTACACCCTTGTACCAAATAAATAATATAACTCGATCGAACTATAATGAAGTTTGCAAAAACTGATGGTGGACCATACAAATATAGTACCTATCGTTCTCATTGCTTTTTCTAGCAACAATCGAATCCATCTAGTAAGAATTCATTAACAGGTTTGATTTTTCAGAAGACGATGTAATGGCTTCAGCATTTAATGGCATCAGCATTTACTTCTTCTTTTTGTTCCCTGTCAGATTAGCACTAACTATGGTTCACCTTAAATTATTTGTTCAAATCAATAATTTAAAATTAAGCGAAACTCAATTTAAATAGGGTTATTAATACAAATATTTTTCTTTTTTAATTTTAAGAAAAGGGTATTTATAAAACTTATAAAAATCACAATATAATAAAAAAAAGAATAAATAGTTCTCTCCAAACTAGAAATATATAATTATAAAATAAGTGAAGGATTTTTCTTTATTGATTTTATTTCGATTTGGATATAAGTTAAAGAAGTAATGGATGTTCATGAAATTGAGTTTAGATTTGAACTCAATTACAAATTGAAACATGTTTTAGCTATCATAACAATTCATAGGTATAAACAAACTTTACTAATTTATAACCAAATTACAAATTCTTATTTTTGATTGTATCAATATGACTAACATATAGATAAATTACAAATGAACTAAATTAACTAGAAAATAAATAAAAAGCAGTTGGAGAAATCATTTTGTGTAAATGAGCATCCAAACCATAAATAAGCTGAAGTTTTCATAATATTGTTGCAAATTCAATTCAGTTTAGATTGCAGCCCTCATTTTTCAGTGTGATGCTTGAAAAAATCAGAAAAAGATAAATGATTCACTTGGATATCTCCAAGTCACTGTAACAATTGCACCAAACATGAACTGTTCCATTGGAGCATCATTGCTGTCATGATTCATTTCTTCAAATTCAGCGTCACACAAGTTTTATTTCTAGCATCAAATAACCTTGTTTATATGTTGAATGGTCCAATGGCTTGATCATTAAGCTCACAAAACATCAAAGCATAGCTGCCAAGTCTCAAAAGGACATATAAATACCTAGACAACTTTTTCAAGCATAAGGCAACTTCACTCTCTTGCTCATGAGATGATAAAGTTGCTGCACTCTTTAATGTGATCTTAAGGAATCAAAAAGTATCAATTCCAATGGATTCTGCAGACTGAAAATGAGACCAGTATTCCTTCACCAGCTGTCCAAACAGGGAATCTTCCTTTCTCATCAACTTCTGGGGTTCATCATACTCTACTATGTTTCCTGATGAACGACAGAAACTCATCAATGCAGTCTGGTTTTGAATAAAAAATGCATTCCCTATTAAGCTATCGACATTCGGATGCATTAAATAGACAAGTTGAGGAAAGAAAAGTCACCATCTTTCATGGCAAGAATCATAGTGCAGTCCATAACTGTTGGTATCCTGTGTGCTACTGTGATCACAGTGCAATCTGCAAATTCAGTCCGAATGGTTTTCTGCAAAATCAAGTCAGTTGCATTGTCAATGGATGCAGTTGCCTCGTCAAGCACTAGTATCCGGCTTCTCCTCAAGAGGGCACGTCCCAAACAGAAAAGTTGCCTTTGTCCCATGCTCCAGTTTGATCCATCTTCAACAACTGCATTGAAAAATTCTTCAATTCTATGGAGACAGAAAGTAAAGCAGGCACACTTTTTCTGCATGATCTGGCGTACAGAACTTACCTAAAGAGCTCAGATCTTCCTCTTTCTCCTGGATGGTCTCTCGGAGTTGACACTTCCCAAGAACCTGCATAAAGTGCAACCAAAACTCATACAGAAAGAATTGGAGTAGAAGATCAACTCTTCATTACTCTATGTTAAAGATGATTAGAGACTTACCTCCCATATTTCCTGATCAGTATGTTGAGATAGGGGGTCTAAATTGTATCTCACTGTCCCATTGAAAAGTGTAGGATCCTGAGGTATTATTCCAAAACGTGACCTTAAATCATGAAGCCCTACCTTAAAGATGTCAATGCCATCTACCACAATCTTTCCTCCTGCAGGCTCCACCAGACGAAACAAAGCATTAATAAGAGTAGTCTTTCCACTACCTGTTCGACCAACAATACCAATCTTGAGGCCTCCTTCAATTGTGCAACTAATCCCTTGAAGTACTAATGGTGTGTCAGGCCTATATCTGATCTGTTTAAATTAAATTTTCTCAGTAAACAGATATGGAAATTGTAACCTGAAATCAATTACAGAAGCCTAACTCACCTGCAAGTCACAGATATCCACTTTTCCCTCTGACGGCCAATTAGTTGGTGGACGGTTATCTTCCACAATCTCAGGAGCTTCACCTGGTATATGCATGTACTGATCGAGTCTTTCAATCGAAATGATGTAATTTTCAAGGGTGCACTGGTTTTGAATGGACGTAACCAGGGACAAGTTCAGTGACAGGCCATATGATAGTGCCATTCCAATAAATCCTGGTGGTCACCAAAACATTTATATTGAGAACTGTGAATACCCAATATATCCAGATGATTGCTAGTTTTGGAAATGCATCTTTTCATGAATATCTGGATGATCACCAGAGCCAAAAGTTCCAGGAGGAAGCAAGGTCTTGCAGAGGGCTGAAGAGGCAAGAACTGTGGCGCTGACTAATTCAAGCCGTTGAATCAACCACTCCCTAGCTGCAAAGTTGAGGAAGAAAGTGCTAGCATTTTTGTCAATGAGGTCTAGATTCTTTTCAAAAAATCGTTCTTCCTCCTTGAATGCTCTCATTGTGATGGATCCAGCAGCTGATTCAGCTAGATGACTAGCCAGTAAAGAATTGGATGTGCCGTTGATCCTCATCAACTCTTTTGCAGATGAAAAGTAATATCTCTGTGGACATGAACACATAAAAGAAATTTTTATCCATTCACATATTCACATCATCACAAGATGTTTGTTTCTGCCAGTCTAACCCCAAGTAATCTTAGTTCATGAAGCTTGGGAGACTTCACAATCATTCTTTAAGCTGTAAAAATTCTACAAGAGATGATGAATTTTCTTCATAGGTACCTGCAAGTGAATTGCCAGATAGATCAAAGGTACTGAGACAAATAAAACTTGCCAAGTAACTACTGTCAGTATTCCAAGATTCAGGTAAGCATTTAAGGTTGCCCCAACTGCAGTGATCAAGCCAAATGGAAGATCAAGATCAACAATACTTATGTCAGATGAGACCCGGCTAAGAATTCGTCCAAGAGGTGTCGAATCATAGAACGATACTGGGGCACGGAAGAGTGAGTTCAGCAGCTGGAAGAACAAAGATTTTGCAGACTGAAGGCCTAGCACAGCTGTGAAGATCGATCTACATAAGAAAGACAATGTTGTAGCAGATCCAATAATCAAGTGGACAACAATCAACCGTGATGTGCTCACATTAGCATTATTAAGACTTGCAGCCCTCCAAGAGTTCTGTGCAACCTGACCAGTAATAAAATAATGTGACCAAAAACAGCCAAAGTGAAGTATAAGTAGCCATTGTTCTGATTCATGTACTGAATATAAGGCTTAAACCCTCTGTCTCCTACTTCTTTCTCTTCATGCTTGATTAATTGATCACCTAGGGATCCTTTATGCTGCTCCTCTATATTTGTGCTCTCAATCTTCCTGTTAGATAATCTGTTTCTCTTCGGAGCAGCAGTGTTCATAAGCCTGCAAGAACCTGCTATTTCTTTGTGTGCATAGACGATTTCCTGAAATTCCAGGCTTGCAGCCAATAGCTGATGGTATGTGGCTGCTCCTGCTATTTCTCCCTCTGACATCAACTGTCAAAAAATCAACAAGTATCACAAGGAAAATACTTATTTAACAGCCAATTAGTCCTGGATGTTACATAGACTTAAAAAACATACTAACCAAAATAGAGTTGCAAGCTGGTAGAAAGTCAACTTGATGAGTTACTAGCAAAACTGCTTTTCTTGAGAGTGCTCCCATGACATATTCCTTACAAAAAATGTTAATTACCTTCCAATGAGTAGAATGTTTAAGAACATCTCAAAGGATTTAGGTTTAGAACATCTCAAAGGATTTAGGTTTTGTTACAACCTTAAATATAGTTGTGGCATTTTCTGCATCCAAAGCACTAAATGGATCATCCAACAGGTAGATATCGGCATCCTGATAGAGAGCACGAGCAAGTTGAACGCGCTGCTTCTGACCTCCGCTCAGGTTGATTCCTCTTTCACCTATAACAGTCTGATCTCCATGAGGTAGAAGTTCCAGATCTTTCAGTAATGAACATCTCTCAAGTGTATCTTGATACCGTTGGCTATCCATTTCTGACCCAAACAATATATTTTCTTGTATGGTTCCACTTTGAATCCAAGCTGTTTGAGAAACATAGCCAACCCTGCCACTAACCTGAACCTGTATAATAGCAATCATCAAATCAAATGTTATAATAAGAAGTGACTCGGGTGTTAGAACTGTTGATTTTATTGGCACACCTACAGTTCCTTGTGTATTTGGAACTTCTCCAAGGATAGCTGTTAGAAGTGTTGATTTTCCTGAGCCAACTTCACCACTTACAGCCACTATTTCACCAAGTCTAACCTCTAAGTTTATATTCCTGAGTGTAGGCTTTGATGGATTCTCTTCCCATGAAAAGTTAGCTGATTTCATAAGAATGGCAGGAGTGACATCCCCGCTATTCCGAATTTTCTGGACATCATCAGTTGTCAACTCCGGTGCCTTGAGGAACTTCAGAATACGCCCAAAGGCCACCTTTGCTTGAATGACTGTTCCAATAATGTCAGGAATGGATCGAATCGGATCTTGAACAATGCGAAACATAGCCACAAAAGTGAAAACATTGTTAGCATGCAGAGGAATTTTGAGAAAATAACATGCGCCAAAGGTTGCAGCAGATACAAAAACAGGAGAAGACCAGAAGATGAAGTTATCATATGCTCTGCAGAATTGCACTGCACACAACCATTTATACTCTACTTTCCTTAAATTTTCGATAACATTCTTGAAATGAGTTTCCCAAGCATATAATTTCAACACTTTCATGTTAACAAGAGCCTCAGAAGTAGCTTTCAATCTCTCATCCTGAGCGATCATGAGTTTTCTTTGAAACTTATTCTGTAATTTTGTGACTGGACTGTTGCTTAACAAAGTGACTAGTATAGCCCCTAATGCAGCAAATGTTGCAAGTCCTACAGCACGGAAGAGAATTACGAGAGAGAGGCAGAGCTGGAGGCTTGTTGTCCATGTCTGATGGAACCAAAACGGGAACTCCCCTATTCGATAAGCATCAACTGTAACATAGTTCATAATCTTACCACCAGAGTGCAACAATCTACCTGCATTAGATAACCTTAATTGCTTCTTATAAATTGCAGAAGTGAGCAAAGATCTCACCTTCAAACCAATAAGCCTGCACCTAAAATGCCACTGCCTTTGAGCCAAGGACTCTATGTTTTTGGAAATGAAAAGCATCAAAGCCATTATGTAACCTTCATATCTAAAACTTGTTTTTCCCTCTGCAACCAAAACGAAAGTGTTCAGAAGCAGAGGCCCAGCTGATAAAGTAACTATCTTGATTAAAGCAAAGAACCCAGAAATAAGAATATCCTTCCAGTGACACATTATGATTGTTCTCAACATTGACGGTTTAGACAGCGTTTCAGCTTGCTTCTGTTCGTTGAGTTGTTCCAAGAACTGCAAATAACAAGTTTCAGCCCGATCTGCTGGTCGCAACTTCGGTATATCCTGATCCTCAAGAGTATGTTCACTGCCCTTTTGCATCAATGGATTCAACCACCAAAATGTCATTCTACTAAAAAGTCCTGCTTCAGCAAATTGAGTAACCTGAACGACAGAGCCATTTCCAGCATTTGGAGGAGCATCCTGATTGCTATCAGTTTTCTCAACTTCATTTTTGTACGCCTTAAAAGCATACAGGAGCAACAATATTGCTCCTGAAGAAACAAAGCATCTAAATCTACCATAACTGATACCCCTTTTCCTGAAACAGCTGTGATTATACTTAGAACACAGACAAATAATGCGACCATGAAAGCAAGAATGGACAACAGTTTCAGGAGCAATCTTGGACGATGTTTCCTCCCAAAATTTATAGTCAAAGCAACCAATGACCAGGTAAACCCTTGAAATAACGGTAATAACCACTTTTTCAATGGTAAAGCTGTGCTGATTTTCCTCAACCTGTCTTCCAAGCTCCATATTCCGAACCCCAAATACACAAATCCGAGGCAGACATTGAAGATTACAGAAGCTACTTGTAATCTTGAAAAGTTTTGAAATCGAAGTGAAAGTTTGTCTGTTTGTGAAGATGATTTATATGTCAAAGTGAGTAATAGCACAGCTATAAGCAAAAAATCGTTGAAGATGATGGAGGCCTGATTGATGTATGAGGTAGGTTGACGTAACAACAGAAGACTAAATCCTGAGAGCTTTGCACCTGAACTGTCTTCTTCCCCGCAAAACATACCCCACAATACTCCCATTTTTTTTCTGTATGTTCGATCTTCAGAACCTGAGTTGCATAGAAAGGAAAGTTACAGTCACAAGAAGAAGAGACCCTGAAATATACAAACACTAAGTCTAGCAATTCTGATGATTTATTGGCACAGAAAATGAACAAAGCAAGAAAAGGTAACAACTAACGGAGAAGAGGGCAAAGAAAAGTGATCAGAGGCATGACAGAATTTTTTCTGTGATCAGAAATCATGAATAGAATGTCCTGAAGCACTCAGTTGTCCTGAAGCTAGAGATTTTCTGCACGTTAAAATGAACAGCTGGTGCTAATTCAACCTTATCAGTAGGCTATTTTCTCGTTGAAGGTATTAGAGCGTCCGTGCCAACAGACTGCTTTCTTAATTAAAATGTTAGAGTGCACGTTCCAACAGGCTGTTGTCTAGCAAAAGATGTTAGAGCAAATATGAATTCATTTGGAAACAGAAGCCTGAATAGCTAAGAAGCCGGAGATGTGTAATTGTAGGATAGAATGTAAGAGCATTCACTTAAGAAGTGAACAAAAGCTTGGAGGGTAAATTTAACACCTCTAAAGAAAACTTCACTACCTTGATATTGGTGAAAAGGCTTGATCTTTTCTTTACTTTCAATGTCAAAACAACTTTGAAGCTTTAGCCATTGATTTTTCCTTCAAGCTTCGAAGAGAAACTGAAACCCTGTCATGAAGTTTCAAAGGCTTAAGAACTCTTTAGATGCAGGAAGAAGTATTTCTACATCAGCGGGTTTGACACGAAACTTGGGACAGAATGGTGTTCTTTGTCACGATCAAAATAATTATAAATTAATAGCAATATGAACTGTTCGAGGCTATTGAGGAACTCAATTACTGGCATGAAATCTGCGAGAATCTGCACGACAAATACTAATCTGTAACTCGAAATGTAATTAAGAAAACAAGAACAGATCAGTATCACTGCAATAGATTTGGTTTTATTAGTAGATATTTGGTTTTTTTTTTTTTGAGAAACCAATTATCATAAATTTGGTCAACTATAATTGCTTTAGATATCAGAACGACCATTCACATTTATCGAGACATGTTTGCCTTGCCATGATTTATGATACATTATAATAAAATTCCATTTAACAACTGTACTAATTATTACTTTAATGAGAATAATAGTGACGAAGAAGAATTGATTTCAACTTAAAGATTGGCATTCCATGATTAAAAAAAAAAAAAGTAAGATCCTATAATAACGATGTTCTACAGTAATTCAACTTGGAAAATTGATAAGCTTCATATTACAATCAGTTCTCTGATCATACAAGTTTTTTATAACAAAGCACAAGCAATCCCCAGGTCAGTTTGTCAAGTTCAAATTCAGGAATAAAGAAAATAAACACTGCTCCTAAATCATGATGACCAATCAAACAAGTTGGTCACGAAACTATGCAAAACTACAAGTTCATACAATGACTTCGTGTGGGGAACTCGATTCAAACAGTGCTTGCAGGTTATTTCATAAGTTACTCGTAAAAGGATTTTTTTTTTTCTTTTAGGATAAGGGCACTGCCAAAACTTATGAAACTCGAAGAACTGAACTAAATTTAACAAAAAAAAGAGCAAATAGTTGCTCTCCAAGTCAGAAATATATGAATGTACAAGAAGTGAGGATTTCAATGTGATTCTGCAGACTGAAAATGAGACCAGTATTCCTTCACCAGCTGTCCAAACAGGGAATCTTCCATTCTCATCAACTTCTGTGGTTCATCATACTCCACTATGTTTCCTGATTAGAACAGAAACTCATCAATGCATTTCTAAATTTCTGTTTTCGAATGAAGATGCATTAAATAGACAAGTTTGAGGAATGAAGGGTCACCATCTCTCATGGCAAGAACCATAGTGCAGTCCATAACTGTTGGTATCCTGTGTGCTACTGTGATCACAGTGCAATCTGCAAATTCAGTTCGAATGGTTTTCTGCAAAATCAAGTCAGTTGCATTGTCGATGGATGCAGTTGCCTCGTCAAGCACTAGTATCCGGCTCCTCCTCAAAAGGGCACGTCCCAAACAGAAAAGTTGCCTTTGTCCCATGCTCCAGTTTGATCCATCTTCCACAACTGTATCCCAAAAACTTAGTAGTCTAGCAAGCAACCAAAAAGCTTAAGTAGACTTGGCAAAACCAGCCCAAATTCAATGCAAGAAGAAAAAATTTTCGGGTTTTGAACTCTACTCGGACCCGCCTGAAATTTTGACTCGAAACTCAATCAAGCTTCAGACAGGACGCGAACCTACAAAAAAATTCATTGGGGCCCATGTTGGTAGTAGTGTCCTAAGCTTACCTAAAGAATCTAAACCTTCCTCTTTCTCCTGAATGGCCTCTCCAAGCTGACATTTTCCCAATACCTACATATGTACAAGCAAAACTCTCTATCAGAAGGCATTAAATTAGAAAATAAAGTCCTGATTCCTGGAGGAGACAGGGAGCAGGAACTGACCTCCCAGATCTCCTGATCAGTGTGTTGAGATAAAGGGTCCAAATTGTATCTCACAGTCCCGTTGAAAAGTGTAGGATCTTGAGGTATTATTCCAAACCGTGATCTCAGATCATGAAGCCCAATTTTAGAGATATCAATGCCATCTACCATAATCATTCCTCCTTCAGGCTCCACCAGGCGAAATAGAGCACTGATAAGAGTAGTTTTTCCACTACCAGTTCGTCCAACAATACCAATCTTGTGACCTCCTTCGATTTTACAACTAATCCCTCGAAGTACAAGTGGAGAATCTGGCCTGTACCTGATCTGCTTAAGAAGAACTTTCTCAGAACAATTAAAACCTTCCCAGATTGTCATTTTTGACATCAAACAAGAAAACCAAAACTTGCCTGCAAGTCACAGATGTCCACTTTGCCCACTGCAGGCCAATTGGGTGGGGGACGGTTTTCTTCTATGATCTCAGGAGCTTCACTTGGTATATGCATGTATTGGTTCAGCCTCTCAACAGAAATTATATAATTTGCAATGATACATTGGTATTGAATCGATGTAACCAAGGACATGTTTAATGAGAGACCATAGGAAAGTGCCATTCCAATAAATCCTGTGGGGTGATAGGATTATGACAGTTCTTCAGGAAACCAGTCAAAAGAAAAACAGCTTGCATAAATGTGATACTCACCTGAACTAAATGTTCCAGGAGGAAGCAACACCATGCAAAGCGCAGCAGAAGCAAGAACAGTTGCACTAATCGATTCTAGCCACTGAATCAACCATTCATTAGAAGCAAAACTGTGGAAGAAAGGACTAGCATTTGTGTCAATTAGTTCAAGATTCTTTGCAAAGAAGCGGTCTTCCTCCTGGAATGCCCTGATTGTCATGGCTCCAGCAACTGATTCAGCTAAATGATTTGCTACTAAGGACTTGGTTGTGCCATTGATCCGCATCAATTCTTTGGCCGAGCCAAAGTAATATCTCTTCAGAGATAGGGAATGAAAATCATCAGCATTCAAAATTTTCAGAGGATAAATTAAATATGCATAACAGTACATCCTGAGATAGACCAGGATAATAAAACAGGAAGTGCCTTTATACCTCTCAAGAAATGCAAATTCTACTGAAGATGAAATTGTTAGTACCTGCAAACGAATTGCCAGATACACCATGGGAATGGAGACAAACAGAACTTGCCAGGTAACAAGAGCAAGTACTCCAAGATTACTATAAGCATTTATAGTGGCCCCAACAGCAATGACTAAGCTAAATGGAACATCGAGATCAACAATACTCAGATCGGATGAGACCTAAGAATGAAGAAGAAAAAGCACAGAGTTATTTGGCTGCAGATCATCCATCTAATCGGAACAACATACTATCTTTATCGATACTTACTCGACTAAGTATTCTTCCAATAGGTGTTGAGTCATAGAAAGACATGGGAGCACGAAATAGAGATTTTAGTAGCTGTGAGAATAAGGATTCTGATGATTGAAGGCCCATAATGACCGCAGAAAGAGATCTAGAAAGCAAAACGAGCATTGAAGCAAATCCAATGATCAAGTAGACCACAATCAACTTCAGTGTACTAACATCAGGCTTATCAACATTAGCTGCCAGCCAAGAATTCTGTGTAATCTGATCAATAACGAAAGTAAGATGAGTAAGAATAGCCAAGGAAAAGTACAAGTATCCCTTGTTTTGATTCAGATACTGAATGTAAGGACTAAACCCTGCGTCCCCAACTTCTCTTTCTTCCTGCTTAATCAATTGGTCTCCCTTCGATGTTTTAAATTGCTTCTCTTCAAAGTCCTTCTTAATCTCCCTGGAAGATGATCCTTTTTTCTTATGAGCAGCAACCCCTGTGAGCCTGTCAGAACCTGCTGTCTCTTTGTGTGCATTGACAAGCTCCTGAAATTCTTGACTTGAGACCAATAATTGATGATAAGGAGCAGCTCTAAGTATTTCCCCCTCCAACATCAACTGTTAACAAAATCAGCTCAAATCAATGACTATAAATCAAGCAAAACTGTGGCAGAAAATGAGAGAAAGCAGTGGAGAATCTGATAAAACTAATTAACAGGACCATGATTCCTTTCAGTGAAATCTGAAATCAATACTGACCAACACAGAATCAAATGCAGGTAGGAAATCAACTTGATGTGTCACAAGCAAGACTGCTTTCCTTGAAAGTGCTCCCATGACATATTCCTGCCAAAATTTCCATTTTCTTTGTGATCAGAACAACCATTAAGACTCTCAAGTAGCAAAATCTTAAGAATCTCTAACTACATTGAATAAGGACGTTGCAGTTTCTG
>JAOQMM010000007.1:17355-37200 GCA_027563515.1 Erythroxylum platyclados
ATCTTGTGTGTCCTTTTTATCTCAATTTCTTTTATTGGTTTGTTTGCTCTATTCGGTTGGAGTCCATCTCCTATCATAAATATCAGAAGCAATAAAATTTAAGAAGCTTAACTCATTCATATATACTAAAAGCTTATTGGAGTTCTCCGATTGATAAAACATTCCTAATATCATGAAGTTATTTGTTCATGTTTATCTTTTCCAGGCTTGTAAGATTATGTCGTCAACGTGAAGTAATAGTTTCCAAAAATATGACGGTGCTTTTGGTTACTGTGGAAAGGGAATTAATTTGGTGACCAACAGATGGATATCGATAAATCCGAATCGGCGTCATGACAGAAAGCCTTTGTAGGCAATTAGTACTTCTACTATACCAGCTACAGTCTAGAGCTAGCTTGGATGAGTTGTTCCCTGCACTATGATGCCAACAAAATTATTAATAATGAAGTTGTTAATGCCAAACATAATGGACGATAATGATTATGGCCGTCCAATTGTACAATGAGCATATATAGCATACAAGAGAATTCTTAAGATTGACTCCAAAAGAAAAGCCAAACAATTGGTCAAATCCAAAATGATACTTTGTAATTTACAAGCAAATATGATTGGCGTTGTTGTTGGGGTGGCGGTGAAATCAACGTAGATGGAGTGGCTTCTAAGACAAGATAAATCAATTAAAAGACTGGAAAATGGGTCAGACGAAGCCTTTTGTTTCCTTTATCTTTTCTTTCCCTTTGTCAGTTAAGCTGATAAACCTCGTCCTTCCTTCTCATCAGTAGTACTATCAATAATGTCATAGTAAGTTTTGTTTTTGTTTTCACATCAACAGCTTAATTTGTCGTTGGCTTGCAGCAAGCAATGGCAGCTATCCGGTTGCTCTATCTTCTGGCTTTCTTCAACGTAGGAATTCAAGTCACTTTCTGCTTTACGGACCCTCGTGATGGTAAGCAATGCAGACCTTATTCGTTTCTTGATCTTAATATACATTCCAAAATAAATTATAAATAATAAATGGATCAAAGAAGGCTTGAAGGAATTCTTGCAGCTGCAGCGCTCCAATCCCTCAAGGATATTTGGGAAAATACTCCACCAAACTGGGACCATTCTGGCGATCCATGTGGAGAAACATGGGAAGGAGTGACATGTAACAATTCTAGAGTGACTGCATTGTGAGTGAGCATTCTCTAAATCCAGACTGGATTATTGGTTATTGTTTTCTGTTATTTTAACTAATTTTTTATATTAGAATCATAGAGATAAGGATAACTTGATTTGTGTGAGCTAGTCTCTCACATCTGTTAAGTTTTGTTTCAATATATATTCACAACAGTTGTAGTAATATAAAAACTCTTGGGAATTTCAAATTGCAGTAATACTATCATCTAATTTGAGAATATGTTAATAATAATGTTTCAATGAATTTGTAATAGAAATAGTCGTGTTATTATATTAATATTTTTAATCAAATGTTTTTCTAATAAGAAAAAATCAACGTTATTTATAGTATCAACACCCTTGTTTTATTTTTTTTGCATATATGTGTAGTCACATTTTTTTATTTATGCATAGTCCAAATATTTATTTATACAGGGGGCTATCAACTATGGGCCTCAAAGGCAAGCTAAGTGGTGACCTCGGGGCCCTGGCGGAATTGAGATCTTTGTGAGTTTTTATATTTAGGGAAAAAAACCAGATAACAACTTCGCAATATCAACATGAAAACCTCATTTATTCAGTTTAAGTTATGTTGTAGGGACTTGTCACATAACCCAGAGCTCACAGGTTCCCTCACTCCACGGTTAGGTGATTTGAAAAAGTTGAATACTCTGTAAGATATCCAATCCAATCATAATAATACTTAGTTTCCAGTTGTTTTCCATATTCAACAAATTCTTTTAATTTATGTTGTTCAGTATATTAGAGGATTGCGGATTCACTGGTAATATTCCTGATGAGCTGGGCAACCTTACAGAGTTATCCTTCCTGTAAGAATTTAGTAAAGCATCATGTAAGTCATAAATACATACCATAGTATTAGTAATTAGTATTTGTTGGGTAGGGCTCTCAACTCAAACAACTTAACCGGTGGAATCCCACATTCTTTGGGCAAACTCACAAAACTATACTGGCTGGACCTAGCTGATAATCAATTGACAGGGCCTCTTCCAATCTCGACTTCCAACAATACCCCTGGATTGGACTTCCTTCTTAATTGTAAGCACTTGTGAGTATAATTTACCAATCCCAGCTCTAGTAATTAATTAAGAATGAATAATTGCACTGAAATTACTAAAAGAAATTATATGACCATGCGTATGCGTGCGTTGCGTGCAGCCATTTCAATAAAAACCAACTTTCAGGTCCAATTCCCCCAAAACTTTTCAGCAGTCGCATGGTTTTGATTCACTTGTAAGTTGCTTAATTTTCTGCTATTTTCAGTTTCAAATTGACTTGATATTGATTTGCGATTATTATTGTAAACAGGTTATTCGACGGAAATGAATTTAGTGGAAGCATCCCATCTACATTGGGACAAGTTCAGACACTTGAGGTTCTGTGAGTAAAAAGCGGCAACCATTGTGATTTAGGCTTATTTTATTTTCAAGTAGCTAGTATTATTCTGACAGTCAAGTCTGATTTGGTGCACAGTCGACTTGATAGAAATGGCTTGACTGGAAACGTTCCGTCGAGTTTTGACAACCTCGTGAACATGGTCACATTGTGGGTGCATCCATTCTCCATTCTCCATATCCATATTTTACATTCATTCACAATCATACAACAAGTTTGTTTTTCTTTCAGGAATTTAGCACACAACAAACTGGAAGGCCCGTTGCCAAACTTTACTCGCTTGAATAGCCTCAATTATGTGTAAGTCCATCACTTGGATAGTTTTATACATATATTTTTTCAACTTCGTTTATAAATGTTGTATTGAGCAGGGACCTTAGCAACAACTCTTTCTCCCCGTCTATTGCTCCTGTTTGGTTCTCAACCTTACCATCGCTCATTGCTTTGTAAGTCTCGTCCGTCTCTCACACCTGAGATCTTAATTCTGTAATTTCTTATGCTCTACTTGTCCCATCCATTCCAGGGTTGTAGAATATGGACCACTTGAAGGTTCTTTGCCATCAAAAATTTTCAGCTTTCCACGACTAGAAACAGTGTCAGTTTTTACTTTTTTTTTTTTAATTGAATATGAACTTTTTGATAGTCTACAGGGTTGTAGTGAAATTGAAGAAAGTGTTTTTCCAGGTTATTGAGGAACAATGCATTAAGTGGTACGTTGAATATGAATGACAGCGTTGGTCCTAAACTTCAACTAGTTGATCTGCAGAACAACCAGATTTCCTCTGTAAATCTAACTGCCGAGTACACCAATAAATTAATGTGAGAAATCAATTCTAAAGGCGTCAATGAATTTCATACTCACCTTCTTCATTCTTAATTTTGAATATGATTCATCAGACTTATAGGAAATCCAGTGTGCACTGCCCTCTCAAATACCAATTACTGCCTTCAGGAGCAGTCTACGAGGCCCTATACCACTAACCTAGCAAATTGTGGTAGCAAACCATGTTCCCTAGACCAGAAGCTTAGCCCTCAAAGTTGCGAATGTGCCTATCCGTTAGAAGGCACATTTTACTTCAGAGGAATCTCTTTCAAAGATGTGTCCAGTGTTAATAGATTTCACGCCTTGGAGATGAGCATTTGGGTAGCATTACGCCTACCTCCTGGTTCAGTTTTTCTTTACAACCCTATTTTCAACGCAGATGACTACCTTCAGGTGCAGGTTTCACTCTTTCCTGCAAGTGGAAAATACTTTAATAGGTCTGAAGTTCAAAGAATTGGGTTTGAACTCAGCAATCAAACCTACAAGCCTCCATCAGAATTTGGTCCCTACTATTTTACTGCATCTCCTTACCCTTTTCCAGGTAGGATGAACATTTGATTTCTTTTCCTTTGTTGGTGTTTGAACTGCATTTCACCAAAAAAGTGTTTGTACATGTGTTAGCCGCACACGGGGCTCCTGGTCTGAGCACTGGTTTAGTTCTGGGGATAGGAATTGGCTGCGCTATTTTGGTTTTGAGCCTTGTTGGAGTAGCGATGTATGCTATTCGCCAAAAGAAACGTGCCGAAAAAGCCATTGGATTAAGTAAACCATTCGGTAATCAAATCTATACATGAGATCCCTTTTGAAAACTTTTCGCTTAGCTTATTAACATATGTTATTCACACCAGCATCTTGGGCGTCAAGTGGAAAAGACAGCGGCACTGCGCCACAATTAAAGGGAGCAAGATGGTTTTCTTATGATGAACTTAAAAAGTGCACCTCAAACTTCTATGAGAACAATGAGATAGGTTCTGGAGGATATGGCAAGGTGAAACTCCTGGATTTTCTGATCTCTTTTCCAAGTTGATTCATGATATTCCTGATGATTCTGTCTCGTCTCCAGGTCTATAGAGGAATTCTTTCTGATGGCCAAACGGTGGCAATCAAAAGAGCTCAGCAAGGATCAATGCAGGGCGGACTCGAGTTCAAGACTGAAATTGAGCTGTTATCACGAGTTCATCATAAGAATCTTGTTAGCCTTGTGGGTTTTTGTTTTGAACAAGGAGAGCAAATGCTGGTATACGAATATATGCCCAATGGAACACTAAGAGAAAGCTTGTCAGGTATCTTCTTAGCCAATGAATTAAATATGTTGTGTTTTGACCTACCTTGGCAGTTTTAATCCCTGTACGTGTGTATGTATGTTACAATCTGTTATTCTTGGTAATATAGAGGAAATAAATTTCCATTGTCCGGACAGAAGATAAAAGAAAACGGATGCTTTTGCCAACTATATAATAAAGGTCTCTGGTGCAGGGAAGTCCGGCATTCAGCTTGACTGGAAAAGGAGACTCCGGATTGCTCTTGGCTCAGCTAGGGGGTTAGCTTACTTACATGAGCTCGCAAACCCTCCTATAATTCACAGAGATGTCAAGTCCACGAACATCCTGTTGGATGAAAATTTAACGGCCAAAGTTGCAGATTTTGGTTTGTCTAAATTGGTATCGGACGGTACAAAAGGGCATGTTTCAACACAAGTCAAGGGAACCCTGG
Organism: Erythroxylum platyclados; assembly: GCA_027563515.1. Lineage (NCBI taxonomy): Eukaryota > Viridiplantae > Streptophyta > Magnoliopsida > Malpighiales > Erythroxylaceae > Erythroxylum > Erythroxylum platyclados. Next base: position 22,466 of record JAOQMM010000007.1, read on the forward strand.
TGAGTATCTCCAACAATTCTCATAAGGAAATTTGTAACATTTAATGGCTTGGTTAACGTGACGGCGATGGTTATTGGCAGGGTTATTTGGATCCAGAATACTACATGACACAACAATTAACCGAGAAGAGTGATGTTTACAGTTTTGGCGTTGTAATGTTAGAACTGATAACAGCTAAGCAGCCCATTCAAAAGGGGAAGTACATTGTCCGCGAGGTGCGCATGGCTTTGGATAAGAATGATGAAGATTACTATGGTTTAAGGGAAATGATGGATGCGGTAATTAGAAACAAGGGAAATCTCGTAGGATTCAGGACGTTTGTGGATTTGGCCATTCAATGTGTTGAAGAATCAGCCGCAGACCGTCCAACAATGAGTGAGGTTGTCAAGGCAATAGAAATTATACTGCAGAACGATGGTATTAATACAAATTCAACATCTGCATCCTCTTCTGCAACAGATTTTGGATCTTCCAGAGGTGCCCTTAGACATCCATATGAAGATTTACCTAAAAAGTATGTTAACCAAAATGATGCATTTGATTACAGTGGCGGCTATACCCTTCCGGCAAACGTGGAACCAAAATAGACACTTTGTAAGATCTATACGCTTAACCATTCCCTTGTCTGATTATCCTTTTTATGTAACAGTTTAAACTGGAAGCATATTATTTGTCAAATTTTAAATATTGTTCAACATTTCTAAACTACAATAACCACATTCTCAAGTGTAATATATAGACTTCGGACTATTTTTTCTTTTTACTCGAAATACATGCGTTTATCATATATAAGGTAAATTATGTTAAAAATCCAAATTTCACTAAAAACCTTCCTACTCACATGATCAATTTTTTAACAATTAAAATTATAAACTTTTAATTTATCTAAAATTGGACACAATCAATTTCCATGTCTATCATTTTACGAATGTAAAACATTAACAATCGTAATTTTAAAATTTTAAAAATTATTTGAAGGAAAAAAGTTATACTAATATGACATATTAACTATTATATTTTATAAATCGACTTCAATTTTTTTAATTTATTAATAGGACCATTTCTTTTTCTTAATCTTTTTTCTCTATTTTTTTTATAAGATATTTTGACATGCTTTCAATTTGTCATGACTCATAAGTAAAAATGAAGAAAGACCTAAATGAGGGTAAAATTCCTATATCTTGTTTAGTTCTCTTATAGTTTTGCACGAACATGATTTATATTTTCGTCCCTTATTTTTTATTATTTTGTTATGTTGTCATTTTTACTCTTATCATTTTAAGTTTTCTTTTCGTGTTGTAGATTCTATTATATATTGTTTATGTTGATTTTAACGCTAACATACTATTATGTCCTGTTTTTTTTTAGAAAGTGAGGATTCGTCGTGTTTATTTTTTTATTACTTTCTTAGTTTTTTAATATGCTTCAATTTATTTATAAGAATGATTCATATTTTTAAGCTTGGAAAAAAAAATTAAATCTCAGTCATTTTATGTTTGTACTATTATAGTTTTTGCTTGCTTAGTATTTAGGACCTTTGACTTAGCCCGTGACTTTCTAAGCCACCTAATAGATAAAGTCCATTTTTTTTATTTTATAAGTAAATATGCATACTAGATTTCAAAATACTTTTAGATTCATTTTATATAAATACTTATATTTAATCTTGTAGATAAAAGTTTCAACTTGTTTAATATCAAAACATAATCAAGTTTTTAGTTTTTACATGGATAAAGGCCTAGTAGGTGACCGTATGCCATAGTGTACCTAAATACAAATCTAATTTAGCAACTACAATCATTAGGTCACCATATGCTTAATCCTATATAATCTACTTGGGGCTCGTCTATTTTAGGCTCATTTCGCAAATTAGGTTTTAATACCTTATTCTTTCACTTAAGTTTAATTTGGTAACTTAGGACCACTGCAATATTTTAGGCTAATTTAGTTATACATAAAATATAGGCTCATCGTTTGAACATAACAATTTCAAAGTTCTATAAGGTAATAAAAGAATTAAAGGAGAAAAGTACATATAAAATGCTATAAACTAAAAGGAACATAAGGAAGCAATGAAAGATCTTCTTCATCAATAATAACCTCCTCACTCTTAGCTTCCTCTTCCTTGTTATTAGTTAGCCTCAAGGTGGTCACCTTCTTAGATTCTAAAAAATAAAGCATTATGTTGGTAGGTAACAATCTTTGGGGTCTATCAGCTACTAACTTAGCTAGTTGACCAATATGGTTTTCTATATTGTGGATTTACATATTCTAATTTTGAATTGGAGCCTTAGTTATGGCTATGAAATTCATTATAAGTCCCATAAGTTTAGTTTCTCCTTATTTTATTATTGTTGATAGTATTCAGTGGAGGTTGCCTTTGAGTTTCTTGGCTACTCTATAAGAAGATCGATTGATCTCACCATTTTGAATTGTACTTATTACTATAGGGGTAAGTTCGAAGTTGTTAGTAATTCCCCTAATAATCAATTTGTTCAATTGTCCTAAAATAGGATTCGAAATCTTACAATCATTACTACTATGCTCCCCCTTAAACCAATCACAATGTAATTCTTGTGCAAGTTCAACTAATATACTTAAGTTATTAATTTTCCTCATAAATGCCTCCAATTGAGTTTCCAATGTAGTCAAAGCATCCTCATTGTGTATAATTATTGGGTTTATTGTCCTTCCCCTACTTGATTACCATTGCTAATTGTTCTTTGTCATCTCCTCAATCAATTCTAGGTTGAATTCTAGATTTTTGCAACATAAGAATCCCTACTTGCTACTTGAACCATCTACTTTGTAGATAAATCCAAACCATTATAAAATGTCTAAAATTAAAAATTTATCCAAACAAGGCTTGGAAATTTAGTTGACCAAAAGTCAACAATCATGACCTAGTATCTATTTTAGACTAAGTTTTATGAAGAGAGCTGAGTTAATAGGAGAATCTTATTACTATTACAATAATTGTTGTCCATGAGATGATACAAAATCTCCTAAACTTACAAATGGAGGTTTATAGGGATGCTTACAGTGATTTTAGGATACCCATTACTATTCATCAAAGAGATAAACTTAATTTAGGTATATTTTTTTTACTTTTGTTACTTGGTGGAAATTAATCATTACTTTATTTTATTTATAATGTTACTTCTGTTGTTTTATAGTTGCTTGGTAGGACCAATTCATAAGTGGAGTTCCAAAATTGAAAAAGTTTGTTAATCAAATTCTAAGTCAATGTAAGAGTGCAATAGGGTGTGAAAAGAATTGAAGCAAATTTAAATTCATCCATTCCAAGAAAAGGAATAGATTGGAACACAAAATATTAAACGACTTATTCTTTGTTCGATGCAATTTAAAGTTTTAAAAAAAGATATGTTATTATCAATATTGAGTTGAATATAATTTCTCGTAATATCTTAATAATTTAATTTTATTTGTTTGTTATGACTCTTAATAGAACAAATAGTTCTATAGATCCAATTTATATTGATCTTATTGATCTTTTTAGTGAATTGGGTTTTAAAGGAATCGAGTTTGAAAGATGAGAGTGATTTGGAAGATAATCTTGAATAGGAAAGTATTGACATGTCATTTGATACAATGAATTTGAATGACGGTAATAATGAGACTCCTCTCAATGACGAAGATTATATACCAAATGAGAATTGAGGTCAATACAAATTAAGCAGATATTCGATTGAATGAACTTCAAGTTTTCATTTCTTCTCTTCTTTAAATTTCAGTTATATTTGATGCATATGTTAAATTATATATATGCTATATAAATATAAAATTTTTAACTATAAATGTTTTGGTTTCATGTTTCGCTTTTAGTTAGTTCTATTCCTTCACATTAACTTTTGTTGTAATACTTGAGTCATGAAAATTTATTATTTTACTTGAGTCATGAAAATTTATTATTCTTTTTATTTGATATTTTGAAGTAATTATTATTTATTATATGATAAAAATGTAACATTTTAAGTACTTTTTATTATCTTAAATTTTATATTTGTATAATGACTAAACGATCTTTTATATTAATTGTGAATATTTTTTATATGTGAAATAAGTGAGAAGTAATAATAATAGAAATAAATAAATTTTTATTATTATAATTTTTAGAAATAGTTTATAAAAAATATAAATTATAAGAACAATATATTAAAAGACTATTTTAAAATTTCGATAAAATTTAAGAATTATTTTATAATTTTTAAAAATTATCAAAATAAACCTACTATTAACCACTACCATTTACCACTACCTATATAATAACATATGAAAAAAAAATCATTATTGATAAAGAGATAATCATTGCCAATGGAATTAACACAAACATGAAATACAAGTTGCCTAACATTTGAATGTCACTCCACTAAAGGATTCTATCAAAGTTCTTTAACGAGTTTCCCTTGGGATGCGGAGAAACAATAAGATTCCCACCCAGTGTCATGTAGTAACATTGGAATATTAATGCTAGGGTTATCGGCTTTATTTACGGTTTAGTTCTTACATCTGGTTTTAGGGATGGCAATGGGCTAGGCTCTAAATTTTATTTTTTTTAAAAAGGCAAAATGACTTTGTTTTACGTTACTAGTCGGGCCTCTAGCCTGGCTCGATATTGGACTCAATCGGGCCAGGAAAATGAGGCTCAAGGCCCGATTAACTTAAGTTTGGCCCGTTGACTTCAGGTCAGGACCAGGCTATTCTGCCATCCCTATCTATTTCTTTCGTTGGTCATTTCTAGGTCTTGATCTGGTTGTAATGTTTCCTCCTTAAATTAATACCATTTTCATCTTTAAAAAAAACATTGTAATTAAATTTTGTACTGAACCAAGATTAGCATCTAAACCAAATACTGATGTACTAGATATATAAATCACAAGTTTAAGTTTATTCTAGATGATGAAGTAAACAGAGTTTGGAAGAATGTGGTTGTTTTTCATTGGATTTTGCGAAAAGCTTGTGAGCCTTTATATACACGTAAAAACAGAATCAGAAAGAGATTTACAAACTATACTACAGCTAATAATTTTACCTATTTTGATCTAAACTTATCTATAAAGAATGAATAGTAATCTTATTTACAAATATTGAATAGTTAAGATACATGTAAATATAATGTTATCATGCCCCCTCAAGCTCATGATGGGTAGCAATCGTGAGCTTGTGACGAAGACATTGGAATGCTAAAGAGAATAAAGGCTTGGTCATAAAATCAACAATTTGAAGAACAAATGTGATGTGTCTGATGAAGAGTGCTTTGTTAACAAAATGTATATTAATTTCAATGTGCTTGGTATAAGCACGAGTGATCGGATCAGAAGCAAGGAATGTAGCACTAAGAATATCACAACAGAGAGTAGGTATAACATTGGAGAAACCAATTTATCCAAGAAGAGAAGTGATCCAACAGAGTTCTGTTGCGAACAAAGGAATGCTTCGATATTCAACTTAAGCACTAGATCTGGCAACAGTAGGCTGTTTCTTAGCAGTCCAAAAGATTAAATTGGGCCTAAGAGCATCACAGTAGGCATGTAATTGAAGTGAGGAGGATTTGAGAAAGTGAATGTCATAAGATGATATCAATCAAAGATAACAGAGAATTTGTTTAATTGCATTCCAATGAACATCAGTGGGGCAATGTAAAAACTGGCGGACCTTATTCATAACAAATTGAATTTCAGGGCTGGTAAGGCAAAGATATTGAAGAGCACCAACAGTGCTTTGGTACTTAAAGGGTTCAGAAAGGGATATGTCATGATTTTTGGATAGAGAGAGAGACGAAGTAATCAGAGTGTGAATAGGTTTGTAATGATCAAGACTTGTCAGTTGAAGAAGATCATTGGTATATTTGGTTTAGGTAAGAAGAATACCGGTGGATATGGAACTAGCTTCAAGACCAAGAAAATGATGTAGTGGGCCTAAGTCTTTAATGGAGAAAGTGGAATGAAGATTTTGGATAAGGGTGGAAATGAAGAATGGAGACAAACCAATAACCAAAATATCATCCACATAAACTAAGACGAATGTAATTTGAGAGGAAGTGGTATTAATGAAGAGAGAAGGGCCAGATTTGGAGGAAGTAAAGTGTAAGTCAAGATGTTTCTGACTCAGATGATGAAATCAAACTCTAGGAGCTTGTTTGAGACCATACAGGGCTTTGTAAAGATGACAAACGTACTGAGGATAGTGAGGATCTTGAAAACCAGGAGGTTAGGACATGAAAACTCATTCATGAAGATGACCATGAAGAAAGGCATTATTAACATCAAGTTGGCAGACTGACCAATTTTTAGAAAAAGCAATTATAAGGATGAGACGAATAGTAATGGATTTAACAACAGGATTGAAGGTGTCAATGTAGTTAATACCAGAAGTTTGGTGAAAACATGTGGTAACTAGACGAGCTTTATAGCATTGAATAATGTCATCATGATTACGTTTGGTGCGAAACACCCATTTACAATGGCAATGTTAGCACTTGGTGGAGAAGGAACAAAAGACCAAGTATCATTGCGATGAAGTGCAGTGAACTCATCAAGCCTTGCCTGATTCCAGTGAAGAAATTTATTTGCTTGTGTAAAGGACATAGGATTAGGAGAAGATTTAGTAAGCATGGAGTAGGTGATGTAGTCAGAAAATGATCGAGGAGTACGAATCTGATCACAGGTCCGTGTGACCATTAGATAGGAAGATTGTGTTTGGTAAGGTGGTGGAGGGGGTACAGAGTTTAGTGGTAAAGGAGATGGAGAGAGTGGAGTGAAAGGTAAGGAAAGTGAGCAATGTGTGGTGGGTGAAGATGTAGACAATGTGGATGGAGAGTGAGCATAAAGAAAATCATGATCAAGGAAATGAATATGGCAAAAAAATATAAAGTTTGGATGCTTAAGGATCAAAGCAACGATAACCTTTATACTGAGAACAGTAGCCAAGGAAGACACATATAATAGATTTGGGTGTGAGTTTATCAGGGTAAGTGAAATCAAGAAAAGGAAAGCAAGTGCATTCAAAAACTCATAAATTAGAGAGATTTAAAGGGGTAGTGAATAGTAATTTATAAGGGGAATTATTATTGAAGATAGGAGTGAGTAAAAGGTTCATAAGGTAGACAGTAGTGAAGAAAGCTTCAAGCCAGAAGACTTTGGGAAAATAGACATGAAGAAGAAGAAGAAGGGTAAGACCTATTTCACTGATATAACAAATTTTGTGCTTAGCAAGACCAATTTGTTTAGGAGTGTAAGGACATGAAATGAGATAAGTGATGCCATTGATTGTAAGGTATCAGACAAAGGTATCTTCAGGAGCTCCATCAATTTGATGTAGGTGGAGAATAATTTTTCTGTTGTAATTTTGAAAGTTAAAAAAAAAAATGTTCAGAGCAACCGCATTCTTCCAAACTCTGTTTATTTTATCATGGTTTGGGAGCCCACTCCCATTTTTTTAGCCACTTCCCTTTCATTCTTAAAATCCTTACTACACTCATCCAATTTTAGTAATACACAAAAATAACCCACAAACAAATACTTTGCATTACCAAATTCACTTAATCAACAACCAGTCACAACTTTGATTTCAACTATAGCAAAATCTATTACTCGAATACAACAAACACCAACATTTTCACACACCTAAACATTACCATCTAGTCTATTACTCATATTAACCACACACATCACAGAAACATTCACAACCTCATCTATTTGTCCAAAACTTCCTACATCAATACAGGAACCTCGCCCTCATTCCATCACCACTTCACCAATACAAGCTATGGCAGAACCCACCACCCCAATTTTACCCTTCAACCAATTAACCAATTTCCTTACCACACCCCTAGACACAACAAATTACCTAATTTGATGAAATCAAGTCCAAGTTGTTCTTTTCGCTCTAATAACGTAATAAAATAATCAGAGTTTGAAAGAATGTCGTTGTTTTCCATTGCGTTTTGTGAAAGGCCTGTAAGCCTTTGTATACAAGTTAAAACAGAATTAGAAAGAGATTTACAGATTATATAATACAGCTAATAATTTGATCTAAGCTTATCTACATTGAATAGTTAAGACACACGTAAATCAAACATTATCACTAGACAATATTCTGAATTAACATTGAGTAACAATCAACATTTAAGAACTTTAAGTTGGTTTTATAAAGAAGAGTAAATAAAAGAAAATTACAACTACTAGATTTAACGAGGGACCATTATTTATGGTTGTACAATCACTTTGATATGCAATGAAGTCATTCATAATCATACATATTTATTCGCACCGCTATAGCTAGAGAAGACGTTGCAGTCATAGAGCTCATAAGGATATGTTGTTATACAATCAGAGCTTGCTGGTGATGTTGATATTACGCACTTTGGATGGCTTTGGAATGGTGGTGTCCTTTGGTAGGAGAATGGAGAGAACGCCGTTTTCGACTTGAGCCTTAATCTGATCAACCTTCACGTTTTCTGGCAATTCAATTTGCCGAGAGAAGTGTTTGCTTCCTGGAACTCCCCTCTCAAGCACATGATAGAAGATTTCTTTTCCAGCGAATTGGGACTCCTGATCTTTGCCAAGCTCTCCCTTTATATGCAATAAATTGCCATCTTCCACTTGAACCTTTATGTCCTCTTTGCTAAATCCTTTCCCATACAAGGAAATGCTGTAAGAAGATTTTTTATATAAAAAAAATAAAAAGGAAAGGGATGAAATAATTAAGAAGAAGGAGTAGACAAGTGAATGGAACCTGGAACGTTGAGTTTGATGATATGGGAGGAGGGAGTTTCAAACCAGTCGAGAAGAGGAGTTGCTGATGACGACGACGATTCACTAAAAATGAGAGGCCTCCCGAAAAGCCGATTAATTGGATGCCCAAACCCAAAGATGTTATCTCTCATTGCTATTGTTTATTACCCACAACTCCCAAGAGAATGAAAGTGAGCTTGTTGGCTTAGAAGTCTGGAGAATATGCGTTTTTATTTATAGGTCTGTATTTATGAGACGCTCCAGAAGCTTCGCTTCTTTGGCACATCTCTATCAATGAATGTTCCGGATGGATATGGACGCTCTTCATTCTAGAACCGTGTACAAAGGCCTGCAACAGCTACAACTTTAATAAAATTTTAAGAGATAAATAATTCTTATCTATTTATGTTTAATAAGTTGTAATTATCTTTTTTATCAAAAAAAGATCATACTTTCATTACATATGCAAATAATACTTATACATGTTAAAAATCAAAATTATTAAAATACTAAGTGTAAAATTATTAATTACAATGTGCAGTTTTAAAAGAAACGTGAAAATTTTAAAAGGTCTTTTATTGTAAATTTAAGACCTACTTAAAAAGGTTTAATGTATTTAACATAATAGAGAATATTTATAACAATATTTGAAATCAATTGCAAATGAACCTTTTTTCTTTTTTTAGTGGAAATTTTATTTTTCTACCCTTAATAAATTACAAAAGATAAAGAAGGATTTAATCCTTCACCAAGCATGACACATCCTAGTGATTAACGTCCTATTACATCCAAATGCCATATTATTTACCAGCGTACAGAAACAATGGATGTTTTCGAACAAAGAACACTTGAATGGAGCTCTGTACTAATGACGTATATTAACTTGGCAATTTATGCTTTCCGCTGACCACTACGAAACACGTGATTTGAGCTGAGAAATTTTAATAGCTTACCGCTGTTGTTTTGAGCAACACAGGTTTACATCATAGAGTTCAAGAGAACCAATACAATATAGAATACGAACAAACCCATTCCTCGTTTCAGTTTCCCCTTTCTGTACACACAATCAGCAATCGTAAATCTGACCAAGCATCCATGGCTATAGGTAATATTAACATTAGAGCATGCCAAACAAGAGAAATTAAAAACATAAGAACCCTTGAGCATTAGAAAATTTCCAGGCATTATCAACAGCTTCAGTCTCAGCACCACTAGCTCACTTTTGTATCTATCTGAATTCCAAAGTCTTTTCCACATTTGCGTGATGGCTGCTTAGGGTCATGTGCAGTTTCTTTCAGCTCTGTGCCATCATTTCCATCTTGAGCTTCAATCAGCATGGCATATATGATAGCCTTTTGCAACTGCATAATAAAAGAGACATTTAAATGTTGCACCTATGCAGTTAAGACACCGCAGGCGGACTGACCAACATACTTATAAATGGACGTACAATGAAGTCAGTGGAAGAATTCTGTTTTTACAGAACAGAATAAAATAGCAACTAACAATCCCTTGACGCAAGGACAGAGAGAAGAAACTTGCCTTGTGACTAGCCAAGGGGGAAGTGTAACCATCTATTAACACAGATAGCCACTACCTAATCTGGAAAGTTAAGGGCTTTAAATTCCATTTTGCAAAGAAGATATTAATCTTTAAGAAAACAATTAAAAGAACACAATGATTCATTTTACCTATCGGTCATTTATTTAGTTTGTCACACACGTATACAGCAATGAGAATTCTAATCTCATTTTCCAATCTAATTTGCCAAGCATCTAGAAATAGAGAAATGTCATACAGTTCTAGTGCCCATCAAATATTTTCAGGCCATGCCACATACCAAGATCATAAAATGGTTTATTTGTCCCAACACTAACTGAAGCAGTCCTTTGGAAAACACTGCTTCACTTTCTCTTCAACTGGCTGTCTTACTAACAAGCCTAACGCTCAGACACTCAATTGCAAACCTCTGCATATCCAAGTAACATGCTTTTCCTGCATTTTGTGCTCATATCAGAAGCTAATATCCTCCCACTACTGCTTGAAATAGAACACGGCTACATCATGAATTGAATGTCATGTTCTCCCAAAAAGTAGGAAGTGAAGGACATAAAGATGAGTGTGGAAATTACTATAGCCAATGATAAAAAAAGGACAGAAATCATTGGGGAACATCTATGAAAAGAATCATAGCTCAAGTTTGCTAAAGTAATATGCTTTCGAACACTCCTATAGGGTCAGCTTTAAAATTCGGCAGTTGGTGTAGACCACGATTTTGACAAGCTTCAAGAATATGCCAGTTACTAATAGTTCTCTAACAATATGCTCCTTATGCTTAGGTTAACAAGTCTTCGCTTTCCATCTAAAATCTGTAAAAACTTGTCTTAATAATTACACAAAACAATTGCACAATCATTGTTGAAGAAGCCATATGAGATAAATATGCACCGCTGCTAAAAGCTTGCAAGTATATTTGACACTAACTTCACCTAATAAACAATCAAAAGAAAGTAGAGGGTAAATGCTTAGTGCCAAATAAGGTCATATAATGCAGCTATATCTTCTTAACATGCGAAGATAAAGAGACAACCGTGCTTTCCGCCCAAACTTTTGTCAGAACATGATTTCAATCTTATGGGTTACAAGAAAAAATAGCCCACTGACTTAATCATCCAGAAGCAGAATGTTCCCACCTTGGTGCAGTCATGCCTATGGAGATGTTCTTAATCAAATAGTATACAGAATAAACCTAAACCAAAAGGATACCAAGTGACATGGTTATCCAAAACCACTAAAGTGCAAAGCAATCTGAAGGATCATGCAAATCTGTTTTCTTTGGAAGTATAACATGACCCTGCTTTAAAATTTTGGTACTCTAGTTTGCTAATATATGTGTTCATTCTTTACAAGCTAAACTATAATATCAGATCTTTGTCAACTTATATTTGAATTATCGAGTTGTTAAAAAATTTCCATTCTCTTGAATGAAAAAAGAAGTGCTCCTCTAATAAAACACATCGGCAGACAGGAGGATTACAGTTTCAGATGAATTCAGATGGCGAATTTGCGTCTGGCTTCCCACTATCACCCAATCCTCCAGGATGCTGCAAATGCTGAAGAACTTGTGGAGGCAAACCCCCTAGCCCACCACTCAATCCATCACTAGCTGAGCCAAAGAACTGACAAGTAAGTCTAGCCATAACACTAAGAATATGCATCTGATTCAGGCATGCATCTGCATGCATTTGCATCATAGCCTTCTCATGTTCAATCTGCAACCCCACCATCCGCTCCCTCCAATCCATCTCCTCCTCCTCTCTTTTCTCCTCCATTATCCTCCTCTTTCTCCTCTCTTCATCCAATTCCCTCTCTACCCTCTCCCTTCTCTCAAATTCTCTTCTAACCAACATCAACTCTCTTTCTTCCACTTCCATTTCCCAATCCTCCATCCTCTCTTCCATTTCAGTCTGCTGAGTTTCCCGCCTAAACTGCAAATGTTTCCTCTTTTCTTCATTCCCCAAAAGGCACTTCTCTCGGTTAAACTCTCTCTCTCTTCTTCTCTCCTCCCTCCTGACCATTACATCCCTCAAATCCATGACTTGCGCCCCTAGCAACCCCAACCTCCTCTTTCTTCCATAACCTTTCTTCATTTTCACCTTTTGAGGAACACCCATTTCTCCATTTCTCTTCCTAGCCTCAAAAGTGCTCTCTTCTTCATCCCCACCACCATTGACGGCAGTAAAGTCGTCAGGATTATCCCCTTCTTCTGTATCCTCATCCTCGTCGTCGTCCTCGTCCTCCAAATCCTCGCTATCACCTCCAAACTTTAAATCATCACAATCTTTAAACAGATCACCACCACAAGTATCATTAAACTTCTTGCTTTTCACATCAAGCTCGACATCACCAAAAACCTCTTTATACTTCAAGAAATTTTCCCAGTGGTTCTCACCGTCTTTCCAATTGAACTCATTAGTAGAGGAGATTCTGATCTTTTGCTTAACACCAAGGTATTGATGCCTCATATTCTGGACTTTGATAGATACATCCCGCCAAGACCACTTGAAAGGGAAGGTCATAGGATCCTGAAGATGGTGAAGGGAGTTAAGATGGTCAGCAACAGGGCGAAACTTTTTCTCACGAGTTTTGAGCTTTGAAAGAGTGCCCGACATCAGAAGCTCCGAGTACTTGGTCAACAGGGTTTGTTCTTCCAACTCTGACCACTTTTTCCTCTTCATCTTGCTTCCTTGCTTGCTGGATTTTGAAAGAAACAAAACAAAACAGAAGTATAGGGATAGAATGATTGAAAAGCCGAAGCCCACTATAATGCAATCAACTTAGCGGGTTCAAAGTATTTACCTTGTACGGCACAAAGAAGATTAACTTAAATTTATAGAAATTTGGAGAGAGATTGAATTGCTAGAAGATTTGATCGGAGAAGATGATGAGAAGGTTGTCTCTCAGTCTTTAGGGATTTTGTAATGCCAGGGATTACGTTTGTCTCTTTTATGGTATTCCCCGCGGCTCTTTGACCAAGGGTGCCCGAGTGGTATCAGAAACAAAAGTGTTATTGACCCCGGCTACTATTTTGTTATGAGAATAATTAAGAAGGGATTCATAAGCCATGTATACGTTACCAAGCTACCTGTTTATCTTTCTTCAACCCTCTCTATCGTAAAACCCCCTTTTAGTTTGAAATGTATTTTATCTAATCATATAGAATGCCTTGTAGACATATCTCATCTCCTAGAATAAAACCATATTTATAATACTTCTTTACCTTTGCTCAATCCCTTCAGTATATATTCTCGTGACCGTTCTTAGACAAAGAGTATACACACTATCCTTTCTACACACCGTCCTAAAGTAAAAGAAATCATCCAAAGTTCTCATTTAGAACAGTGTGATTTGCAACCACTTCAGAATAATAGTACGTGAAGCTCGAGATCCCAAAGGAGCTCATTTCTCTTTGGAGAGAGCAGAACTATACATAACTTCACGTTAGAGCTATTCGTCTTATTCTCTTCTAGACACTACCTATACGACATAACAAAACACAGTAATTGGTACCCTATTGACGACTCTCAAAAATGAAAGTGTCATCCTCACCATCGCCCCTGATTTTAGTATCAGGATAGATGATCTTACTTTGCCTGAACGACTCCAAGTTCAGATCCAGATCACTGGAGCAAAGCAAGATCTTATAACCATTATGGCTACTCTTCACCACCACATGATCTACCGTTTACAGAACCATGTCGTAGATCTCAACTTCCCGAATTCTACCTCAGATGCTTTGTAAATGGTAACAGACAGAGCTCATTATCAGACTACTATCATCCAGATCCCGAAGCATTTACCACCAACAGAGCTTAAAAAGTTTATGCCTACTGAATGTATCACTAACTACCAAAAAGTGTTTCATGCTCCTCACAGGCATTCCTTTCACACCACCACTCCACCTATTCTCAAGACCTTATGAGATGGAACTGTGAAATCCATCTACACTAGGCCCAATGAAGATCAACTTAGACCCTCTCATACATCAAGCCCTATCCTAATGCTTCAACATGTGTTCTCACATAGAGAAGGCAAATTTGACCCTCCAATCCACTACTTCAAACCGAATATAGGCCCTATCTATATTAGTCATCATCGTGGACATTTTGTCTGGGATGTAGATCCATTCATATGTGAACCAGATTGTGAGATCTGTCTGAACTATGAATCAGACAGCAATGATGATGAGCTTTGTAATCGGCAACGAAGGAAGAAGAAGAATAAACAAAGACAACAACCAAGATAAATCCATCGTTGTCAACCTTCTCCTCCATTGCCTTATCCTTTTGATGATCAAGATCTAGATTCCAAGCCCTGGATTAGGATTAAAAACCTAAGACCAAAACCTCGAAACATTCGAGAGTTACTCAAAGTTGTTGATAAGGAACATTTGATCTATCCAGAGTCAATCTCCAAACA
>JAOQMM010000007.1:68590-79396 GCA_027563515.1 Erythroxylum platyclados
CCTGATGCTACTGACTATGAAAAATTCTTCAAAATGTCTTATGACAAGCTAAAGACCACTTCAACTTCTGTTCTAGATATAAAATAGCAATTTTGGAATGGTAGTTACTTTCGATTATGTCGGTTATGTAGGTTTGTCAGTTAAGTTTGTTGTAAGTTTTATCCTAATATGAATGTTTGAATGGGTCAAAATGTTTCAAACATTTGTACATTCGAAATTAGGATAATTTAGCATGAAAAGATAAGATGGTTAGTAAAAAAAAACTATTAGAACTTATCCAAAACTATTACTTATATATATGTGTTGTATGCGGGAAAATGTGTGGATTTTGCCTCTTTCTAGACCTCATTTGGTTTAACCTTTGTCATCAATAAACATTTGTTACACATATACGATCTATTTTCTTCCTTATTCATTGCCCAAAAACACCCAAAAATTGAAGGTATATAACTTGTTCGATCAAATGTCTCAAACAGTAAAATGAAACTTCTATATATTCACTTGTCCAAATTTGGTTGTATTCATGTTTGTGAGTTTCTAGACCTTATTCTAACACTTTTAACCTTTCAAAGAGAGTTGTTTAAGCCTTTAAAGAGTGGAGATTGGAGGGCTTAACACTTGTTTGACTAAATGCTTCAAAGGAGTGTCTAGAAGTTTTTGACAAATTGATTAAGTGAGGTGTAGTTAAGCTGTTTGGTGGAATTTAGATGAAAACTTATTTGATGGACTAAATTGTGACACAAGAGATTTGAAGACATTTGTCTAGCCTCAAAACACCCTGTGACGGTGGGTATTAAGGGACAATTTTCATGTATAAGCATTGTCGGTGATCCGTCGTTGTCACTGCTGATTCCAATTTCTATTAGTGTCTGGTGTGCTAGTAAGTGCTCCGATGGCGGTGGGTGATGATGAGAGATCAAGCCATGATGTTACAGTTGGTTAGAGAAAGAAACCACCACCACCACAAATGCAAACACAAACTTTGCCTCCACAAACACAACAGAAGTCAAGTAGTAGTGGCAGTAGCAGCGACATGATTGATTTGACTTTTTCAGATTTAGCTTTAAAGTATTTATCCAACGTTACACTTGTAGGATAGTTTTTTATTATTTAATTTTTTGGTCTCTTACACAAGGAGCCTATAAGAAAATAATAAATAATGACAACTGTGTTTCTTACACTGGAAGTGTTAATTGGAGTTCGTTTCTGAAACTTTTGGATTCTTTTTAAATATACCAAAATGTTAGCGTTTAAATTAATTTTTTATTAAAATATTAGAATTTAATTTGACTCTTTTGTTAACAATAAGCATTACATATATATTTTTTACCGATGTTACTGAGATCAACATGTGTAAAGGAACAAAACAAAAAAATTT
The DNA here is from genome assembly GCA_027563515.1 of Erythroxylum platyclados. Taxonomy (NCBI): domain Eukaryota; kingdom Viridiplantae; phylum Streptophyta; class Magnoliopsida; order Malpighiales; family Erythroxylaceae; genus Erythroxylum; species Erythroxylum platyclados. The sequence goes on from JAOQMM010000007.1 coordinate 69,969, forward strand.
CAGTTATAATTTTTATGACAGAGAGTTGATGAAAATGCTAAATCGATATTTTTTTAAACTTTTATAAAAACTTAAGATCCTTTTAGAACTTGTTGAAAAATTAGAATTTAAATTAAATTTACAGAGTGCTTAAGCAATTAAAAATGAAACGGAAAGAGCTGCAAAACTAAAAGCCCTTAGCCCTTCAATTATATTTCTACCTAAGCTGTCTTACAGAGATGCGCCTGCGGCAAGTAGCAAGAATTTTTCTGAGGAAATTCCGTCTTCCTTCTCAAATAATCGTCTCTTCATCTTCTTGCTGCCCAAACGAGTTGCCCAGTACGTATAAGTTCAATGTTATTTGTATGCTCTTTTCTTTGTCTTGGAATCCTTCTGTATCTGCTTTTGCGTTTTTTCAGCCCAAATAAACCATTTTCATAGACATGGTTCTGGAAGTTCCAGTTGGAGGATGAATCCTCACGTATGGAATGTTGTAGCGGGACAAGCAGGTAATGTTACTGTATTATATCTGTATCATGATCGTTATTTTTAATGTGCGAGTAAATAAGAATAATTTTGAAAGAAAAATTGGAAATTCTTATCTTATTTGTGGTGATTATTGGGTAAATTGACCGAATTTATGTGGCAACTTGGGATTTGTATTAAACTTACAATCCAATCATCAACGCCACGCTACACAGCTGGGTATAAACTGCATGATTGCCGTTTTCTAGCTGTTTGTTTCTTGTTATTTTCATTGGAATCCTCCATAGCTGAGTTTTACCTTCAACGACTTGTAGACACTTTTCTACTTTTGTGCTATTATTCTAAACTTTTCTAATGGAATGTCTCTACAAATCTCTGTTACTTTCAACTTTATGATTATCTTCTAGGCTTAGCACAACACCCTTATGCACCCATTTCACATGTTGGGCATAGCTGGTGTATTCAGTGGCTCATATTTAGGCCTCTAAAAATGCAAAAAGTGATAAATTCCTTTAGTTGCTAGCAGCAATAATTGATGATAACATGTTTAATACAAAATCTTTCTCTTAACAAGTGGATACTTTCTTGACCTTAAGAATGGGAATTTGTTTTTGATATCAATTGGTTTCTATAGAATGAGTAGTATTAATATGTTTCATCAAACTGGACACTTGGTAGTGTTAAAAATGGGGAAATGATTGCCTATTACATATTTCTTTTTCATTACCATAATTGTAATTGACTTTTGCAAGGCATTTGAATTTAAACTTGATCTTTGTTTTCGAAGATATTTTAATGATATGTATATCATTATGGTTTGTGTTTGCAGCAATTATGCTTGGGATAAATTCCAATCTCATATTTTCAGATGCGTCAGTTGGAAGTAGTTCAGAGAATGATTTGAATGGTGCTACAGTAATTGGGTTACAAAAGGTTGAGGATGGTTCTGTAGTTTCAAATATACATACATCTAAATGGAGGATATTTACTGATAAAGGGAGGGAATTCTTCCTACAGGCAAGCACATTTTTCTCTATGTCTCAAACTTCTGGAAAATTGCCTCTTCCTTTTCTATCATTGTTGTCAAATTTATTCTTCCTGCAATCAAGAACATTTTTCCATATGCTCATAATTCCAGAAAATTGCCTCGTCCTTTAGTATCATCTTTTTCGTATTTTCTTGAAAATTTATTTCCTTGTGTTTTTTAGGGAAAATTAAATGAGGCTGAAAAACTCTTCTCCTCTGCCATTCAAGAAGCAAGAGAAGGTTTTGGGAAGAGAGATCCCCATGTTGCATCAGCTTGCAACAATTTGGTGAGTTGACATTAATATGCATTCACAGGTTAAGAGTTGTTGTTTGTGTGGTTCTTGCTTTAGTGCTTGCATAAATTGTACTTATCAAGACAAGGTTGGAACTATGGTTAAAAGTTAGCTCGTCATCATTTTGCTTGAAATTGTTCGTGGTTATAGGCATATCGAATTCTTAATGATACAAACATTACTTCTTTCTTATTAGACACTAAATTATTTTTTTTAAATGCCTATACTAGATGTAGTGTATGGATTCTAGTAATGTGGAAAAGGGATTATAATGCTACTATATGCAAATATCTTCCATACAAGACTCATTATCATCTCACATCTGATACCCCAATTGATCAGAAAATATTGGAAAATTAGCAAGCTGATGATGTATAATTGCTACATATTCTTTCTGATTTTATATAACCTGAAATTGCTATCCTATTCTCTTATGTTAGTACTTGTAAGCAAGCTTGTGACTATGCTAAGTTTTTTTATTCTAGTAATATGCTTCGCATGCATGATATCTCTGTCGAGTTGTTTTAGTCCAGACAGGAAGGAAATTTGATTGAATACTTTGGGAAAGTGAAACATGTATTTGAGGAGTTGAATTTTTTGCTACCCATTACATTTAATGTTAAGGTGATGCAAATTCAAAGGGAGCACTTGGTGACTATGACATTTCTGGTAGGATTGAAATTTGAGTTTGAGTCAGTACGAACACACAAATCCTTGGAGGTGTAGACCTTCCATCCTTAGCTAAAGTATATTATAGACTCTCTTGTTTTAGGCTAAGGAGAGTCTATCCAAGAACAACTCTGATAGGTCTACATTTGTGGACTATATGGTTTACAAGCTAGAGGAGGCCATGAGGGTAATTGGGGAGGACGTGGTGGTTGTGGTGGTAGAGGTTAACGGTTTCATTGGGCACATTGTGATAGAGGTGGACATGATGAGAAGACCTGTTGGAGTAAATGTCCTTATTTGCAAGCGGCTTATATGGCATCTCTTGAAAAACATTTGTTGGCTACAACTTCACATTCGTCTGTTACCTTATTTAGGATGAGTATGTGAAGTACTTGTAGTATCAGTTAGCTCAGCAGGCATCATCTTCTTGTATGGAATTTGTGGCTCATCGAGTTAACCCAACAACTTGTCATTCATCTATTCCTAGAAAACATTCATGGGTATTAAGAAGCTTTGGCTCATCCTGGATGCAGACTTGTTATGGAAGAAGAGATGTTGGCTTTGTAGGCTAATAATACATGGAACTTAGTTTCTCTTCCAAATGATCAAACAGTGGTGGGTTATTTTTGGGTGTTCAACATTAAGGTCAATCTTGATGACATGGTTGATCGTTTAAAAGCTTGATTGGTGGCTAAGGGATATCCACAGGTGTATGGTATAGACTATACTGAGACCTTTCTCCTGTAGCCAAACTGAAATTTGTAAGTGTTTTCATTGTGTTGACAACCACATATAATTGGTCTCTTCTTCAACTTTACGTGAAAAATGCTTTCTTTTATGGTGATCTTGAGGAAACTATTTATATGGAGCAACCACTAGGATTCGTTACTTATGGGGAGACTATTTGGTGTGTCGCCTTAACAAGTCTCTATATGGTCTAAAACAATCACTGAGAGGTTGGTTTCCATGCTTCAGTACAATGGTTATGGAGTTTGGTTTGCAGCAATGTGGTGCAGATCATTTTGTGTTTTATCGTCACTTCAAAGTTGTTAGGATTCTTTTGATCTTTCATGTTGATATTGTTATTATTAGTGATGATAAAGTAGGAATCAGTCTTAAAGGCTTTCTTGCTGACCAAGTTTACAAAGGAACTTGGTTCACTAAAATATTTTCTGGTTATTAAGGTAGCAAGGTCGAAAATGAGAATTTGTCTGCTCAAGGAAAGTATGTCCTTGGCCTTGGGGAGGAAACATGCCTATCAGGAACTAAGCTAGTTGATAATCCTATGGAGCTGAATGTTAAACTTGATGCTAAGAAAGGAGAGTATCTAGAAGATCCAGGTAAGTGTAGAAGACATGTTGGTAAACTGAATTATTTAACTGTTACTCGTCTAGATATCTCGTTTGCTACAATTATAATGAGTTAATTTATGAAGTCTCCACGAACTAGCTATTAGAATGCAGTTATCGGGATTTTGAGATATTTGAAAGGTTTGTCAGGGCAAGGTCTTATATACTCTAACCATAGCCATACTCAGATTCAAGGATATACAGATGTAGATTGGGCAGGCTCTTATGATCTTCAATGTACTTCAAGCTACTATGTATTTATAGGTGGAAACACGGTGTCATGAAAAAGCAAGAAGCAATTAGTTGTTGCATGTTCCAGTGTCGAGTTTGAGTATAGGGCCATGGCATATACTACATGTGAGTTGATTTGGTTGAAGCATCTTCGCGGGGAACTAGGTTTTGAGCGCTCATCTCCAATGAAATTGATGTGTGATAATCAAATGGCCATTCATATTGCTTCTAATCCAATCTTCCATGATAGAAACAAGTATATTGAGGTGGATTGTCACTTTGTTTGTGAAAAGCTTAAAAAAAGATTGATGAAGACTCCATATGTCAAGTTAGAAGACTAGCTTGCTGATTTATTCACCAAGGCTTTGGGGGTTTCTTAGGTGAAATCAATATGTAGCAAGCTTGGAGCTTATAATATGTATGCTCTAGTTTTAGGTGGAGTATTAGGAAAAGTTAGACCTATATGATTTCCTATTTATTGTTTGTTACAGAATATAGCAGCTGTAAATAGCAGATTTATATGGATTATACAGTTAATGTATATAACGTATTCATAGGGATTTTAGCATAATCATAGGAATTACTTTCCTGGTATTCTTGTATAAATATATGTATCATTCTAATAGAAAGTAGGAAGAACATTCTTCTCATCTTCTCTGCTTTCTCATTGTTAATATCAACTTATGCAATTGATTCTTCCTATTATATAAAGGCTAAGAGGGTCTTGAGATTGTATCTAGCCCTCAATTGCATTCTCTGATGTTGCCTTAACAATATATATGTTTATGTTTTCAATATTCAAGGAATAAAATAGACTAATTTTCAAAGTGAGAATTTTTCTTTTGTAAGAATGATTTTCAGATATTTAGAAGTGATTCTTAAATTCTAGAACTAATTTGTAGAAATTTATTGGTCCGACTCCATTAGTTTTGTTGTCTTCGATTCCTAGGCAAGTTTGGTAATTTATGATAAAATAGCTAAGATTGGTTCCTAGATCTATCCTCTTTATTGATTCCTTATTTCCTAAGTTTCAGCTTCAAAATCCTAGATTTCAGCACAATTAAAGATCTTCCAACAACCCTAGATTTATTTTTACTTTTTTTTAAATCAAATTATTTGCTTGCCCTTTGCTTGTCCAACATCTCTTGATATTGAGGTTTGTTTAGTTATATCCTTGTTTTCCTGGCCCATTAGGTTTGTCATTGCCGTACTTGGTGAGAATTTTTCCTCCTAGAGTTGTGCTTTCTTTGACAAGAATGTCTATTGTGTATAAGTTGTTTCCTTCAAGAAAATTTTCAGTTGATGGGCCCCCCTACCTTCCTTAAGTTGAGCTGTAAGATCAAAATTTGGCCCAATTGTAATGTCAAATAAATATGTTGCACATGAAGCTTTATGCTGTTTTACTTCCAAAGTTATCATAAGTATTGCACACAATCCAATACAACATAACTAAACAAGACACATCAAGGTGGACAGACACTTTATCAAAGAAAAGCTCAATAGTGGTTTGATTTGTACACCTTACGTGCCCACTAACTCCCAACTTGCAGATATACTTACCAAGGGCTTAGGCAACCCTATGTTTCAATCCCTTGTTACCAAAGTGATGTAGACATGCACATTCCTTTATTAAAGGCTATAATTGTAGGTTTTTGTTAGAGAGTTGTGATTAAGAGATTTGGGTCAATTTTTTCTTTTCTTTTCTTTTTTTTTACTTTGGACACCATGTGTATATAAACAAGGTACAACTTACATAATATGTTAAAAAAATGATAATAATGAGTGTACAGAGAAGCTAAGGACATAAGGTCTTATTGCAACATTTGAGGATGCTGAATGGCTCTACACTTTTGCGATTTAGTGCAACTTCTTATAATAGCACAATATTGAATAACTTTTGACATTTAATAATAAGAAGCATATGAAAAGTTACTTTTAGGCATTGAGTTTAGGTAATAGTCTTTGTTTTGCAAAGTCCATAAGGTGAAACATATAGAATTTGGGGGATTGCGTTGGCGTATAAGATAAGTGTTAATGTGCTTAAATAGAAAAGTTATGGAGTTATGTATGTTGACCATCAGCAATAACGTGTTTATACTAAAGAGGCATATATAGTATAGATAATGAAGGCCCTACAAATCTACAATTGCCAATAGTTATGCATACCAATTTTAGTTCTACACCTTGCTTTATTTATGTATATATTGGTTGGCATGTTTAATATGGTATATGTTTCTCTTAACCTTATCAATAATTGAAAAAACATAACTTTTACACCATATAAGCTGCCATATTCATCTACCATCAAAGTAGAAGAAAACAAGAAATATTGGCATGTTTAGATAGCAAAATTTACCTTTATTTATTCTAATTCTTATCACTATCGGTTGAGCTGGCCTTTACAATCCTCTTCTTCTTGTGCTCACCTTTTTCTTTGCTCTTATGCTCAAATTTCTTGTCTTCGCTTTCCCATCATTGTATGTAAAGTTGTGCCACCAAATGTTGCTTCATTGCTATAGCCTAATGTATCCAATTTGTGTATGCAATGTTCATGTTGCAATTTGTCTTCTTCTATTAGTTGCTATGAACAATATCCTTGCTTTGCACATTGGATAGTCAAACCTCATTTTAAGCCATCTATAGTAAGTATATTGAGTTTCCAAAAAATGATGTGTCATTATGTTTTGATGTGGCATGCTACCATGTATTCTCGTACCAATATGGTTGCACATTACACTGCTATTGATGGAGTTAATGAAAAGTATTCAATTAAGAAATTTTGATAAGAGGACTCCACTATAAAAAGAATTGAGTTAAAATACTCGATTGATAAATTTGGCATATTGTATACCATTACCTGTAAGCATTCATTAGATTAGTGGCTAGTGTTTTAGTGTGTTTAAATCAAGTGAATGTTTGGGTTATATGATGCAGTATAGATATGAAGTTCCTATATCAGTATTTTGTTAAGAACTCAAGCATCCTCTCTTCCTTCTCTTGGCCTCTCTTTCTTTCTGTCTCCTTCTTTGTCCCTTTGTCTATTACAGTATGAGTAAACAAATTCTAAATATTTTTTAGTTTGCTTTTGTTGGAGTTTTTATGAGAAGAAAAAAGTAAAATAGTGAAATGGATTTATTTCCTATTCAAAACTAACTAGTGACATTTTGTTGGCTTATGCTTTATGAACTTTGCTATTTTATTACTTTGGCTATCCTTTTTATCAAAAGTTAAGCCCTACCTACTGCATCATGTGCTTTTTCATTTGTTCGTTTAGTCTTTTCTCACATGCAACTTTTTTTTTCTTCTTTTTGCACTTATTCTTGTTTCAATTGCAGTAATACTAGCTAGGAACTATCAGTTAATGCAAAGAATTACTTCTTGGTTGCGAAATAGTACTCTTACAGAAACCTATTTTGATTGGAAGCCATTTTTCATCTTTGCTCTTTATGTTTTGGTTTCTGTTTTCTTAGGCCGAACTTTATAGAATCAAGAAGGAATTTGATAAAGCAGAACCTTTGTATTTGGAGGCTATCAACTTGTTGGAGGAATCATTTGGTCAAGAAGACATACGGTATGCTATCATTATATGTCAGGAGCATGAATACTATTTTTGATTGTTAGCTAAGTTGATGTTACTTTAAATCTCAATGTGATTTTGTAGTAGTGAAGAGTTGAATGACATATTATGCAAACATTTTTGTCATGTTTGCTTTAAGCACGAGGCTCTCTTTAAAACTAATTGTCTTGTATCATAGAAGCAGAATGATACTGATTAAAGTAATTATGATTAATGGTGTTAAATGTAAGGGTACTTTAGTCTTTTAACTAATAGTGCTGTACTATTTGTGTACAATAATTTGATATTTGTTCAATTAGGGTTAAGATACCATTCACATATTTTTACCAATTTTGTTTAGTATCAAAGTAGGAATCTTGATTTCTATTTCAATTTATCTTTTGTCTTTGTCAGCATGTTATCTACCTTGATTTTCTTCTCTGACAATGATGTGCTGCCCATGCTCATTTATGCTACTGCCTTGTTGGGAGTTTTTCCTTAGCAAATGATTTTTTTCTGCAACACTTGGCTTGTAGAACAAGGTTCCTAGTGTTCCCGAAAATTGTCCTCCTTTTTCTATAACACGTGTCCTTTTCCAGCAACACCTATTTTCTTTTGCCAACACCTATGCTGCAATAGCAGCTGACAGTCTTCACTACCTCTCCATTTCATTTGTTGCTTTTCTGTCATTGTTGTTTTTCTTCATAAGTGTTGTCCTCCCACCAGTGTCCCATTACTTTGGTCATCTTTTTGAATGAAGCAGCAGAGACAAGTTTTTTCAAATTTGATTGATTAAGGTTTCTGAAAAAGAAAAGAATGGCGTCAAATGCTACTTCCAGTACTACGTCCCTTATGTACTCCACATTTTTTACTATATAGAAGTTTTTTGCTACCTTGATGATCACTAGAGAACACTTAATTGACCAGAACTATTCTTTCTAGTCTATTGCAATCCTTATTTGGTTTTGTGGTTAGGGCATTGTAAACCACCTCACTAATTTATGACGCTTTTGATATGGACCTACCTCGCTAGTTCTATGTTGATGAACTATTATTGTCTAGTCTGTGGGAGTTTATGGTTACGACCATGATATCTGTCATAGGGATCATGTGCTGTTAGGCAAAATAACATCAAATAATCCTTATATTGCACTGAGTTTGCCTACTTTGTTTGGCGAGGCCTTTTATCAAACATCTTGAGTGCAATCTGTATTAATGACTCTTGGACTTAGAAAATTGATAGAATTTATTTTTGTGAAATTGTCAATTACTGTGCTTAGGGATTTAGAACAGAAAAGTAGTGAGCTTGATGAAGAAAGAAGTTAGACTCAATAAAGAGAGAGTCGTTATTATTCATTATCTGTCAAGAATTTGTTACAACGGATCTATAACGACTACTCCAGTTATTGAAAAAGTCCATAGAAAATACAACTCTTGTAATGTTTGTTCTCTTAATAGCTCAAGTGACTTCATTTCCTTTCGCTTTAATAATTGTTTGACCCCAAAGCTATTGTTTATACTACCACTAATCACTCAACTTGACTTCTAAATGTTGTCTTTCTTCATTTCCTTAATTATACTTCATTGTTTCGCGTAAAAACACTTAACATAAATGAAAACATAAGCCCATATGATATAACTAAACTAAGCTCATTTTAGTCTTCAACTTTTTGTGTTTTAAGTCTTTGCCTATTCAAAACACCATCTTTTCATGCTTTGAGTCTTCAATCAGACTCCAAAGTTTGCTTTGACCCTTTGTATTTGTTGGATAATTATAATTATCTTTATTTTAGATAAGGTTAGTTAGCTTAGTAGTTTATCTTCTAGTAGAAAAGATAA
>JAOQMM010000007.1:88821-100520 GCA_027563515.1 Erythroxylum platyclados
CTATAATCTTTCTGTTGCTAGGTAATGGCAGTATAAGTATTAAATAAATGTGAGAACTAATTCATATGATTTGTGGCACTAAAGTCAATTATCCAATCATTAGCATAAAACTTGTTTGAGGTATTCATGTAAAAAGAAAATGAAGGTTTCCCTAAGAGAGCCAAAGAACCAACTTTAGAGGGCTTCTCAAGAGATTTGAATAATCATTGTTAGAAGCTCCTTTAGTTTTGGGTTGCTCCATTAAGTGTGCTCCAGACCTTTGCTACCTCCATAGTTTCTCCACTCCCTTTTTGGTGGCCTTCTATTGAGCCTGTAGGAAGCCCAAATGTTTTGTAGATCTTTGGTCTTTTGCATTGAATTAGTTTCTTCAGATGGTTGGCAGAGTTGGGGACGGTAATATTAGATATAGACATATTGGGCACAAGAAAAAATCAGAAGAATAAAGTCCCAAGAAGAGAAAATGATTTGTCTTCTTATAATTGATTTGGAATTACATGTTTATATACATCTTAGTGTAGGAAAAAGAACAGGAAACAATCGCTTAAAAAATGAATCAATCTCTAAGGATTCCCCTTATTCCTAAGAAAAGAGAAATAGTTTCCTAGGATTCCACTCCTAAAAAAGGAAAATAGTCTCTTAGGGTCCCACAATTTTAGGATATCAAGAACTTGACTTTCCAAAATGGTATATAGCTAATATACAACTTGACATTACTCTCTACGCATTTTATTCAACTCATATTTTTTCCATAGTTACAATTAATTCATTTGGTCAATTGGCTCTTTATAAAATTGCATTACTATATTGCATCATTTCTATATTAGGGTGGGAGCTGCCCTTCACAACCTTGGACAATTCTATCATATGCAGCGGAAATTGGAAGAATCTCGAAGGTGTTATGAGGTGATATATCATTTTGTTACATTTCCTTTTGCTTTAATTTGACTATTTCATCGAAACATTTATCTTTTGTTGAAGTAATTCTCTCGATGCATAAAATTTATTTTCAAAACTTGATTCAAGTCAATCTTTGACACACAACTCATATGTTGGGAGATTTTTGTACTTTGCTAGTTTTTGGGTTCCAGTTGGATGCAAAACACTATAATCGCATCAATAAGAATATAACCTGTAAATAAGGTCATTAATTTTGTTAGTATAAAATGTTAAGATTGTTTTGATAAATTGTAAGATTTTTTTTTTTCATCTTAAAATACATTAAGAGCTATGTTGTGGAAGTGCATTGTGCAATTTCTATAGGTGTTGACACAATTATTGTTACTATTTTTTTTTATGAGACCATAGTGATGTAGGACAAATAGAAGAATTATGAACTAGTAATTAAAAGCACAAAATTTGGAAATATGGTTGATATTAGGCTGCTGAAATATTGGGTTTCAAGGTTGATTTTTGGCTAGGAATGTAGAAATTTCAGATTTTGTAAAGCTGGGAATTTGAGGTTTGATTGTTGGAATTTTAAGCTTAGGATTTTAGGGTTTAATATGGCTGGAATATAGGTTTGAGATGGCTAGAATGTAGGTTTAAGAGGGCTGGAATTTAGGTTAGGTTTGCTAGATTTTTAGGAAAGAACACAAAGAATGGAAGGTAGGAAACTAGGAATCACTCCTAGGGTCTAAGAATCACTCTTAGAAAAAAGCATCACACCTTCTAATTGAAAACTCTCAAGTTTGTAGAAAAATTCCAGATTGTTTGTTATTGATGAAAGACTAAGTAAATATATATAGTATTCTTAGAATCCTTATTCTAATAGGAAAAGGATTTCTAATTTAAATCCTAATATAACTGAAATTCTATAAGTCCTATTCAACTAGGATAACATATCTAAAATAGAATAACATAATATTACTACTTACTATCTAATAAAGAATCCTAATGCAATATGAATTTCAGCTTTATCTTTGATGTTAATTCAATTCCCAATCTTCATCCCACCTAATTAAAGCTTGTGATTGATTGAACTTTTCTCTTTTATTTCTCTGATAAACTTTAAGTTCTTTTGCACCAATTCTTCCTGGCTTGTCTGAAGTCGCCCTCGAGGTTGAATGTGATAAATATTGATCATATAAGTTTGGATTCAACTTCGAAAATTTAGATTCTAAAATCCAAGTGCTGCCAGAAATCAGTCTTCCTTTCCACTTACTAAGAAATTGTCGATATCCTCCATCTCTGGTAGCTACAATTTGTTCATCAAGAACATCTTCCATCTCCTCTTTAAGATGAGGAATGGTTGGAATTCTTGCAGTTGCAGTAGGGGATTGCTTATCATCTTTTCCATAATAAATAGTTAAATCTGCAATATTAAGATAGGACTTATTCCCATGTCACTTGGTAACTCCAAAACATTAGCACTTATCTTTTTGATGATCTTATAAGGTCCCACATTTCTTGAATGAAGTTTCTTATACTTCCTTTTTTGAAAACGCTGTGGACGAATCCTAACCATCATCATATCCTCTTCTTTGAACTCTACCAATCGACAATGTTGATCAGCATGTTCTTTATAAGACAAATTACTGGTTGTTATCTTTCATCGTATCTCATCAAAGATGTCCTTCATGTGCTTTGCAAAATTTTCAGCTTCAACACTAACTCTTGCTGTTTGAGGTAAAGGAACCAGATCAATAGGCTTCCTTGGTTGAACTCTTGAAACTATCTCAAAAGGGCTCTTACCAGTAGACCTATTTATAGAACTTTAGTATGCAAATTCCGCCATAGGAAGAATTAGGTCCCAATTTTCCACATTGTCTCCAACCAAACATTTTAACAAGCCCCCCAAGCTTTTATTCACCACCTCTATTTGTCCATCGGCTTGGGGATGGAAAGAACCTGAAAATTGAAGCTTAGTTTTCAATGTTTTCCATAAAGTTCTCCAAAAATAGCTCATAAACTTTACTTCACTATCAGAGAAGATGGTTAATAATAATCCATGAAGACTTACAATGTCTTTGAAGAATAATTCAACAGTGTGGTTGACCAACATATTTGTAAATGGTTTCATAACTAAACCATATGGCTTCTCTATAACATAGGCATCAAGAACATACCTATTGTTGCTTCTTGTATTCAGATCCTTCAATTCTGTTGTTGCTGAATTATAACTTTGCAAGTGCACTCATAGCTTCTCCTTTATTCCAATATTGTGTTAATTTTGTATCTTCATTCATATCTACTTCTCCTTAATCAGCCACTACAACACAATCTTTATCAATAACACCAATGATATCATCAAGTTTTGAACCAACAAGCTCCGGAACCCCAAGTAGTTGTTGGTATATCTCTTAGCTCCTTGTTCTGTTATATTAGCCTGTTGCCCGATTCTTTCAGCTTGTTGTCTTGATGTTTTAGCTTGTTTTCCTTGTGTTTTGATTTGTTGTTTAAGAGTTTTGGCCTGTTGTTCAGGTGTTTCAACCTGTAGTTCAGGTGTTTTAGCTTGCTGTTTAAATGTTTGAACTTGTTGTTCAGTTGCGTCAGCTTTAGGGTTTGCCAAAGAATTCACTTTGTTATTTTTTCTACCTTGTCTACCTTCACAGGCTTCAAAACTATCTTCTTTCTATGAAATATAAAATGATAGGTGTTAGCTTTTCCGAACTATTGAACATCTTGATCATAAAGTCATGGTCGCCCAAGTAACATGTGAGATACTTTCATAGGAATGACATCACACCAAACAAAGTCCTCGTATATTCCTAATTTGAAAGACACCAAACACCTTCGAGCAACTGGTATAGTACTATCATCTACCCAAGCAACTTTGTAGGGATTTGGATGTTTCTCCGCGAGTAAATTCAATCGCTTCACTATGTTCTCCAATACCACGTTCATATTGCTTCCTCCATTAATGATAAGCTTGTATACTTTATCTCCGTATCTAACTTGAGTAAAGAAAATAGCAGTACGAAGCCATTCTTCTTGTTCTTCTGCTTTAGGGGTTGTAAGTCTATGTCTCACTACGTTAAGATTGGTAGGACTAGTTAGTTCATCACTTGAGTCTCCTTCCATCTCCTCTCCCGCTTCGTTCTCACACATGTACTAATTAGATTCTTCCTCTTCTTCTCCCATCATATGCAAAGCTTTTGTAGGACATTCATAAGCATAGTGGCCCCTCCCGTTGCATTGGAAGCACTTCTTGTCATTGCTGCCTCCCTTCATTGCAGTCTCTGCTATGGCTTTGCCTTTAAATTCAACTCCTTGCAAACTTTTGTAGTTGTTTGTTAGTGCAGATTTTGATACATTAGGTGTTGGTCTAAAGTTTTGTCCCGTTGTAGTTCTCTTCATTGTGAACTCCTCGGTTTGACTTCGAAACTTTTGAGCTTGTTGTCCTAAGTATTGTTCCTCTCTTAATGCCAAATGATAGGCATCTTCAAGGCTGTAAATCCTTTGCATAATCAGCTCTTTGCAAATTTCTGCCCTTAAGCCATTTTTGTAGTGAGATATAAGTTGTTGTTCTGACTCCATCCCTTCACATCTTATAGAAAGTTCATCAAATATTTCCGTATACTCAGTTATGGACATAATCCCTTGTCTAAGGGTTGTGAGTTGATCTTGGAGATCTTCCTGATAATGAAATGGTAAGTATTTCTCCAATAACTTCAACTTCATCTCTTCCCAAACAACAATTGGTGGCTTTACTATTTTTCGAAGTCTATCCTCTACCGATCTCCACCAAATTTTAGCGTGTCCAACTAGCTTCATCTTTGCGAATCGAACTTTTTGATCTTTTGACATCTGGTACTAGTTAAAGAAATCTTCCATTACTGCTGTCCAATCTAAGAATAGGTGTAGATCCATCTTTCCTGCAAAATCAGGGGCTTCAACATGAACTCTCTTAGTAATGTCTTCAAGTTCGTTATGGGCTTCAACTCTATCGTAGCCTCTTAACGGCTCGCATGCGCTCTCCATGTGCTGCTGGTTGATTTCTTTGTCTTATATCCCTCGGTGGGCGTTGATTTCCTAACCCCATTCGCTGTTGATTAGTGTCAGCCTCTTCGTCTTGGATTTCACTTTCTTCTCCCTCACCATCAAGTCTAGTTTGTTGTCTAGTATTGTTTTCTGGGCTAGTTCTTAGAGCACTTTGTGATCGAGGATCAGTAGGGTCCAATCTTTCTATAACTCGTAGAAATATCTCATCTTGCTGCAGGTCGCTGAATATTCTTCTATACGCCCTTCTGTTTCGTGTCGCCATCACGAACCAAAGCTTTGATACCAAACTGATGTAGGGCAAATAAAAGAATTATGAACTAGTAATTAAAAGCACAAAATTAGGAAATATGGCTGATATTAGGCTGCTGGAACATTGGGTTTCAAGGTTGAATTTTGGCTAAGAATATAGAAATTTCAGATTTTGTAAAGCTGGGAATTTAAGGTTTGATTGTTGGAATTTTAGGCTTAGGATTTTAGGGTTTAATATGGCTGAAATATAGGTTTGAGATAGCTAGAATGTAGGTTTAAGAGGGCTGGAATTTAGGTTCGAGTTGCTGGATTTGCAGGAAAGAACACAAAGAATGGAAGGTAGGAAACTAGGAATCACTCCTAGTGTCTAAGAATCACTCTTAGAAGAAAGCTTCACACCTTCTAATTGAAAACTCTCAAGTTTGTAGAAAAATTCTAGATTGCTTGTTATTAATGAAAGACTAAGTACATATATATAGTATTCTTAGAATCCTTATTGTAGTAGGAAAAGGATTTATAGTTTAAATCCTAATATAACTGAAATTCTTTAAGTCCTATTCAACTAGGATAATATATCTAAAATAGAATAACATAATACTATTACTTCCTATCTAATAAAGAATCCTAATTCTATATGAATTTCAGCCTTATCTTTGATGTTAATTCAATTCCCAATCTTCATCCCACTAAATTAAAGCTTGTGATTGATTGATCTTTCCTCTTTTATTTCTCTTATAAATTTTTAAGTTCTTTTGCATCACATAGTATCTTGAATTTTTCTAAAGTATCCATATCTGCAAAGTGTCGTGCATTCTTCTTAGTTTATAGCTCTAATCAAGTGAAAATTAAAGAAAGAAGAAATTTTATATATTTGGAATGCATCTATATGTATTTGCGTTAGCCAAAAGATTATGAAATGGAATCATAGTATGGAAAGAGAGAGGGCTTTTCATCTGGTTGAAGTACATGAGATATAATGTGGAAGTTTGGTTCAAGATTTTTGTCATGGATGATGTGACATTTTGGCTCCTTGTTGCTACCGGACCATTTAAAGATGTTAATAAAAAGATGCAACGAGTGTTGGAAGATGATTGAAGAAGAATGCATAGTAATAGATCACTTCATTATTAACAATTTGAAGTGAAAATGGCTGAAAAAATGTGAAGAAATGGATCATTGATTAGTTAGAATTAATGAGCAATAGAAGATGAATAAAGTTTTCTCTTAATAACCTATTAAAAATTCTTGATAGAATGATGGTCTCGATGTTTCGTTCATATGGTACTTAATTTACTGGTCTTGCTATCAATAAAACCATTAAATTGACGGAAAGGAGAGCCAGTGGCTATTCTTGATTCTGATTTATCATTAATCAGGATCCTTGTTGATGTTGTAAAACGGCTGCAACATGATACTTCATAGGCTTTTGTCTACCTATGACTTTTCAAAATGAGCTGTCAGTCACTGATGAGCATTATTAAAAATTCTGAAGATATTTAAGGCTTTTCTCCTACTTATGGGCAAAACTTTAAGATTGTAGAAAAGTTGGGAATAATAGATTCTTTAAATTGAAGGCATAGTAATAATAGCGCAATATATGTTATACTAATATTTGACAATATGTATATCCAGTATATGTTTACAAGATACACCTGCCTAAAGAATATTACTTAATAAAATTTCTTGTATTCAAGAAAAATTAAATAGGAAGACACAATATTTATGATCTTCATTAAGAGTTTAATAGATTCTGTAGCTTTCAAGCAGCTTCGATCAATTACTTCTTTCTCAACTTGACTTTGTTTATGCACATTCTTTCTAATTGGTTTTTAACTAATATATTATTTTTTTTCCTTTTCCTTTGAATTTTTTGGGCAGCGCGCTTTAAAGGTACAACCATGTATGACCTTCTTAACTAAAAGCAGCCAATTTCTTAGTGCTAATATGATCTACTAATCGAGTAGATTAAGGGGCGTGTTCTAGGATATTTGCATCCGGATTATGCTGAGACCATGTATCGACTTGGAACGGTAAACTCTTTGTTTTATGTTTTCAAACTGCAGTATGAAATTTTTTAATCCTTGTCTCACTATCATATACTTGATACCTTTTCACTACCCTATGTAAGGGAGCAAAGGTAGCTATTCTTATTGATCTCATTGAAAAACCTTGGGAAATGCTTCCTGAGATAGTTATATATGCTGATGTTTGTGCATACTCACTCTCTGTATAAATAAAGCATTATGATTCATCTATTTAGGTGATTTTAGGATTTTTAGTGCATTTTATTTGGTAGATGAAATACAACGAATGATTTCAATTTCAGCTTTCTTAAACCAAATTTTTTTCTGGTTTACTTTAACCAACTAAATTTGAATTTGAATTTGGATTCTTGATTTTTATTATAGTCCATAAAGGTGTGCCTTTTTGTTCATGTATGCCTTGATATTGAAACTTGTGTGACCTATCATTTCATTTCCCCATTTTTCAAGTCATGATCTTGATTTGTTGGATAGCATTGAAATCTCACTGGATAAAATTTGTAATTTGAGCTTTGCTTAACCATTTCCTTTTAGCCATGTTGGCTTGCAATCTTGTTGAGCCAAAGCTTCGGATTTGATTACAAATTTAATTCTTGGAAATTGGATATCTCCCTTAAATTTGATGCTGTATTTATCTTAAATTTCTTATATTTGATTTTTCTTATTTTCTTAGGGCTAATTTAGAAGTCTGACACCATATTTTTCACTCTTTTCGGAGATTTTCCTGGACTACTATGAAGATAAACATCATTTCCCTTTGAATTCTCCTCCCAAACCTTAAATTTCTATCTTCTTTCTCCTTTCGCGTGCCCTCTTTTCTTTTTCTTTTATATCTTCTATTATTCATCTTTTTTATTTGTATAATGCTTATTGTTACCTTTCTGGTATCAGAATGGTACAAAATTGAGTTGTTTCATATCTTCTGTGAAAGGTGTATCCTTTTAGCATTTGAAGCTGTTTTGCATGACAGAAATTGTTCATAATGTAATGCGAGTAAACTTTCAAAGTTGGCATAAGTTTTGAGTTCATGGCTTGTTAAAATTATACTGCCAGTGTGCAGTGATGGGGCACCCTCATTCTGAGCTCTTTTGGTAAAAGCTCCTCAATTTCACTTTCCTTAGATGTGTGGAGGCCACTGCTTTAGTCTTGTCTTTGTGTTCATTGTCCAAAGAAGAATTTTAGTTATAGGAATTTGAAAAATTTGGAAAATTGTTTGCTTGGAACAAAAATAAAATCATGACTACTAAATAATGTTGGATTTTGGTTTAATGTATTCCTAGAAGAGACCCTTGTTGAAGTGTATCTTGGTTATTGTATATGCTAGATGTGCCTACTTAAAAAAGTCCTGAAGTTTTTTCTTTAGTATATGTTCTGATTTATGCCTGATGTGCCTATTTAAAGGAGAGTCCTAAATTTTTCTTCTTTGATACACCTTTTGATTTACTGTTTCTTGTTGTTCATTTTCATTTAATGTAATTGTTTGTTACTTTGTTATTAGGTTAATTATTGAGTAAATATGGTTACTTGTTGTTTATTTAATATAATTTTTTGTCACTTTGTTATTGGGTTAATTATTGAGTAAATATGAGTGCAGGTGTTGTATCTTCAAGGAAAAGAAAAAGATGCTGAAGTTCTTATTCAGGACTCTATTAATATACTAGAGGTGGATGACATATGTTATGAATAATAGTAGTGCTAATCTTTTGTTATTTCTGCTGTTGTATATTTATTTGTTTTTTCTTATTATCCTTTTGATTATATAGGAAGGTGGGTTAGGAGAGTCCATCACATGCCTAAGAAGACTACAACACCTGGCACAGGTTGTAAATAGTATTAGATTTGCACAATAATGTTATATTCTTAATGTGTAATTATGCATACAGAAAATAAAACTATATTAGGTCTTACTATTTTGTGATACATGCTTGTTTGGGCTCCATCTTTCTCTTTGTTTTTGGTTTATATATGTAAAACTCTAAAGAGTGCTTATTTAGCTATGTATTTCTTAACTTCATGCTATCATTTACTTTTATTGCCTTTTCTTTAGATGTATTTGAAGTCCAATCATCCAACTGAAGCTGAGCGTGTGGAGAGAAAGATCCTTCATCTTTTAGAATTATCAAAGGTTTAATTTAGTTTCTCTATTTCTTGATTTTGTGAATGTTACTATAAGTGCATAGGTTAACAACATGTATAAGATGAGTACAAAAGTATCTTTAGATAAGTATGTGAGTTTCTCAGTTCATTTTAATAGAAAAATTACTCAGCTTTAATATTCCATTTCAAGATACTTGTCAAAGAGAAGGATTTTGTTGATATTCTAGAGATAATTAGTTGATATTCTATAAATTAGTGGTTGAATTAATGAGATTTTATTGCCTAGAAAATAAGTAGATTCTTCTTGATTTAAGGAGGTAATTAGGGTTGTATTTTTCTATATATTCCTTGTACTATTCACAGAAAAATCAAGAATTACTTGTCACTATTTCTTTATGGTATTAGAGTCGCGACTCTTTTACAATATTTTTCTTTCTTTGTTCAAATCAGTCCTAAATGGGCTACTATTTAGCAATGACTGGCCAACGGAGGAACTCCTCATCATCCAATGATGATTTCAGTAGTTTGAGTGTGACTAATCCCGATGCTATGATGGGAAACGCACAATATAGTTGTGATCTTCTTGGCTCAAAGTAGCCCTTTCAATTGACAAATCACAAGTTGAACGATCGGAATTACCTGGAATGGTTGCAAACAATAAAGTTGGCCATTGATGGTAGAGAAAAACTTGGCTAATTGACTGGAGAGATAGCAAGGCCGACTTCAGATGATCCAAATATGGCAATATGGAGGTCTGAAAATTCTTTGATCACAGCTTGGTTGATTAATTCCATGGACCCTGCAATCAGAAAACTCCATATGTTTTTGCTAACAATAAACGATGTATGGGATATGATTCGAAAGGTGTATTTGGATATCGAAAGTTCTTCTCAAATTTTCGATCAAAAAACGAAGCTATGAAAAGCCGAACAAGGAGACTATGATGTTACTTTGTTTTGTAGTGAACTTGTAACCTTATGATAGGAATTAGACCTATGTTATGAAGATGATTGAGACTGTCTGAATGATAGTGTTCGACATTAAAAAAAAATCGAAAGCAAACGATAGGATTTATATTTTTCATGTAGGAATAAATCAAGAATTGGATGAAGTCAGTGGCTGAAGGTTGTATCAATATCATACAATCTACCACGTGCCCGCGAGTGGAAGGACTAGTAGAATTGTCAGGAGGCTCGTGAGAGTCACTTGCAAGTCTTCTGATGACCGTCTTTAGGTGGTGTGTCAAGCTACCATGGATGCTCCTAGTGGTGCCAGTGGTGACAAAAGATGGATGCCTAAAAGTATGGTGACTGTTGTTGGTGAGATGTCGACCCTAGGTGACTGCAGGAGGAACATAACCAAGGCTATTGAACTGGAAATGGTTCTTGCTAAGGATAGAAGCTGGGTCTCTGAAGTCGGTAATCCAGAAACAAAAAAGTTTCTATTCACTGGACATAACTAAAGGAAGAAGGAAGCAAAAGTATTTACCACTGCTTAGTGGCAGAATGAAGGCTAGGCTCAGGAAGATTCGTATAGGCTCTAATACCATGTTATGAAGAAAGGTAATTTGTATGTTATGCATTTTACAGAGTATTGGTACATATTTATAGTGGTTAGGAGTAACTAATTTAGAGAATAATCTCCTATAATCAAGTAGAACATCAATCCTAACTAACACAATCATATCTAAACAAATTATTTGATAACAAGCATCAAATGGAGAATATTATTCGCCAACTTGAGGAGGAGTGGAAAAACATGATTGTTTTAGGATTTTTGCATTTTGTAGAATTTCTTATTTAGTAGGATATTCCATAATGATGTGATCTAGGCTATCCATGATCATAGGATACCATTATTTTTGTTTCCTTTTTAGTTGTTAAGGTAACATACACACACACACACACACATATATATATGCTCTTTTGTACACTTTCAAACAAGCAATAAAGAAAATACTCTCAAATCTCAAATTTTGGCAATAAGATCATATATTAGAATACTAATGTTACTTCTGCATTTGATCTTCAAACAGAACCACCACCATTACCTATTCGCTTGGTCTATTTTAGAAACTAGATCATCTCGATACAACTTTAGATAATTCTCTCTTCTTTAACATCAAATCCAACAATCAATGATCATTATTTCCCAATTGCTTTTCGCAAAGGTAAATGTCTGTGCACTTATCTCATTTGTTATCTCACTTGATTATGTGACTTTTCCAAAACTTGTTCATGAAACCTTATTCCATCTTAGTTAGCATGATGCTATGATAAAGAAGATGGATGCCTTAGATACTAATGGTGTATGGGATTTAATGAACTTACCTGTAGGAAAGAATGCTATTTGGATTAAATGGGTGTTCGC
>JAOQMM010000007.1:165480-183181 GCA_027563515.1 Erythroxylum platyclados
CTCTGACTTATCTCATACTTCGCAAACCTTGAGAAATGAGTCTAGTTAGATATCTATTCTCAATTTATATGTTATTTCCCTCTACTTGACTCGTTTTTCTAACACAAAGAAACTAAGAACGACGGTTAATTACAATAAAAGTTTAAGTGATATCATTGTCTTCTAACAAGCTTCATGTGACACGAATTATATAATTAATTAAAATATCAATTAGTATAAAAATAATAAATGCATTACCATATTTCCAAGGATTTGTGTGGTAGTTGATGTGCACTATGGATTACCAGAGCTAATACCATCAATAATGCTTAAAGAAGATAACAATTTATTTTAAGATTATGTAATAATCTCTTTTCAATTGAGACCATATTTATTTCACTAAGGCAAAAAGTGGAAAATAATATATAAGAAGTTCCTAAAAGGAGATTACTACAAATTAATAAAACTTAAATTGTTAGGAGAAAAGGATATCACAATTAAAAAGGAGATAATCCTAACTAGGATAACTTGACAAAAAATTGAAACTATGGCTATAATAATGAAAAATGAAGCTATAACTCAATTACAAGATTTATAAAAAGAGCCTAAAGTCATTATAATATGTTGTTCTCAGGTTATGAATTAGGAACAAGCAAGCTAATTCTCAACCATCTTCAACCGAGCAAACTAGAGATCTAACTACTTCCATTAAGCATATTAGTAATCCTGCTAGCCTTTAAATAATCAACAAGAAATAAGTGATTTAAGTATTAAGTTTAAAGTGGCTACTAGGAGAAAATAAAAAAGTAAAAATAAGAAAAATACTCTCCTATAATGTTAAAGGGCTTAATAGCCCCAAAAAGTAGTAAATAATACATGATTACTTTTATGTTATAAAAACTCCTCTTAATTAAGCTCTTAGAAACTAAGGTCAAAGTGGATAACTTTGAGAACTTAGATTTCTTGAAGAAGCATTGGTCAATTATTTCCAATCATCAAGCTTATTACAATAGTAAAATATTTATTGTTTTTAACCTTGACATATTAGGGATTCAACACTTTATAACGACTAATCAGCTCATCTATTTATCAATAAAACTACTGTAGGAGAAAATTAATACTCAAGTCACTTTTTTCTATACATTCAATCATGCATTTGAAAGTAATTGCTTAAGGGACAAGTTGAATGCAATTCATGGTAGCATGAACTCTTCTTAACTAAAACTTAGGGACTTTAACATCATTATTCACCTAGTAGAAGAGGTCATTGAACTCAAGATGGGAGGAAAATTCTTCACTAGGATCAATAAGCAAAATGGGAGGTACTTTTTAGGGAAAAAACTTGACAAAATTCTTATTAATGGTTATTGGTTATACATTTTCTCAAAAAAGCAACGCCTTATTCATAAACCTTTATTCTTAGATCAAACCCACCATTGAAATACACAACCTAACACTGAAGTAACAGAGAGGAGCTTCTTTCCAATTTAATAACTTCTTAATAGAAGATGAATGGTTTGATGAAGCTGTCACAAAAGTCTAAAATTACGAATTTCAATGGCATAAATCCTACACTTATATGAGGAAACTACAAATGATCAAGGAGGAGCTTAAGAAACTCAATTTTAATTATTACAACAACATCCAATAGGCATTTAAAAGTAAAAGCAAAGTTAACCCAAGTTTAATATACTCTTTATCAAGAACTTACGAATGAAGCAAAATAAGAAAAAGAAAAAACCAAGAATTAAGTAGCTGACAAATGCAAATGAATACCTCCTCTTTCTTTCATAAATTAGTTCTCTTAAGAAAAAGATATCAATAAAACAACTTCTCTACAAAAAGCTAATAGACATCTGGCTTATTCCGCAAGTGAAATCCTTCTGAAAGCAAATGATTATTTATAAATACTCTTGCCACTGACTCTAACAATTGCTCTTCTATGCAAACAATTACATCTTTTATCTTAGAGAAAATCATAGAGACTGAAGCACAACTCTTGCATAGGCACTTATCTTAAACCAAATAAAGCCCCTAACTCTAACGGTCTTAATGCTTATTTATTTAAAAGGACTTGGATTCACACTAAACCCTTAGTAATATTGTTTTGGAGTTCTTCAACAAAGGAAAGATGTTAAGGGAATTCAACAAGACTTTTATAAGTCTTATCTCAAATACTCTTAATCAAAATTCTTTGTTAGAATTCAGACCTATCTTATATTGTAATATTATTTACAAAATTATTGCAAAGCTCCTAACTTCTAGACTCAAGGAAGTTTTAAAATCTCCTATAAATCCTTCATAAGAATCCTTTATTAAAGAGAGGAAAATTAAGGATAACGTAACGTTGGCCTTAGGAAATTTTTAAGAATTATAAAAAGAAACACTCCATCAAGAGCTATGCGATGAAGATTGATTTTTACAGAGCCTTTGACTGCACCAACTAAAACTTCATATTGAAATCCATTAGAGCCTTTGATTTTTTAACAAAATTCATAAATTGGATCAAGCAACACATCACTTCAGTATTCTATAGCATTTTAGTGAATGATGAGCCAATAAAACTCATCAAATATGCAAAAGGATTAAGGTAACATGATCTAATATCTCTATACTTATTTATTCCAAGTATTGAAGTTCTAACTAAATGATTAGTCATGTTATAAGCCAGGAAAGGAACCTTAAATATCACAACAAATGCAACTTTAATTCATAAAATTCATCTTCAGAGTAGCAATTTAAATTTAGCTGCAAGTTGGGTAATGTGGGATCATGAATGGCAACACTAGAAGATCACATTACTGGGATGAACAACTCTTTACCTAGGATGATTAGTTCCTAATTTTCAGTTCTGACAATTCTTGGAGGATAAACATCTAATTATGAAGCTCAGGCGTAGTTCAGGATCTCATTCTCAATGAAATTACCTGCAATCCCAATCTAAGAAGATGCAATTAGTAAGAATTAATGCACAAGATGTCGAGTTTCTTTTTGTTCAAATGTAGCGTCTATTGTTTGTTTATACTCAGTAGCTTCAGTGTTGTTCTATAGGCTAGCTACTCTCTTCTCGTAGCTTACATTTGAGCTCCTTATTTTCTAAGCAATTAAATAAAATGCTTCATTAATGAACCAAGCTTAGTCAATTCTTTTCGAAATTAAATAATATTTTAAAAAACTGCTGTTATCATTCAAATACTCTGTAGAATACGTAAATTAGTACTCGTCTGTTTTCTTAATACATATGTACGGAGAAAACGTTAGGAGAAGTGAAGTATCCATGAATATATGGATTGAGAGGTTTGTTATTAAACACCAAGACTGAAAATGGCGGCGATAAGTTGTGATAGAGAGGTCGATTCCTTGCTCTCAAGTTTCGATCAGATATACGAGGTTGCTCATTTTTACCTTCTTTTTTCCTCTGAGGTTAATGGGTTTGCGGGTGATAGAATTCCACTGAAATGGATTTGAGTTATGGCTTGCAGGATTTCAAGAATTGTATGAGGGAAATGCAAGTGGTTAAAGCCAATTTAGATGCGGAAATCAAGAAGAGAGAGGCTCTTGAGCTCATCTCCAATTCCCTCAAACAAGGTTTTCTCTCTTTTACTCCTTTCACTTCCATTTAAATGCATAAAATAAACCCACCATTTTGCCGTGTTTGATCAAATACACGACCTCCGTGAAGCATTCTTTACGTGATTGGTATAGCTAGCTTAATTCAATGTCATGCACACTTTTACTAGCAAAAAAAAAAAAAAGTAATTTGCGCAAGTTTTCTCTGTTTCTTTTTTTTTTTTCCCCAATTTCACAGTTCTCAAACTTGAAAATACAAATTTTAGTCTCTTGTGTGACGTACTCCTGTATTGCAGAAAATGCAAGATTGACAAAACTTTACGGAGAGTCTTTAAATAATCTAGCGGAGCAGGTTTGTACTACTTTTGTTGTTTCTCTTAAAAGAATCCATCCTTTCTTTCATCCGCAGATCTGAAGCAGAGTTAAGAAGCCATTGGAAAGGATTGAGTTCATGATGAAGCTTCTATGAGCATAGACTCAACTTTGGTACTCTTTAACCTGATATATTGAGCTTATGATATTCAGCTTGAACGACGTACCAAATGCTCAAGCCTGAAGGAGGAGCTAGAAAGAATCAGAAACGAACAATTCAGCAAAGAGAAAGTAAGTGAAAGTACATTTTGTACAATGGTAGCTCTGGAGCTATACTTGACCAAAATACACGGTTAAATAAATTCTCTCAGACACTTGAGTAGACTGTAGGACAGGAAGTTCAATTTATTGTGGAAAAATGGTCTTTTAAGAACCTTTCAGGTGCTTGTAATTTGTAAGGCAAATGATTCGTATACTACAAAGCATTTTCTGTTTGCCTGACGTGCTTTCTACTACTAAAATCTATAATCAGGAGCACAGAAATGCATTGGACTTTCTTAAGCAAGAATATGCAATCAAGATTGCCGAACTCGAGTCCCAAATTAGGTGATTTAATCTACCATTACATTATGTTCCTTAATGTGCTCCACGCTTTTGGGGGTGATGATTTGTTCACTACCTTAGAGGCTTTCTACTTGAGAAGGCAGCTGATGAGGCAACCATAAGTCATCTCCGGCATGATTTGTCTGCACAAAAGACATTTACGCAAAGTTTGGCAAAGAGGTTGGAGCAAGTCTCCTACGAGATGGAATCAAAATGTGAGGTTCAAATATTTGAAACATGGGATATTTTCAGTACAATCCTGTGTGTCTAATCATTTTGACGTTTATTGGCAACTGGTGACAGTTATTCTTGAGATTCAAGATTTAAAGGACTGCCTCCTGGTTGAACAGGAAGAGAAAAATGAGCTCAGTAAAAAGCTCCGCAGTTTGGAAAAGGAGTGTGAGTAACAAAAATACTTCAATTTTTCTCCGCATTGTTGGTGATCTTTAGTCATTGATAATGCACATTTTATACAGTCAGGCATTTCACTGTTTGTATGGCATACAGTTTATGGTCTCTCTGATATGATCCCTACTAAGTTTGTAAGAAACCTGCTTATCTCCTGTTGTATATCTTTCCTTTGATGTGTCGCAGTGTTGGTCAGCAAAACAAAGCTGGTCGAACAGCAGCAGGATTTGTTTGCAGATCGGCTTGTTGAGACACTAAAGCAAAAAATTATGAACTTGAGAAAGGAAAATGAGGTTCTAAAGCGGAAACTTTCTCATTCAGAAAAGGGCTAGATGATGCTATGCAAAAACTCGTAGAGCATCGGTTGCATGATTTTTGTGGCAAAATAGCGTGCATATGCACAATATCAGTACTAAAGCATCCAATTCCTAGACTTAAGATTCCTGACAATTCATTTTGATTCAGTTCATGTTCTATGCAGAGTGTTTTTACACCAGTTTTGCAAGTTATGCTTTCATAAAAAATCTTTGAACTAATAATCAAATACCTTCTTGATGTCAAAAATTAATTACTAAGATTTTGATGGATTATCTTATAGTAGCTCATCTGCTTGTATTTCAATCTCACAATTTAGGATAGCTACTATAATTACCTTATAGTTATACCTTTCAACACTTCAAATTTTTAGGAGGTGATGATTCGCGAAGGAGTTTTTTTTGTAAGAGAGATAGATAAATATTTTTTCTTCATTGTTGAGAAAATTAAGAAATTATCGTTTTTTGCACTTGGTATAACATAAATTCCATGAATGAGTCTTAAGACTTAGAATTAAAACAAAATTCCTAGAGTAAGTCTTAGAGTTTGGGATTAAAATGAAATGGAGCCTAGAAGTGAGTACTAGGGCTTAAGAATAAAATGAAATGGAATGCCTAGAATGGATTGAAGACTCTAAAATTAAATAAAATATCTAGAGTTGAGTCTTAGGGTTTGAAATGAAATTGATATGCTTAAAGAAGGCTTAACGCTTTAAATGGTTAAAATTTCTAGACTTGTATCCAAGAGTTTAAAATAAAGAAAATGACTTGAAATGAAATTAATATAAGGGACTAAAAAATGTGTCTAGAGTTTGTAACTAGTACCTACGGTTTCAAAAGAAATTTTGTATTTGAATTAAAAGTGAAAAAAGGAAAGGAATTTGTAATTTGACACTTAGCATTTGAGTTTTATAGGCATGTGGGCATGTGGTTTGAACTTGTGCCTTTTATTAATCTTATCTTGCCCTTAATAATTTATTTTTGTTGAGTAAAATTTCCTATTTCACATCATGCAATCACTTAAAAATTGACTAAATAATAAGTAAAGCAAGAAAATGATTGCTTTTAGATACTGACCATAAGGATTATTTGAAAAGTCTCATTAGGACTAGGCTCTTAACAAGTAAGGATGTAAATAAAGTTTCAACTAATTTTAAAAATATGATCAATAATTAAACTATATCTAAAAGAAAATAAAACTTACAATTTAAATGTCACTCAAAACTTATATCTTATAAAAAGTTAAGAAAGCTAATGTGTTAGACTTAGAAGTCTAGTAGCAATTTTAGGTTATTTCTTACTTCACTGATCAATTATTGCAATTTGATTCTCCAGTTTAAACTATATTACTTGAACTTGACGAATCATCAAAATTCCTTTTTTTCATCTAGCCTCTTCTTGTTTAGACAAGCTTCTTGATATGCCCTATTTAGTCACACTTATAATACATAACTATCTTTCTACCATTGGATTTAGATCTAAAACTCCTTTTACATAAGCCATTCGTGTTCTACTTCCTCCTTAAGTCCTAGTTTCCCTTCAAATTCAACTTTTCATCTTCAGATTTTTTATTAGTATTGAGTCTCTATTGGTTATGAGTTAGAAACAAAGCAGTGATATCCTTCAAACTAGCTACTTGGTCACCAAATATTCATAGGAAAGAGGTAAGGAATAAAAAAATCATTAATTTTTCCTCATCCATAATAGTCACTTCGAGCTTTAGCAGGTCACTGACTATTTGATTGAATACATTAATATGCTATTATGGATATGTTTCTTTTTACATCTTCAAATGGTGTAGTTTTTACTTTTGATACAATTTGGTTGTAAGAGACTTGGACATATACCAACTCCTCAATTTCTTACGTATCTCACAGGGATGCAATCTCTATGATGTATTATATGACTATATATGCCTTATAAAGCAATATGGTTTTAGGTGCTTACACCTTTAACTTTTGCCGATCGAGCTCATTCATGTCTTTTAGCTTGATCTACTATAATCCCTTTAACATGCCATGTTATGCTAATAAATCTTTCACTCTCCATTGCCATAATTTAAAATCCTAGTTCTATTGAACTTCCCTACTTTAAACTTTGCAACGAAGTCATTGTCTCATTAATGCTCTAACGCTACTTTTTGAGAAAACAAATAGCAAGAATAGTTTGTGTGCATTTGTGTTTGTGTGTGTGTTTACATGTGTGTATGTGTATGTGTGAAAAATAAGTAGTAATTTACTTAGGATAGTCCTTTGATCAAACTAAATTTAATTTAACTATAACTCTAGTGGGTCCTATAAAGCTGACTTTTTTAACCACAATTGTGTCGTAAGTTGTGATCTCATTATCTATTTAAAGAATATAATTTAGGCTCTAGCACATCAGTGTCCCCAAATCATTGACCCTCCCTCTTTTTAGCACACTAAGACATGATTTGATATATGATTATGTCTCAAACAGTAGATCTTATTGCTTTCTTCATACATAAGGCATAATATGTGACATAGTTGCGTTATAGAATATTTCTTTATTTAAAAACACATTTTCCAAACCAACATGCCCATGTCTTCTACCCGTGCCTTCACCTATGATGTTTAAAAAAGGACACAGTTTGGGCCACGCTCATGTCTTAGCTTATATACACCCAAAAGTTTTGCAATAAATGTTAGTTCCCTTCTCGAAACTCCAAGATTGTATGTTCATATATATGAGCCATACATGACGTGTTTTTACTGAAAATAATTAAAGGAAATGATCATGTTAGACCTTGAGGTCTTAAGTAACTTTAAGGGCTGAGACTTCTATTCAAAAATTTCTCTATTGATGCCTCTCAACCAACTTGAGATCTTACCAATATTAACACTCTCTTGAGGTTTTTGTTGAAAATAATTAAAGGAAATTCTCATATTGGATTGAGCTCTTACACAACTTTAAAAGTTTGGGTTTTTTTAAATTTTTATTATTAATGACTCCCGACCAATTTGAGATCTTGTTATCATTACATAGAATATTTAATTATTAAATAATGAGAAATTATGGATTTAAAGTTGATTGCCAAGTTGGTAGAAGGTGAGCTTTCATATAAAAAAAGAATGAAACATTGCCATGAAAAAAAATATTTATATTTTTTTCAAAAATAAAAGAAGAAATTCATTGATAAAGAATGGAATTACAATAAAAAAAAGAGGCTTAAGGGGAGTACCCTTCAATAAGAAAGAGAAGTGGTAATTCTACCTAGTCATAGTAATAGTTTAAGTTGCAATACAAGTTAAATATTTAAAGAGGAGATCAAGTTGGAGCTACAAATTGGAGCTATATTTCTCAACTGTAAGAGCTCCCTAATGTTGTCGATGGTTTCAGTGATGAGAGATTTGATTGGTTTGAACTTAGATTCAAACCTTCTGCATTCCTTTTCTTTCCAAGTAATCTGCATAAACATGCCAAGAACTGCTATGTGAACCTGTTTGGGAAGTAAACTTTGAGTAGAGAGTCATTGAATAGCAATAGTGAGTGTGTTTACTTGAATTGACCAGAAACATTTCAGTTTAATAGCCTCTTATATACTGTTGGTCACAGCGCATGTGAAAAATAAATGGTCCCTTGTTTCTTCACGTGCTGAACAAAATGGACAGGAAGTATTGATAGTGAAAATATAACTTTTTACAAGTGTAAGCACTCTCTTAAATTTTTTTGTTGAAAATAATTAAAGGAAATTCTCACTTTGGACTTAAGGTCTTATGTACTTCAAAGGCTATAGCTCTTTTTTCAAAATTTTTGCTATTGATGACTCTTGACCAACTTGAGATCTTCTTATGATTATATACAACATACATTTTATCTACTTCTTTCTTTCAATTATTAGATTTTTCCATCTAAATATGCAAGAATTAATTGTTTAATTATATTTTTATTTTATCATAATATATAAGTGATTGAACTATACAAAAATGAAAAAGTATATTTGTCAATTTGTGTATTTCAATAATTCTACTTGAAATACTTTATTTTTATATATTTAAATTATAAAATATAATTTTCTATTATTTAAATAAAATATTTAAGTTAAATGAAACGTTAAAAAGTTTATACATAATAGAAAATATTTTCTTTAAATTAAAATATATAGTTTAGAATATAATAGGAAGGAAATTTTATTCTTAAAAAGATACTTTAATATTTATTTAAGGAAAAAATAATGTAAGTTATTTTAATGGTTTTACGTTATCAAATAAATAATATTTAGTAAAAGAAAGGCTAAAAAGAGAAGAACATTTTTTGAAGAAATAAAAAATGCATTAATTTAAAGAGCAAAAATGGTTTAGGAGAGCCTAACACCAGGTACAAGTAGTAACAAAAGGCTACAAAAAACTATACCTTCCTAAGCTTTTAATATGGAGAGAGGATGTACATTATCTGAAGGATACTCTTTTATTAAAAATGGGAATGCCTAGACATTTGAAAGGTAAACTGTGGTGTGGAAGGCCTAGGATGGTTGAAAGACAATTAAGTTGGTTTGAGGAGTCAATTGATACATACAATGAACCCTTCATTTTATTCATTTTAGAATTAGATAACGAGCTGAAGCAATGTAATGAATCCGTGAGTAAGTGTACTGAATTAGAATCTACACCACTAAATAGAAGAAGATTATCAATAAATGAAAGATTAAACAACTTTAATTTCTTGCACTTATAATGGAATTTAAAGCATTGTTCTTGATCAAACTTGAAGAAAATTAATCTTCTGAGCACCTTTATGTAGATAGACAAGAGGTAAGGAGAGATAGGATCTATTTAATGTAGGCCTTTGGCACCTTGGAATTAGGGAGTGGGATCACCATTAACTAAAATAGATAATGAAGTTATGCATATACAACTTTGAACCCAAGAGATATATTGAGTAGGAAAACTAAAAGCTATAAAGGAATCCAAAATGAATCTCCAACTAACTAAGTCAAAAGCCTTGTTGAAGTCTATCTTCATAAAGCAACTCTTCATCATTGTCTTAATCTGATAACTCTTGAAAAGCTCCTAAGCTAGGAGCAAATTATCCATAATGTTCCTGCCATTTATTAAATTCCATTGGCTTACATTGATAAGGCTCCCCAGTGTTACTTTAAGCTTATTATCTAGAATTTTGTAAATGATCTTATATATAAAATTAAAAAAAGAGATGGGCCTATAATCATTCAAAGAATCAAGGTTTTGTCTTTTAGGATTAAGGATGATAAATGTATTGTTTAATTCCTTGACTATAATGCCTATTCAGAAAAATTGCAACACAATTCTTAAAATCAAATTCCCCATTAAATGTCAAGTTTTTTGGAAGCAAAGGGCATTTAAGTCATCCATGCTTGGGGATTTATTAGGGTTGAGGCTAAACAAATTTTGTTTCATATCCAAAGCATTAAAATTTATGGTGAGCAATTCCTTTTAAGGTTGGAAAGTTGAATAAAAAATGAATAACTTAAGCTCCTACAAAATTAAAAAAAAGGTTTTAGGATCCCAATGAGTTTTTAAATGACTGAAGACCATTTCCTTAATTTCATAATGCTTGATGATAGTTGAACCATACTCAATCACAAGTGAGCAAATTTTATTTGTGTTCCTTCTATAAAGGATGACATTGCGAAAGAATTTAGTGTTCTTATCTCCTTTCTTAAGCCAATTGACTTTAGCTCTTTGTTTTAACAAAGTTTCGTGATTATCCATAGCCTATGAATAAGCATCAAGAGCTTCCCTTTATTTAACTTTAAGAGAAGATTCTTTGGGGAAAAGTTTAGAATGAGATGTTTACTTGCTCATTCGCAATTACTACCACCAAAGAAAAGAGTCCACCTAGTTATAAGAGGGCTTATGAAATCCACGACTTTCTAATGTTTTAGGGTCTCGAAGATTGAATCTAGCTATTAATCAGCAAGCTGAAAAAGCCCTTTCTCCTTCTCATAAAAAAAGGCAAGCTTTATAGCTCTAACCCATACAAGGGGGATTTCTCTACGAATTAATAAGTCAAAAGCTGTGCAATAGAATATTTAAACCAGGATTAAATCAATAATTGTAAATTTAGTAGAAATAAATTTTCTTGAGTTCTAATTTAACATTTTAAAAGTTTCCTCATAAGTTTTAAAACTTCATAGCCCTTAACTTGGAGGTCTAGGACCCTTAACTACCTCTTTAAAGCCCTTAGTATTGGCTAAGAAATTATTGAATTTAAAAGGAATTTTAGATTAACAAATTTAGTTCCCAAAGTCACCTTAATTGGAAAATTATAAAAATAAAAAGAATGGTGGAAATGGGTCATAAGAAGCTTATATTTTAAGATCTATGAGGGATTGACCAAAGCATGATCTAGTTTTCTCTTAATCAACCAACTGTTCTCTTATATGTTGTTCCATGTGTAAAAAGCTCCATCATATATGAAGTTAGTAAGCTAAGATAAACATAAGCAATTAAGAAAGTTTTCATTTCTACTTCTATTACTAAACTTTTCTCGTTTAGACCCTTAAGAGAAGAGAGTGCAATTAAAGTCCTTAGCTACTAAGTATGCTCCCCATGAATTAAATCATTCCAAATCAAGATTATTTGAAATTCATAGTTAGCAACATATACAAAAATCTCAAAATATTCAACTTCTATGCTTACCACAAGATGGATTAATTAATTTGAAGCTATTTTTTAGAGAATATTAACATTATTAGGTAACCTACTATAATCCTATTGTTAGACCCTTAAGTCTAAGTTACAAAATTATGCAAGTGTTGGTAAGTCTTGGCTTATGCTTGACACTTAGATTAATAGAAAAAAGCAAAGACTTGTTAGTAGGCAAAATAAAACTGACAAAGTTGATGAAAGCTCAAAAGTAGGCTACCATTGGTATGTGATTGGTACATAATGGTATAGATGACATAAGATTCGGATGCAAGATCAAAAGATGATGGCACAACTTAGTTGTGCTAAGTCCAAGGGTACAAGAAGGAACTTAACTTTAATAAGGAGGTCAGAATGTATGTCCATGTGTGAGGTATATTATACAATTAGTCAAATTATTGATAACTTAGATCATAAAGCAATGTGACTGCAACATGAACTTGCTTGGATAGATCATCCACAAATATAGCTGCTGATGGCTAAATGGAAGGCTTATTAGGGAACTTGGCTTCAAGATGTGATGATATGGCGAAACATGGTAAGAACATGTAAGTAGTAACCTGAGAAAGTGGAAGCACTACTTTACAAAGTGGGAGCACTTTTTTAAGTAGTGGGAAAGTGGGTTAGATGACTTGATAATGAATATGCATCTTCCAAATATTTGTCCCATGTATAAAAGAAGAGTTAGTAGCCTAAAGTGGATAACTCTTTACTAACTTAGTAGATTTAGTGAAAGAAGTGGCAACTCCCCACTAACTTAATAGAGTTAGTGGAGAAAATGGGTAGTTAGCTTATTTGATCTCTAAGTTCTTATAAGCCTATGTAAAGGCATCCTTCGTAGTTCATTTAAAAGTAAATGGAGTATTGTACATTTAATCATTTGTAAGAGTGTTGAGAGATTTGTGGGAAATTTCCTTGTAAAACCTTTTAGCAGGGAGTTTTCTAAGCAATATTCTTGTAGAGTTAAAGGCTGGAAGAAAGTTGAGTCCCTTTGTATTGTATCTTTATGATTTGATTAATGAAAGGTTAGATTTGTCATATCTCTCTTATTTTTCCGTTTGATTGTTTATGCAAAACACTTTTGTTATTGAGAGTGTGAGTGAAACACTTAGACGTGAGTGGCTTGAGGAATTCAAGAACAAATCAAATTATTGATTGGTGATCATAAAGGGAAGGCTAAGTTAGGCTTTGTGACTTAAGCTTGATTGCCATATGAGGACTTTGGAAAAATTACTTCAATTATGTTGTACATGAAAATTTCTCTATGAGCTCGAAAATTTCTTGTGAGATATGGAACAATATTTTGCAACGACAAAGGTGTCCAATTTAGAGACAGTGTCGGTCACAACTATGTATATGGTGGATGATGCAAAGCTATAGTGGAGAACAAAAACCTCCAATGACATCAATGTGAGTAGAATTCTTAGTGATGCTTGGGAGAAAATGAAGAAGGAACTAATGGATCAGTTCCTCCCTAAGAACACATTATGACTTATATGGGAAATTAAACCAAGATAGATTAGTGCCTAAGAATGTGAGGAAATCCACATCTTTGATGCTAAACATGAAGAACATATGGAAGGAGATAAGTTGTTCAAATTCATAAGTGGCTTACAAAGTTAGGCACAAATGGAGCTTCAGAGGCAGAATGTGAAAGACCTCCTAAACGCAATAACGACTACAAATGCCTTTGTAGATCTCTAAATATCACCACCTATTCGAACTAGTAACAAGGGCAAAAAGAATGTTGGAATATAAAATGGCTCAAAGAAAGGCAAGGAGGAGGTATATGAATCTTTTCAAATAAAATGAGATATTGCTTGTTCATTTATGAAAGGGCATATTTTTCTCATGAATGCCTAAAAAAAAGGTGGATTAGGATCAAATGAAATCCATGGTTATGAACGATCAATGAAAATTGGATGAAGACTCGAAGAAAGAAGTCTACCTTAAAAACTATGTTTTGTTAGGCATAGTTGGCCTTGAAAAGGAGCAAACAAATAAAAGCAAAGACAAACCCGATGGAGGAGGCAAATGTCACATAAGTGATGTGCCTATGCAAACTTGAGTTTATAGTCTTTTAGGGAAATATATTTAAAGGAGTGGCCATTATTTTAATAAGGACATTAATTTCTTCTAGTAGGGTAGTTTATTAGACCTTTAAGTCTAAGTTACAGAATCATGCATGTGTTATTGAGCCTTGACTGATTCTTGGCACTCAAATTAATGGAACAAGGCAAAGAATTGTGAGTAAGTAAGATAATAGTAATAATGTTGATGAAAGCTCAAAAGTAGATGAGTGTTGGCATATAATGGTGTGTATTAGCGAAAATCCTTAATGAAATGCAAGATTCAAATGTGAAAACAAAATATAATGGCGCAACTAAGTTAGGCTAAGTATGAAGATGAGAGAAGCCACTTAACTTTAACAAGCATGTTAGAAGCAAACTTAAGAGGTTTATCAAACAATGACTCAAATTGTTGCTAACTTAGGTCATAGAACAATGTAACTGCATCATGGAAGTGCTTACATGGACCATGCACAATATAGCTCAAGATGGCTAAATAGAAGGCTCATTAAGGAACTTGGCTTCAAGATGTGATGGTATGATGACGCAGGGCAACAACATACAGGGAATAGCCTAAGAAAGTGGAAGCATTAACTTTTAAAGTGGGAGCACTTCTTCAAATAGTGGAAAAAGTAGGTCAGATGACGTGGTAACAAATATAATTTTTTCAAGTATTTTTCCTATATGCAAAAGAGGAGTTAGTATCCTTAAATGGATAACTGTTCACTAATTTAGTGGAAGAAGTAGAAACTCCCTACTAACTTGGTGGAGTTAGTGGAGAAGGTAGGTAGTTAAGCTTAATTGGTCCTTAAGTTCTCGAAGTGAATATAAAGGCATCCTTTTTATTTCATTTAAAAAGTAAGTGGAGCACTTTACATTTAATCATCTGTAAAAGAGCTGAAAGTTTTATGAGAAATTTCTTTATGAGAGTTTCAAGTAGGGAGTTCTTTAAGTGGCATTCTTGTAGAGTTCTTCAAGTTGGAAGAAACTTGAATCCTTTTGTATTGTATCTTTGTCATTTAATTAATA
This sequence comes from Erythroxylum platyclados, assembly GCA_027563515.1. Classification (NCBI taxonomy): domain Eukaryota; kingdom Viridiplantae; phylum Streptophyta; class Magnoliopsida; order Malpighiales; family Erythroxylaceae; genus Erythroxylum; species Erythroxylum platyclados. The sequence continues at coordinate 180,412 of JAOQMM010000007.1, forward strand.
ATAGGTTGCCTTTATTGTATCTCTGTTTTCTTTTCATTTGATTGTTTATGCAAAACACTTGTGTGATTGAAAGTGTGAGTAAAAAACTTAAACATAAGTAGCATGAGGCATTTAAGAACAAAGGAAATTATTGGTTGACGAACAAGAAAGGAAGGCAAAGTTAAGCTTTATGACTTAAGCTTAACCAGCACATAAGGACTTTGGCAAAATCACTCTAATTATGTTGCGCCTAAAAAAAAGTCCCCATAACAGCTACCAAAGTGGTAAGAGTGGTGATCGTAAATCATCTCCTAATTCTTACCAAGGATCCAACTACATTGGTAAAGTTTGCCTTATTTGATTTATGTTTCCAAGATTCCTACCAAAGAGAATTTCTTTGGTCCCAAATGATCCTTGATTATCTATTTTTTCTTGGGCTAATTCATGCTCCTATCATTCCAAGCTAAAATCACCGAGAAGATTAAAAGGCTAAAGGCCTTTTTCTTGAATTTCAACTTGTTTTCTTTTTGGAACTAGTACTAACTTCTTGTTCAATTTCAGGGACATCCTCCACCATGCTTTTAGTTTTACCTAATATATTACCACCAACAGTATCATCTACTTTGACGAGGGGCTCAAGGTTAACATGCTATGACATGGCATTTCCTCCTAGTAACTATTTTGAGTTCCCCATCGATTCCTTAAGTGAATTGTCTATACTTTGAGGCACAATTGTAGCTTTCTATATGGTATTAAGTTAATTCTCCAATGAATCAGTTATTGGTTTTTTGGGAATAAACTTACTAGCATCTTTTCTAGAATCTCTTACTAGATTCCTTCTGAGTCTTATTATTGGGGTATAAAGGTTTCCATTGATAGCTAATGCCAATAGAATTTTCTATAAGTTTTCCAACAATCTTATGATTGATGGTGTCTTTGGTATCTTAGTATTCAACTCAATCTCTACACAAATTATTGTAAGGCCAACCCTTTTCATGGTAGCAATGATCTCATTGAGACAAATTGGTCATTCAATAGAACTTTCTAAGTTGCTTAAATAAATTGGGGTCCAATATTCAAGAGATAGGCCAATAAATCTTATAAAGATTAAAACATGTTAAGTTTCACCTCCCTTAAAGTTAAGTTTGATCCCTACTTTACCAAGAAAATGGCCTTAGTTCTAAAACTTTTTACAAATAATTTGGTATATGTGAATTTGAATAGGTAAAGATCATCTTCACTCAGTAAAGTGCTCTTTAATCTTACCTTCAACCAGCTATTTATGACGAGTGTTGAACCACCAAGAAGGTGATCACTTATCAGCTAAGAAGCCTAGTAATGTACTTGACTATTTAGCTACTTCATTTTGAAGAACTTGTATTGGAAGAGAGACTACTCTGGGTCCATCCAAAGAAGAAGATCTAGTTATGCAGAGAGGAATTTTAGTTTGTCAAAAGTCAAGGATTCTTCTACAAATTGGTTCAGGTTCTTTTTTAGGCTAAAGGCAAGGGAATTGGAGAACTTGAGCTTCCTAAGAAGTAATCGAAGGGACAATGATAGTATTAGGAGATAAGACCTAAGCTTCTTAAGGAAAGGAAGCAACTGTAAAGGAGCTCGGGGATTAAACCATAATGGTAATACGAAGAGACAAGAAATGAGTTTCTTGAGGGCAAAGTGGAGCTAGCAAGGATGTTGGAGAAGAGGGAAGTATAGGTTCCATATGAGGGGAAAGGAAGTAATCATAAGCTAGTGCAAGAAGGAGGCAGAGGGAAGCAAACCAAAGAAGGAGGGCTGTAGAGCAAGTAGAAATGTCTCGTTTCTTTCCTAAAAGGGAAAGAAACATGACTAATGTTTAAGCAGGAAAGGAGCCTGTCTAAATAAAGATAAAAGAAGCAAAAAATCTGGTTTGGTAAATTAAAGAGAGAAGTATAAAAGTAAATAAGTTAGGAAAAAGGGAATAGATAATTTCTTATTGTGAAAAGAAACATTGTTTTGTTTTCATAAATCATTCCAAATGATTAAAAATGCCTTAAATAATTATTTAAATTCTTTATCATGTACCATTTTATAAATATTTTAATGCAACTATAATTATTATTGCCATTAACAAAAGTTATAGTAACATATATTATGTGCAACACTACAAGTTAATTATAACAACGCAAGAAGTTTATTATTTGTTGTGGCATGGTGTGTTATGATGTCATAAACCTTTAACTTTTTATTAATTTTATATTATTAAATATTAAATGAGATTATGCAAGATAAGAAAATTAATAATTAAGATAGGTAAGAAATGTAACATTCTATTACTTTTATGTAGTTAGTAATTAATTAAGATTATTTGTTAAATTAAGACTTATCTTAACACGAATGCGTCAAATTTTATGAGACAACTAGAATGTCTCAAATTTTATGAGACAACTTTACTTTTATTTGCAAGGGAGATAGATATAAATAGATAGATTACAATAGGAGGCATCAGCACCCTTCGTGTTCCCATTGCTCCATTTTTCATCCTTCATAGGTTGTCCTCTAATTATGATTTGTTAAGCTCAATTCAAGAAGGTTTATATCTATTTCTTTTGTAACATAGATTGAATATTTTTTTTAGGTCTCAAGTTTAGAAGGGTGAGAAAATAAATACACAGTATCTGGAGTTTCTAATATGCTTAAGATTTTAAAATTGAAACCAGAAGTCATCAACTAAAACATGAACCTTTCTTCTTTAGAAAAGCATTTTCAAATGAACCATTACTAAATGACTCGCGACCCTTTGGCTTGTTGGTAC
>JAOQMM010000007.1:184937-198532 GCA_027563515.1 Erythroxylum platyclados
AAGCTAGCTATTTCCATTCTCAACAATCTACATGTTTCTTATTTGCCACATTTAGCTATTCGTAAAGGATTTGTGAAAAAAATTGACAGGAGTATTAGAGATTTTATATGGTATAGACTAAATTCATATGGTAAAAAGAATTCCAAAGTTAAATGGAGTGTTATGTGTCATCCTAAAGAATATGGTGGGTTAGGAATTAACTTTGGCAATAAAATGAACAAGGTTTTATTGGCTAAGAGATTATGGATAATCCACTATAACAAAGAGAACCATTGGGTGAAATAGGTGCATATGTTCCACATCAAACAAGGAAGCATCTGGGCAATCTCTCAAAAATGTACTCATTCCTATACCTTTCAGCAAATCTTACTTATTAGGCCATTTATGCTTACTCATATCAAGCACTACATCAAGGATGGGAAGAGTACAAATTCTAGTTTGACAACTAGCATTCATTTGGTCCTTTACTCAACATTTTCCAGCTCTAAGAGGAGCAATCCTTAAGAATATTGAGATGTATAAACTCATTTACAATAACAAATGGTATTGGCCTTTTCATACAGCTAGAAGAATTACACCAATAGGTGATTATTGCCAAGCTAATTATCATATCAGATGCAATAAGATCAAGTCAGATGGATGTTCCACAGATCACACAAGTTCACAACTCAGTCACATAAACAATTACTGCTTGGACCACTCATCACATTTCCTCTTTACAAGCTAATATGGAGTTTTGGTACTTCTCTGGCCCATTCTTTGATTCTCTAGTTAGCAGCTATCCAAATGCTGGAAACTACAGACATGATTAAATTTCATATTTTAGACAAGTCCTGTCTATTATGTTCTAGTGTTGATGAAACTGTAGATCATATATTCTTCAAATGTTGTCATATAAATCTATTTTGGAGAAAATTTCTCAATTTATTTGAGCTACAAGATTGGAATTTTAACTTGATAGAGTGTTTGTCTTGGATAAATGGACTAAAATGGAGAAGTAAAGAGGATCAAAAGGTCTTTAGAACAGATTTTGCTATGCCAGTCCACTTTATATGGAGGATGAGAAATACAAAGATATTTGGAAAAGTGGATCAATACAACAAATTCACATGGATGGAGTTCTTTCTCAAGCTTAGAATGAAAATTTTGGCTATTCCTCATCAACAACTCATTTCTAGTCGAATCAAGCAACAAATCTTAATCTAGACGGTGAAGCTCAAATATTCTCATATTATTAGTTAGCTGATTTTGTACTTACTCCAATTGTTGGAGATGACGTTCACTTCTCTTTGTAATTTCTACCATTTTGAATGAATATTTCACTTATTTTTCAAAAAAAATTTTCACCTTTAAGCTCTCCCGGTAAATGATATTTGAAGGCATTAGTTTATATTGTAGGTTTCTTTTGTATGTTTGGTCTTTTAATCTTTGGTATGGCTTTGTGAAGGCTTGTACCTAACTATCATTTTTGGTATCAATTCAATTCCTTAATTACTGAAAAAAAAGAAAAGAACTTATAAATTAGGAGACAAGAAAATGCAAAAATTCTAAACGTAATTACCAAAAAAAAAGAAAAAAGGGACTTACTACGTAGAGTAAAAAATGAAGTCACACGAATATACATGATTAAAGAGATGAAGATTGGGATATTGAACTAGAATATGTTCATTAACTCTAGTTATATTAGTCTTTTCAGGGTTTCTAATTTTCAGCTTTACATATACATGTTATGGTTGTTGGTAGACTAGTGATATGCTCTGGATTAAGTGTAGGACCAATTTATATTTATTAGACCACTCTTAAAAGCAGCGTCCAACAGTGAATTGTGTGTGACTTAAGAATTTAAAAACTTTTTGCAAGTTACGCTTAAAAAATGAAATAGCAGGAGCCTACTAACAAAGAAGAAAATAGTAGGACCTTGTTAAAAGAAATAACACTGTGCAAAATGAAAGGGGCCTGACAAATATCAGGTTATGTTTATCAAAACAGAAGGCACCTGCTAAAGATAAGACTTCTTTAAAACACGAAAGGAGCCTACTACAAAACGTGAAGAAGACTCGTACGACCACACACAATATAATGCGGAATTAAAAAAAAGAGATAGAGAGAAAGAGAGACAAACGCAATCGATTTATACTGGTCCAAACCTACGTCCAGTCTCCAAGTGTCCTACTTGAGTGTTTTACTATAAAACCGAGTAGTGCTTTGACGAGTCTTTCCAAGCTCAAAGAAGTAGTATTGTCCTAGCCTCTTCAAGCTACCACGAGTAGTATTGTCCTAGCCTCTCCAAGCTAACAAGAGTAGTATTGTCCTAGCCTCTCCAAGCTAACACGAGTAGAATGAAGTATGCTCAATAGTGAGCTTCAATAGTTTCTCTCTCAATAATATTTGATCTAAAAACGCTCAAGAGAGCTTTACAAATATATCTCTTTGAAGAACAAATTTCTCAATAACACAATCAATTTCTCTTTGATTCACAATTTGCGTCTGTATCACTTGTATCACCACTTCTCTGTTATTCACTGTGCTTTTTCTTCTTTAAATAGTTTTTCTTCCGGATATATCCGTTGCTTCACTTGCTTGTGGATTGATTTGAAGATGATTGTTCACAACGTTAACTTGCCAAAAATCTTCCAGCTTTTTGATCGAATTATGTGACCTTCCTTTTGAGTGAGAATTTATAAGGTAAGTTTGTAATGGAAGGATCCTGCAATAAAGAAATTTCATTTCATTATAATATGTATTTCCTTTTAAGAGTATGACCGTTATCTTTTAATAGGAAATAGATCTTCTTTGATAAAATCCATTTTATCGTGCTAATTTATTTGAACATGTTATCTGTTATTTAAAGAATAGGCCCCTGCTAATCTAAAAGTTATATCTGTCTTTCTATGAAAAAGTTCAGGCCCCTGCTAAAAAGATAGAAAGTAAAGTTTACAGGTATTTTCGAAATCATCACCTATTTATTTGAATTTTGAAAATATATCTCTTCTCTCCCTTTGTCATTATCAAAACCAAAGAGGAGAAAAATGTTTCACATTTCATATAGACAAGCAGGAATGAGAATTTAAAGGATTCTATCTGAAAGTCTTCGGAGTAAGATTTGCATATCAAATATCTAAATCTGCATGCTATCAATATGTTTTTGCATCCATTCTTGGTTGGTCAGTATTTTTTGAAGATGAGAGTTGAGATTTTTAGTCTGAGGATTCGAAGGAGGAACAGGAGTTTGAGGATTTGGTGTTTCTGCCGCTCTTTCAGATCTTTTGTCCACCCATATATTATTTTGCAACTTATATCCGAATTGACATGGGATGGAAGGGTGGAATTTTGCTGGTGTATACCAACATATATTTCCAAGGGGAATCTCAAAATAATTAAAAATTTTGTAAGTAGCATCCCATAAGGTAAACACGCGGTGGTCTTTTTCTGGTTTCCTTTATCCACCATAAACCTTAATATCATTGTCGGCAGATTCATCTTGTTTCCGTTCAACAAATTGTATACCACATAGGTGTCTAGTATGCTGCATCTCTCAATGAAACTGCTTCTAAGAAAAATGGAGGTGGTTGAGAGAGAAGCAAGGCAGTGAGGTATCAAATCTAGTTGCCTACTCCAAGGTCTCCCGTCTTGATTGTTCCCAAAATTTATGCAAATGGTTTTAACAACCTACGTTAACTCCAAATCTACATCCCATTTATGACATGGAAAATCAATTCTTCCTTCAGGAACTATCTCCAATATTTCTCTAAGAATTTCCTCAGAAAGTAAGATATCGTAATCATTTATGCAAGAGACAACTACCAGTTTCCCATTTACTTCTTCCTTCTTCATATGAGTGTAGAAGATCCTAAACAACTCATAATTTACTTGTTCATTTAACTTTAAGTAATTGTCCCAACCATTAGACACAAAGAAAGGTGAAAAAGGAATACCTATATTATCAAACATCATAGGTGATAGAAGTCTTCTAGCAACAACTTTTCTTTTCTTATAAAGTGTTTGGTAGTGAAGTTTTGCTTCTTTTGACTCAAACATGTTCGTCGTCATTGATGTAGATAATTTCCCTTTGTGAGCCATCATTTTTATTCTTTGTGCCCTCTTTGTCTTGGGGGCACTCTCTTCTTCATTTTGTTCTTTCCAGTTAAAGGTTCTTTTCCTTTCTTAATATCCTCTCTCTTCCTTTTTACAGATTCTTCCTTCTCAGAATCTTTTTGTTTGGATCCTCCTTCATCATGTTTTACTATGTTTCTCCTTGGTTTGTTGTCTAATTGACTTAATTCTTCTTCAGAATCAATATAGTGTACTTCTGTCATTTTCTCTCCTTGAATATCATCAGAACAGATGTTGTTTTTCTTTTGGCTTCTTGTTTACGCCATTTGAAAAAAGATAGAAAGGAAGCAAGAAGCAAAGAGATTTGTGAAAGATTTTGCTGAGAGAAACTTGGTGGCACAGAGAAAAAGAATATATACGAATAAGAGTGATCAAAGGATTTTAGGGCAAACAAATGATCTTAGAGAGAGAAACTGAAACGTTGTACAACTAAGAGGGAAAACAAATAGTTTGTGTATCTTCTGACAGATGTGTACGAAGATTTATCAGACTGTTAGTGTGCCAATTTGAAAAGGTGAACTGGCGCTACAGATTGCTCCCCATAAGGACACGTGTTAAAGAGTTCTACATGTGAAGAACTGAAAAAGTGGAGGAGCCTTCTAAAGAGAAAGGGGCCTTCTAGACAAGAGGATCCTATTGAAATGCACTATAGTTCCTAATAGAGATTTGTTGAATTTCCACTATATGTTCTAGTAAATGAAATGCCCGCCAATTTGTAATTTAAACTACCAACCTAAATAAAGAATAGGAAATGTTGTTTTTCTAGGTATGTAAAGTAGTCATCATAATAAGAAAAAATATTTTAAAAAGCTCCCCATTATTTTTAGGAGTTATGCTTTTCTTGTTCTTACAAAAATTGTATTTCTCAGGTATTATATTCTTTTAATTTTCTTAATTATTAATAATATTTTTAACTTACTAATTATATTTTTTGAAAATATAAACATTTAATTTTGTATATTGAGCAACCTTTGTCTTTGGGCACTATTGAATAAGGAATTCTTGTGCTGATAAAGCATCAAAGTTTGATATTAAAAGAACATAATTAATACAAATTTGGGATAAGCATAACATGGAAAGAAGAAGATCAAGCAATATGTAGCTAATAATGTATGTATAGATGCTGAAGAAAATAATATAATTCAAAGGATTATTTTGATTGAAGTGAAATCTTTTGGAGTAAAAAATGCATGCTTACAACTTGATACATATTCAAAAAGGTGGAAGAGAAAAAGGAAAATTATGCAGTACTCTTTTACATCTAATGTATATTAACTTTAAATATATGTCTATTGGGCGCAAGAGATAAACATATTGATTAACTTTCTCTTTGGATAATTAAAAAGGAAAGTTGATATTTTGTTGAGTAACTTTTATTACAAAGTTAGAAGTAACTTTTTTGTAATCATCAATTTGGAATATGAAATCTAAATTGAACTATATTTAATTCTTTATTATTCCACTAAAAGTCAATATGAAATCATTGAACATTCTATTATAATTCAAATGATGCAACTTAAAAGGATTTGTCTAATTGTTGACATGTTGAATTAATGAATTGTAGATAATTAGTGGAGATTGATTTTTCTTTAATGCAAGACTAATATCACTATACTAATACATATTACACTATTATTGAGGACAAGGGGCACCTTTGATTATGAAGGAACTAAAAAAATAATAAGAAAATATGATCCTTATCTTACATGGAATTCTAAATATTACAATGAATTAAATACATTGTTATTAGATGATTCACCATATAAAGCTTTACGCAATCTAGTAAACTTAGATTACCATACCTCTTGTATTAAATAATTGATCTCCTTGTTTTGAACGTTTGTTACAACCATATATTTATGTTTAACCTCTCTTTTTCACTGTATACTAGAGTATTTTCATACTCATATTGATACTAAGAGATTAGCAATTCCACCTTACGTTAAATATGTTATATCATGGTTATTGATTTTTTTTAATTTGGTAAAATTTAATAAAATTTGATGCTTCTATCATTATCTTGTTTCTATATTATTCTACTTATGGTTCAAAACAGGATCGACTAGTGATTCTCTAACGTACTTAGGTCAATTAATTAATGCACCTAATATGCTTAATTTTGCTGCATGTAATCCTTATGGCCAACTGCCTATTATAAAAAAATCCATATTGGAATTTTTATGATAGGATTATAAGTGGTTAATGCTACCATTCTTAAGATATCTCCATTTTTGTAACATTAATATTGAAATTCAAGGTCATTCAAAGGTTTTCCACATGTAACTTTATGATGACTTCAAGGAAACTATTATTTCCCATATGTTTAAGTGTCTATATATTAATTAACTTTATATATCGCAAGTTTCTTAGTCTCATTTAAATGTAAATGAAGTTAATATAACTTTCTGATACCTAGGTAATGTAACATGTTAATAATATACATGAAAATATTATAACCTTTTTATAATTTTAATCTAACATGAAAATAAATTTACATTACTTAATTTAATGATGTTCCTATATACAATTAAAACAATAAAAGAAACTATAACAAAAGAGAATATAAAATTCAACATAATTGTTTTGGACTATTGTCTTCAGGATTAGTCTCTTGTTTTTCATCATTCTTATATGGAGACTATAAAGGCTATAATGGGGGTTGTATCCAATATAGGCAAGACAACCACTCATAACCTCTTACATCTAATCCAACTTCTCATCTTAATCCTCCTGAAGTTCTTAAATCTCTTTTAGTTTTTTCTTGTGTTTTCCTAACTTCTGGAGGATCTTTCTCTAATCCCTCTATATTTCCTCTAAAACTTTGCAAAGATGGCAGCAAACCTTCTCATTTGCTAACACCTATTCTCATTTGATACATCCATTAACCTCATCTTCCATCATTTCCTCATCACCATCTAACTCAACATCTTCAAAATTAATTAATGTATCCTCCCTCAACCATATTTACTAACCTCATGTACCACAATGATTTAATGTCAAGATCAAACATTGTATATGCAATGGTCATCTTCTGGAAGCCTATTAAGCACCCTTAAGTTCTTTACTAGATATGTGATGTAAGACCCAGCATATTGTTCCTTTTTTTTATACCATTACATTTAAATAACTTACAAAATGAAATGTCAATTGTAATTGTAATGCTCAACAAAGCATCATATATAGACAAATCACTTCAAGTGACCATCCCGCACTCTCCCTACTCCTACAAATTTTGCAAGCAGTCGTGAGATGAAAAAGTGTAAGACTAGTGAGTTAATATGCAAACCCTTCATTTTTGTAGAATTTTACTCATAAATTCCATATGAGATTTTATACTTAAAATTCCTTAGGGAAGTCAATTATAAAATATTGGCATACAAATGTTTCCAAATAATCATAAAAGTAAAACCTATAGTTCATATCGAATTGCTCTGTTGACATTGCAAAATCTGCATCACCATTGAAAACCTAATAACATTTAGCTTATCTTACCCAACATTTCTACTAAACTTGAATGTTTTTTAAAATTCAAGTGTTAATTTAGTATAGGAATCTTAAAAGATGTCAAAAAGCTTGAATTATATCAATCAGCTGCATATTCAAACCACTTTGTACAAGACTATACAACTAGATTTGCCTATTAGGTTCAGAACTCCTATTTCTAAGAAATTTCATACCGTTTCAACTAATATCTACTATTGAAATGAAGCATGGGGTGTTCTAACTCCTCTAGTAGTTGACCTTCACTAGTTGAACCTTCCCTTCTTTTCCTAATGCCTTGAGTCTTGCTAGGATAGTTTGTTCTTATTTTTACATAAATTTTGCACCAACAATTCAAATGTTTCCACACTAATTTGACCCAATTTTGAAAATCCTTATACTTGCTAAAACCTAATTTTTGTATGATAAATGTCAAGATTGAAATTTAAGCCAAAATACGATCATATAAACAAGAGTTTTATAAATTGCAGTTTTATGAAAATCGTGTTGGTTAATTAAAATGACTTATAGTGTTTTTCAAATTAGGATGTTATTTTTATGGTTATTGAATTTATTAAGAACTGATATAATTTTTTTTAGGTATGGTATTTTCATATTAAAGTTTAGGCATTAGTTAATTTTAAATTTAGGATGGTATTTTATGTACATTATTTTGATATTAGGTGTAATTAGTCCTGGTAAAGTGTGCATCGGTACATAATATTTTTTGTACTAAATTTATTATGCATCCTTTTAAAGTTGATGTCACTATCTAGCTTAATGAAGAAATTCACAAGCATACCTGATCACTTAGTCGTGTTTCTAAGCTTTGGTTCTTAAACTCGATATATTATACTCATATTGATTGTATTTGCCTTCAATTTTAAAGTACATAGTGGAGGAATGGTTTTTTGATCACTGTTGGCCTAATTTGTTACTTAGATGGAGTTTAGAATTGTATAATCTTGCGTTGGGAAAGCTAAAAAAGGTCACTTATAGATTCTATAAAATTTTCATCTTTTTTATACAATCTTATCTTTTTTTATTGAAAAATGTGTTCCTATTAGCATCCATGACTTCTCTTTAACTTTTTATTATATTTAAGTTCACAATTCATAACAAGAGTCAATGTTGAATTATATATGAAACACCTTAATTAATGTAAGCTAAAGTCATGTAAAATAAAATATAAGTATACTTATCTTGCATGTTTCACTAACCTAATACCTATAATTTATAATATATGCAAGAGCAAAATCCATGCCAAAAAATTGAGATCGGTAGTTTAGGAGTTCAGGCACATTTTTATTTGAATTTTGGTTATAGGAGGTTAAAAGAGATCAAATTACTTAACATCACCCAATCATATAAGTGTCTTCAAAGCTTGATTGACTCCTTCTATTGTAATTTATATCTTTTGACAACAATATATAAATATAAACCTATAATAACAATTGATTTAAGGTGCACTGAACATATAAACATGAGCTTACTATGATTGATGATCCAGGATGCCAGTACTTATCCTAAAATTCCAAGGCACAACATAATTAAATCCAATAGTCATTGGTTTATTGATCAACATAAGTACACACTTAAAATGTTGTCAATCTCTATAATTCAGCCTTATAACAATGTATAACAGAAAACCAATTTTACATTAAGGACAAATAAACATCATGTTTATGCTAATGCTATTTATCTTTTTAGCCTTAGAAAATTCTTTTATATAAGAGATAAAATATATGGACCATTCAACTTTTTCAAAAAATTCTAGAATGAAATAGACAAACACCTAACATAAGACACGTGTCTATAACCTTAAACCAATATTTTGTTACATTAGGCATAATGAAATGGGATTTATATTGTTATATACAGAACAAACAACATTTTGTAACCCACTAGTGCTGAACACATGTTCTTCTTAATGTTATAAACATTATGATAAGAGTTAAATATCATAATCTCTATTGCTTCCATTGAAATGTAATAACACCCCACTAATGCTCATTTTGAAGTACAAGGAAAAAAATTATAAGCATAAAAAATTTAACATAATACATTATCTAGTTGTGTGTGCATCAATTTCAATTTCCAAATCCTTGTCAATATTTCTTGCACTTAGAAATAATATGAAAGAAATTTGTTAGTCTCTAATAGTACCCAAGAGGGGGGTGAATTAGGTGTTGATGAATTTTAAAGAAAATATTTCCAACTTAGTGTGTTAATGAAAACAATTTATATAATATGAAATAGAATAAAATTTTCAATAAAAAACTTAAGCAATAATGTACAAAGGTAAAGGATGAGAAATGCAAAATGATTTATAATGGTTCAAAGAACAACCTTGCCTACATCTACTCCTAAAACTTTTCTTGAAATTCCACCATAACTCTTCTTTTAAGGCGAAGAATAACTTTTGTATAATCTTTTCTCAACAATGAGGACCCCTTTTACAATCTTCCTTCGTGATGAAAAGGAGCCTCAATGCCACTTAGAATACTCCCAAATACAATAAATAAGAACCCTAAGGGAAGCTTAAACTCAAAATAGCCATTTTATCACTTTAATAATATCAAAAAGGCTCCCTTATAGTTAGTGATTAGATAATAGCTTCTCACTCTCTCTTCTTATTTTCCTCTCTGACTTCTCTCTAATTTGATTATGATATTGCCCTTTTACCTTTCCACTTTTGTAAACATATTTTTCCTATGCTAGATCTTTCCTCTACTGATTCCCTATCATCTGAGTGGTGGTTGAGGCTCTTGCCTCATCGAAAGGCTCCCACCTCATCGAAAGGCTCCCATTTGGCCTTCCAAATGGTATTGGAAGAACGAGAACCCTCCCTCTCTACGGAGGATTTCCCAGCTCTCTTAAAGAGCTCCTTACTGCCAAAAATGGCGACAAGAAGGAAGGTAAGAAGGTGGCTGCTGAAACAAACTCTGTAAATCCTCTTGCTGTTGGAGCTTGGAGACATGAGGTACCTATCCAACATAATAAAGGCACACTCAAAAATTACCAAAATCTGGTAAAAGACAGTGTAATGTCCCTTATTATAGAACTACTGTAGGTTGGAGCTAAATCCTATTCCTCTACCTTGATCGGCCTTTTCTGGTCTAAAAGACTTGCTTTCCTAGTTGTAAATGTATGGGCTAAGTCCAGATGGGGTAAAAGAGTGCTGAATAAGGTGATGCTTAAAGAAGATGGAGCTATACTCTTCAAGTTCATTGATGAAACAAATTTAGCAGAGATAATTGAGCAAGGGCCTTGGCACATAGGTGATCAACCCCTGTTTGTTCATCAATGGAAACCATGTATGGAGCTAGATAGGAGTAAGATTGAGGTATTGCTAATATGGGTACATTTTTATAACTTACCTAGGGAGCTTTGGACTATAGAGGGGCTGAGCTTTATAGCAAGCTCCTTAAGAAAACCATTATGTATGGATACGCAAATAGACACCATACAGAGGATTGGTTATGCTAAATTATGTATTGAAATTCAAAAAAATGCTCCTTTACCAGATAACTTATCAGTTTTAAGATTGGGAGAGTGGGAGAGCTAGAAAAAACTAAGATTCACATTACCTATTGATTGAGGCTGAGCAATTCCACTAAAAAATGGGTCCCTATTAGCAAATTTTTCAAAATTGGCTAGTATGAATAATTAATGGACATTAGATAAATTACCACTCCAATGAAGCAAGACAGTGCAACTAATTATGAGGCTAGAAAAGCACAAGAAACTGAGAATGGTATTCTGCCAAGCTTACCTAGGTTGATGCAATCTAATGTGATAGATCAGATTGTATATGTAACTAATGAAGCTGGGTATAGAACTGATCTAAGTCCTCATCCTAACGTCATCATCCCAAATAAGAGTAAAAGCCTAGAAGCAGATCCTATTCATAATGCAACATATATGCAGGAAAAAGAAGCAAGCATAAGTGAAAATACCAGAGAGGAGAATGAACTAGTATGTGTAACAGTTGATAATAGCACCCTTGCAATAGCTACTAATAGTTTAAACGCTAAGGAGTTCAGAATGCAGTCCAAAAATGGTAGAAGAACATCTACTAAGATGAAGGGTAAACTGAAAAATAAAGGGAAATCCCCCTCTTATGTCTATCCTAGTTTGGAAGATTAGAGGGCTGAATGACCCTCTTTAAAAATCTGTGGTGAAAGAGGTAGTGAAGGATAAAAAACCTATGTTAATAGGTCTTCTTGAAATTAAAATAAAAGATCCTTTTGCATTTTTTGGCGAAAGATTTTTGGGTACTAATTGGGAGCTTTTCTCTAACCAGAGTTCACATTATAAAGACATAGTAGAATCTGATCAACTGTTGCATCTTCAATGTCAAATGAGAAATACTAGTATTGTGTTTTATCCATCGCTTGTCTATGCCTTCAATTTCAGCTCTCAAAGAGATAGAATGTGGCTAGATTTGCATAATAAAAAACTTGGAATTTACAATCCATGGCTTGTGGTTGGTGATTTTAACTACTCACTGAACTTGACAAAAGTTGAGGGTGGAAGAAAATACAATCTATGTCTGACCAAAGAACTCTCCAGCTTTTTAATGAATGATGATTTGGTTGATCTCAACTCCTCTAGTAGACTACTTATATGGACCAACAATTAACACAACAACTTGCTTATAAGGAAGAGGTTAGACAGATTCCTTATGAATTCTCTATGGTTGAATCAGTTCCCAAATTATTTTATGCATTTTGGTGAGAACCTCATGTCTGATCACTCTTTTATGTTGATCTAAAGAGTTACTGAATACAGATCAATGGGAGCCTCTTTTAGATTCTTTGATGCCATTACAGGTATGGAAGGATTTCAAGAACTGGTTAATAGCTATTGGAATTTTGATGTGGTAGGCTTTAAATTGTATCAGTAAGAATAATGAAAGTTGCGATAAAAAAACTTCATGCATGGTAGAAATCCTGAACTTCAAACTCTTAAGGAGAAACTTATGCTTACTCAAAAAACTTGCTACGAATCACCTCACAATCATGTATTTAGACATGCAGAGGTGAAATGTCTTTAGGAATATCAGGAAGCTCTCAAAGTTCAAAATTTTATTCTAAAAAAGAAAGCTTGACTAAACTGGTTGAAAGAAGGTGACTCTAATACTAAATTCTTTCATTCTTCTTTACTGGCTCGTAGAAATGATAAAAAGATCTCAATGCTACATGATAGCAGTAGAAGAGAACACGTAGAGCAGCATAGCATACTGAAGTTAACCAGAAATTATTTCTTAGATCTTATGGGAATTGATGTAACATCTTCTCCAAGCTCCAATGTGTTAAATCTTTTTTATTGTAATATTGAACAGGGTATCAAGGATGCTTTGATTTCACCTATCATTAAACATGATGTCAAAATAATTCTACTCAGCTTACATCCCTCCAAATCTCCTGGACTGGATGGATTTACTTAATTGTTCTTGCAATAGACTTGGGCTATTACTGGTGAGCTCTTCACTGCGATGGTCCTTGAATTTTTTGAATCTTCCAAGCTACTTCAAGAAATCAATCATACGTTCATCTGCTTGGTTCCAAAAAAAATAAGCCCTCGTATTATGAGAGATTTCAGACCCATCTCCTTTATAACACCATCTATAAGGTCATCTCAAAACTCCAGGATGAAAGAATCAAGTTGGCATTATTTGATATAATTAACAATAGTTAAGGTGCTTTTATTCCTGATTGAAACATTGGAGATAATATTCTACTAATACAAAAATTGCTTAAAGACTATAATTCTGGCTTAGAAAAATCAACAGTTGCTTAATAAAGATTGATTTCTTCACGGTGTTTGATACCATCAACTGGAAATTCATTTGATTATGCCTTGAAGCTTTGTAACTTCCTCACAAATTTGTATAGTTGATAATGGCTTGTAATTAGTCCCCATCCTTGAGTGTGCTCATTAGTGGCATACCTTCTAAGTCTTTCAAAATTACTAGGGGGATTAGACAAGGGAGATCG
>JAOQMM010000007.1:212352-222584 GCA_027563515.1 Erythroxylum platyclados
AATAAAGATGTCGATTTACTTGTTCAGAAGAAAATTATAATCAATGGTCTTGGAGATAATGCTGCAGTGGCTACTCTGGTAAACAATCTTTGCAAGAACATAACACTATGCGAGGGGTCCTTCTTTTTCGCAAATGTGGCTCAAGAACTGAACTCTTACTATGAAATTCTATGGCATAGCTGGAATGCTACCTTTGTGCGCGATTATTTTGGCAACCCTTGGGTATCTGCTTCTACAATTGCAGCAGTAGTGCTCCTTGTACTTACATTCATACAAGCAATATGCAGTGTCATTTCTGTGTATCCTTAGTTTCCATGTTTGCAGATACTTTGACAGTCTCTTTGTAACTAATATCGCCTCAATCTGATTCAGCAATTGAAGTTCCATGGTTTCTCTCTGCAGTACTAGTACCTCTGTATACAGTAGTCAAGCTACAGAAAAGATATTAACCATGAGGAAATGGAACCGCGACTGCTATTTCTGGTCAGGCAAATAGGTATATAGAAAAGGGATATATATTTTTCTTATAAGAAAGCAAAAGTAACAACAATCAGCTACTGAGACTAGGGGGACCAAATATGGGACAGTAGGTTAGATTTAGATGAAATACCCATGCCCAGTCCACTCAATCAAATGACTCTCTTATCTCTAAGCCTACTGTCTCCAGTTTTAATCTCACCTCTCTCGCTTATTTATTTGTCAACCACTTCTAATTCTTTTCCCATTTTGAGAAATGGTTGTACTGCATATACTAATCCCCAAGTTATAGGTGTAAACATAGATAATAGTTAATACCGCAACATTCAAGTTTGAAAGTCTTGATTCAACAATGATTATATGTAGCAAATTAAGCTTTTAAGAGATAAAACAATAATAAAGTATGTTAATTATATTAGCAGTATCAATTACTTGATAATAAATTGACAAGTGGCAAGATAGGCAACTTTCAGTCGATAAGATTGTACGCTATTTCTCCCTTGAGTCGTTTTCCACCATCCTTCTATTGTTTTTCAGTTCTACTACTGATGTGAAAGTGCTTAGCTTTTGTTTTCATTCTTTCTCTGCTTGTCCTAGTTTTTTTCCAGACACCTTTTTGTTGGACCGGGTTTCTCGTCTTCCGCGTCCGTTTTCCTTATGGCGGACAATATCGTGTCCGTGTTAAATCATGGCAATTTAGATTAAGAGGAGGTGGATATTGTAGACTGTTCTTTCGTGCCTATACAGCTTGGTGGGGAAGGTTCTCACTTCAAAGAACTTTCAGAAAGGGACTGCAGGAGACATTTATATTTTACATATAAAGGTTAGGTCTCAGTCATACAAATGAAACCATCCTAAAACGAATGGCCTTGATAACATACTAAACAAATATTACATAGATAGTAAATTAAGTTTATTTTGTTGAATCCTCCAAAAGGGAATGCTCAAATTAGGGATTCCATTGTTTCCTTTCCGCTCTGGCCATTAAATGCTCTTCCTTCTCTCTAGCCCAAACACCCTTTTACCCCTTGTCCACTTGTTTTTTCCCCTCTGTTCTTTCCCGCCCCTATTTTGAATTCCTTTCCGCACCTTTCCAAGCACCCGACCGGCGGCAATCTTGGCTTTCCTGGTAACTAGCTACGCGTCGCTATGGAGATAGGCGAATCGTCTGGGCTTAAGGAGGATTTTCCTAGTTTGTCTTGGGAAAACTTAATTCATCTCCCTGTTCCTGGGCTTTGTTCTGCGACAAAGGTAACTACTCCAGCAGGTGGTAGGAGACTCGCGGTTAGTACTGAGAAAGATTCGGCCCCTCTTACCTAGGAAGTTTGTCCTGTACTCACCCATGATTCTGCTCTGGAGAACCAACCAAAGATTTCCAAAGCTACTACTACAGTTGCTCCCGGTCCTCGACCTAAACAGGTTAGTGCCGTGAAACCAAATTCTGGTTGAGGACAGAAGTTGTTCCCAACACCTGTCAATATCGCTCTCAAGCATTATCCCGATGTTATGAAAGATGGAATCATCTGTCCCCCTAGAGATATGCTAGAGGCTGGAGTAAATAAATGGTCTTCCGCCATTGTTGGATTCTTTTGGAATAAGCGCCTTGCATTCCCGGTGGTTAATGCGTGGGCTAAAGCTAGATGGAGTAAAAAAAGAATTGGAACGAGTCCTGCTCTGGGAGGATGGAACTTCTCTATTCAAGTTCGGTGCTGAATGTAACCTCCAAGAAATACTTGAATTTGGTCCTTGGCATATCGGGGATCATCCAATATTTCTACAAAGATGGCGGCCTGGGATCGAAGTGCATCATGATGAAATAGATACGTTTCCGATGTGGGTTCATTTGCATAATCTTCCTATGGAATTGTGGACGTTAGAGAGACTCAATTATATCGCTAGTTCACTCGGGAAACCTGTGACAATGGATTCTCCTACTGCCAACATGGAATGGGTGGGTTATGCTAAGCTATATGTAGAGTTTTCTAAAACTGCTCAATTCCTTGTTAAACTTACAGTAATGAGTGTTGATGCTAAAGGTGAGATGGTTCAGAAAACCATAACAGTCACCTATTTGTGGAAACCCAAGGTTCGGTAGCACTGGCAACCAACTGGGTTTCCTCGGCCAACGGAAAATCTGGAGATAGTAGTACCCCGGGAGGTGGAGAGTGATCAAATTCAGGTACTAGTGGGCCAACCTGTTGCCGAAGACATGGATAGACATGCGGAAGCTGCAATACAGAGGCTGTCCCCCACTCGTACATCGAATTCCTGTGACTCAGCAACTGCTATACTTGGTGTTAGTGACAATCGGCTAAGGGGAGGTGTGACTTCTAATCTGCCTAATTTGGTTGCAGATGGTATGCAGGCTGGACTGGTAGATCAGGTAGTCACTCCAGGTAAGGGTAGTTCTGCACATCCTGAAATGTTTGGAGTGAAGCAGACAGCTATAGTTGATGATGTGGTCTCATCTGTGTTAGCAGTTGATGATCTAAACCAGACTCCAGGGGGAATCGGTAAAAAGGGAGTGGCCAAGAAAAAAAGTAAGAAAAAAAAAACATAAAGGGGTTATTTCCCTTGAATGTCCTTTTTTTTTGAAGGGGTTGTCCCATATGACGATTCTTGTATGGAATACTAAGAGGTTGAATGATCCGCTCAAGAAGCAGATGGTTCTAGAAGTACGGGAGAAGCAACGTTTTTTGGTTGGTCTTTTGGAGACCAAGATCAAGTCTAATTCGGTTCAGCATGGACTGCAATTTTTGGGTGCGAATTGGAAGCTTATTTCCAATCATGCGTACCACTATAACGACAGGATATTATGTTGGTACAATTCCGATCTCGTGGAGGTCAATGTTGTCAAGATGGTTGAACAGTTCATCCATTTGAACTGTAGAAGGTCTGGCAAGGCTCCTTTTGTGGTGACTATTATTTATGCTTCAAACTTTTCTTTTTAAAGGGATGTACTGTGGGAAGAAGTGATGAGTATAAATTCAGGTCTACACCTTCTATGGATAGTTCTTGGAGATTTTAATTGTTGTTTAAAAGCTGATGAGATTAAAGGCAGGGCCGGTTTTCATTCAGGCATAGGAAGAGAATTGTTTCAGCTGCTGCAATTTATGGATTTAGTGGACCTTAGAGGGCTTGGAAGATGGTTTGCTTAGGAAAATAAGCAGCAACGCAATATGTTAATCAGAAAAAAATTAGATAGACCACAAACTTGGCTTACTTCCTTCCCTAGATCCTCAGCATTGTTTGGGGAACCTATTTTTTCTGATCATACTCCCATATTGATCCAGAGTTTGGATGAAGGGCCAGGAATTGGTGCGCCCTTCAAAATTTTCAATGGTTTAACTTTAATTGATGGGTTTTTGACGGTAGTTAGGCAAGTATGGGACTAAGAAGTGAAAGGTTACAAATACTTTCAGCTTGCGACGAAGTTGAAGCTAGCTAAACAGGCCATTAAGCAATTTAGTAGGGATCGACATCTGGAGACTAAAGAGTTTAAGAAAGATCTGACTGAGGTTCAATAGAAATGCTGCTCTGATCCACATAATGTTAATTTACGGGTACTGGAAGCTGACCGATTGAAGATCTATCAAGAAACACTAAAACTTCAGCATTCTATCTTACAGCAAAAAGCAAGACAGCTTTGGCCCAAGGATGGCGACGTAAACTCTAAGTTTTTTCATGCCTCGTTGTTGGCTCGAAGGAACATTAATTCTATCATTGAATTGAAGGATGAACTGGGTAATTCGATATCAGAGCATCAACAATTGTCAGCACACATCAGGGGTTACTTTATGTCTTTTGTGGAGAATTTGGTAGCTCAAAGTAGTGGTATTGTGGTGGGGCAGGTGATGGGGTATAGACCAAACCAGTCTCTTTTGGACATGCTTAATGCTGCTTTTATTGTCCAGTAGGTGCAAGAGGTGGTTTTTCGAGTAAATAGTTTAAAAGCTCCTGGTCCGGATGGTTTTTCGTTGGGTTTTTTCCAAAGTACTTGGTCTATTACTGGTCCTCTTCTAACAGAGGTTGTGCTAGAATTCTTTTCATTTTGTTCTATGTTGAAGGAGTTCAACCATACGTTCATTAGCTTAATGCCGAAAATGGACAGACCTTCAAGGATTCAAGATTATCGTCCTATATCTTGTTGTTCAACTGTGTATAAAATTGTTGCTTCGTTATTGGCTGATAGATTGCGAGTAGCATTAGCTGACGTGGTTAGTTCTGCCCAGGGAGCTTTTCTTCCATCCTGGAATATTGGGGATAACATTCTCATTTTGCAGGAACTGTTAGGAGAATACTAGTCCAATAAATCTATTAAGAGCTGTGCTTTGAAATTGGATTTGTTTAAAGCTTATGATACTATTAGTTGGGACTATCTCTCGGATTGTTTTATGGCAATTGGTTTACCTGAGCACTTTCACAATCTGATCCTTCAATGCATTCAAGTTGTTTCAATGAGTGTTCTAGTGAACCACCTTCCTATAAGGCCCTTTAAAATCTCTAGGGGGAATTCGCCAAAGTGATCCTTTCTCCCCTCTTGTTCACTCTAGCGATGGAAGGCTTTTCTCGATTAGTCTCCAAGTTTGTTGACTATAATAACTTATTCCAGTTCCATCACAAATGCAAGGAGTTGAAACTGTCCCATCTTTTATATGCGAATGATGTCATATTATTATGTAAGGCTGAACCTTAATCCATTCGGCTGATGATGAATATGGTTCAAAATTTTTCTAGTTGGTCTTGGTTAAGAATTAATGAGAAGAAGAGTAGTGTTTTTTGTGTCTTCTAATGTTAGAAACCCCGAATGGCTTAGTAACATGGTCGGGTTCACTATTTATAGAACTCCTTTCCGCTATTTGGGGGTACCAATCACTTCAAGTAAGCCTAAGTACTCAGATTTTATTCCATTGATTGATAGGCTGAAGTCTCGTATTTGTGCTTGGCAAAATAAATTATTATCTTTAGCTACCAGAGTCACCCTAATTACATAAGTGTTGAACAACTTTCATGTTCATTGTGATGCTAATATAGTTTTCCCCAAGATGGTGGTTAAGGACATGGAACGGATATTAAAATATTTTCTTTAGGCTGGTAAGATAGATAATAGCCAACGGGTTAAAGTGAAGTGGAATGAAGTCATTATCTATATGGGGGACTAGGGGTTCATTCCATCACCCAAATTCAGAAAGTATTGATGTTCAAAAGGATTTGACATTTATTCAATGACAAAGAGGCTTTATGGATGAAATGGGTGTAGACTTATTACCTCAAAAACCAAAATTTCTGGCAACTCCTTCAAGTTAGGGACTTATAATAACTCAGCTCACGACTCGCTTGTGATATTTTTCACTTTGGGCTCGCCCTCACGGTTTTAAAACGCGTCACAAAGGGGAGGTATCCACACCCTTATAAGGCGTGCTTCGTTCTCCTCTCCAGCATATGTGGGATTTCACATAATTTCTCCATTCCCAATTCTCATATTCACAGTTACTCTTAAGGATGCTCTAAGCTAAGAATTCATAACCTAGTCCATGAGAAGCTAGCTTTTGATTTCTTTTTCCAAAAGTCAAACCCTTTTAATAAGTGAATATGAATCCATTTAACCTATATTGTAATAAAGATTTTGTTGAAGTTTTGATTGATTTAAATCTTAATCCCCTTTCCTCTTTTAAGAAACACATTTCTTACCATCTGAATTTTGCTCCCCTATGATTATTTATAGTGTCAGACTAAAGAAAGTTCTTCATTATCTTCTCAATCCCCATAATATATGCCTTAGGGATCATGAAATGTAAGAGCCAGTGCACTTGCATATTGTTTAGAATTGAGATAATCAATAGAAGTCTACCTGCAAAAGAGAGTCATCTATTTTTTTCAATTTCTAATTCTCTTTTGTACAGCTTCAAAGTGAGATATGTAATCATCATAAGTTAAACTCTTGGTAATTATTAGGATATCAAGATATTTGAATTGTGGTTCTTTTATGCCCAAACCTATTTAAAAAATAAAGCACTATAATTAGTCCATTATACAAGCTGAAAGAATTAAATGGCTTTTATGCTTGTTGATTGCCAATCTTTAGAGGGTATTAAACTCTTAGAGAGAATCCATTAACAATTGTATTGATCTTGAGATAGCACCACACCATAAAAGAAGATTATCTACAAAATTCAAGCTTAAAATCTTTAATTTCTTATTTAGTTGTGATATAAGAAGTGGTGATGTCTTTTATACCAAAAATTAAATCCTAAATTCCTATAATAAAACAAATATAGTATATGAAAGTAGGAATCAATCCAACGAGAAATTATAGTTCACCAATCCCAACGAAAGTGATATTGAACAAAATAAGGGTTATATGATTTCTCTTTATTGCTTTAGATCTATGAAGCTTTGAAGCCTATGTTTTTTCTTTTATGTACCTTCCTCTTCTTGATTCACTTCGAGTTTCATCTCATATGTGAGAAGTGACTCACCATCTCCTACAAAGGTAAAGTATTGTGATCCTTAACTTCTTAGATCGTAATCACCTTTGGTTCCCAATCTTTACTAATGATTAATAGTTTTACTTACCATCTTAATGTTGGGGTAAGTTCTTACCAAGGCCTTTTAGCCTATTGATATTGTAAATAAATCTAGTGTATATATCAAAAATGCTTTCATCATGTTTCATGAAAAAAATTAATATTGATGAATAAAAATCTTTCTATTTCCTTTAACTTGATGAATGAATATATTTGTGACTTCTATGGTGTGCTAATTTCATGTGCAGATTTGCACATTAAAAAATGGTTAAATGTATTCTTCCTAATTTTTACTAGTTAAGTCTCATTCAAACTCTTCATTAGGTATGGTGGTAGTTGTTCCATCTACTATAGTTGATTTTATAGGGAGTATGGGTCCCTTTTCAACAATGTACCATAAGTTTATCCCTTCAATAATTAAGAACCATTTCACTACTTTTTCAACATAGATAGTAGTTTCCATTTTAAAAAAGGTGTTTAATTAATTAATTTTTAATTCTTGAAAAGGTTTCCTTAGATATGCCATGATCATTCATTATAACATGAGATATATGCAACTAAAGAAAATATGAACCTTTTCTCATACTTATAAGCCCTTATTTTAAGGGGCCCTAAAAGTAAAAAATTTGAAAAGCTTTTGTTTTACATAATTTAAATATAATTTAAAGTAAATATGAATGAAAGTAAAACTGAAATGAAAGATCTAGGAACTTAATAATTTAAACTAAATATGAATGAAAGTAAAACTAAAATAAAAGACCACTAGGAACTTAAAACTAAAATAAAAGATCACTAAGAACTTAACTTTATTAAGCTAATTCCACTAATTCACTAGAGATATCTTAAAATATTCTTCCTTTTCTTAAACTAGTTTCCATATAGCCTCTCATATCAAATCAATATATCTTTTATTTTCTTTCAACATAAAATGATATGAATGTTAAATTATATATCATTTATGAATATCAAGTGATTTAGTGTATTTAAGTAATGAACAATGTAAATTTTGATTAATCACAAGTAAACAAATAACTATAGGCAAGTAAAAAATAAAGGTCAATAAGAGAGAGACCAATACTATGATTCATAGTGATTTGGTCCCTTCTTTGGGTCTATTCCCATTTTTTAAAGTTTTTTTATTTTTAATCTACTACACTCTTTCATATGGGTGAAGAAGAATTCAAATTACAACATTCACTTTTTGAGTTCTATCATACCCAAAGTCTGAGTTTGCTTAGTAGACCCATAACAAACCTTGATCCTATGGTAGAAACTAGATTTTTAGGCCCATAACCAAGCCCAGGCTAAAAAACCTATTAACATAACCCAACAAAATAACACAAAATACTAAAATTCTCATTAATTGTCTCTTTTATAATAAAATAGATCAATCATCTATAAGTAAAAACAATATGCTAATGCTTAACACTAGTCAAATAGTAGGGTATACTATTTGATTGATATGTCCGAATCATCCTTAGGTGTATCTTATAAATTATTTGTATATGATTCTCTTATTTTTCTATATCTTTTAAAATCACCTTAATCTGATAGTTCTATAAAAATTTATGCCCAAAAAATAAAGACTAATTAGTGGTGATAGTCCCTTAACTGATATGTTTATTCCCTAAAATTTTCCTTCTTCATTAAGTGATACCACCATAATCAATCAAACCTTCACTTTTTAAACTTTCAATTTCAATCTCTAACTCAACTAATAAATATTATATATATATATATATATATATTCTTAAAGTGCCTAAATTTCATCAATTCATAAATATCACAATCTTGAAATTTTGGAGTCTCTCAACTTCTTTAAGGCTATGTTTGGTTGGGTGGTTATTAATGGAATGAAATGGAATTTAATATTATTCTATCGTTTGAAATGAGGGTTTATAATGAAATGGAATGTAATAAGATGGAAGTAGAGGTTTCACATTACATCTCATTCCATCGTAAACAGTAAAAATAAGTTACCTCTGATTTAAGGGATTTAGGATATAATATAAGATGATAAACAACATTTCACTATATTACATTATGAACCCTTTTTCTAAACAACATTTCACTATATTATACTATGAACCCTTCTACCCCTCTTAAACAACAATTTTCTAATATTACATCTATTTACATTCCATTATATTATAAATCATTTCATTCTATTAAAAACCTTACTTCCAACCAAACATAGCCTAAGGTTTCACCAAAGTCCAAATTCAACACTTACAAAAACTCTTAAAGGTTACAAATAAACAACTTTTTGCACAAATTCACACTTCATATGCAATTCTCAATAATTCCAAATGTGTATCCCAATTCGTATATATGAAGTCCTTAAACATATCTTTAAGGCCTATTTATACTCCAGTCTTTGAAATCTCCGATAAACCATTGGAGTCCTATAATAGACGTTACTAATATACAACTTTATCAAGAGGTGGTTAGACAACTAGATCTTTCCACAAAACAATTTGTGATTAATTAGAGAAGGCAACTTTTAGTTCCTCAAGCACTTCTATCTGCCATAAAAATGTCATTTGAGTAACTGCTTATTGTGCCAGATGATGGAGTCATACCTGTCCGTCATTACTGCGGAGCTCGAACTTACCCGCAAAACATTTTATGTTCCACACATGAGAGATTTGATGTGTTCTTTCCCCATTATTTCAGTCCTTCTCTATGTCCTATCTGAGTTGCTGATAACCCTTAAGATCAGCCAATTGAAAAATTATGGAATTGGTTACAGGGATTTCAAATTAAGCCAAATGATCATTCAGTTGAAGCATTTTATGGATTGGTCAACATCAACTGTAGAGAAATCATGCACCTTGAAATCATTTGCTATTGCTCATATGGACCTTTTGAATCATCAGTTCCATATTTATTCTATTACTTTAGCTTCCATACTCCCCTTGTTCAATATAATTGCTATTAGTTCCATATAAGTCGTAACCAAAAGCATGATCACCAGGCTGCAACAGAATTCCCAGATGTTTTCTTATAAAGAAAAAGTAGCAACACATGGACGAGGATTGGCCTGAATCCTTGAGCACGATTTACTCATATGTTCGTGCTGAACGCACCCTTCAATGTATGCTTCTTCAAGCACAGCAGCATTAAGGACATATCTATCCAAAGGGACTCAAATTTTCACATATAAAACTTATGCCTCAGACATCTCCAAGATTTCCCACACCAATAAACTTACAGTTTTTAATGATG
>JAOQMM010000007.1:239940-263853 GCA_027563515.1 Erythroxylum platyclados
GTAACTTGATCACTATGCCAACGTGGGAAGAGCTGAGGAAGTCCACTACAGAATTAGGATGCCCTGAATCGGATTGTTGATATCAATAAAGCAATAAAAACTAATACACATTATAATTTGTATGAAGCAATTAATCAATTTCATTAAAAAAAGTATGAAAATTCTTTTAAAAAATTGTGAGTCCTTGTTAAAAACTAGATACATTGAAGTGACCTATTGTAAGATTTTTATTTGTCTATCTATGCAAATATTCATTACAAAAACATTATATTTTATATTTGAGATGTACAAAATATCTTATATAAATATTAGTAAATTTAGATAGTACTTAGTATGGTACCTAATTAAGGATAGCTCAAAGAATAATTAATGGGAATAGCATAAATTAGGAGGAAAGACTTAAATGATCACTGTATATCAGATGTAGTACAAGAATATAACTACCAAAAAACTATGTAGAAAATGTAATTCAAAGTATTTTGATATTTTTGAGTTATCATAATCAATATTTTTTAATCACTAGTAAAAGCTCTCTTTCTCTGATATCAAATATTAATGTTTGGTACTCCAAAGAGATACAAGTAATGGAGCTTTAATCGCAGGGGGATGCTTTTGACTACCTCTTTGCATGGTGCCTCATGTAGACCTAACTAGTCATGGGTAAGCTTCCTTCTAAACCTTCCTCTCTTCAAACACTACTACTCATCTTCAACCTTTTCCCCGCTTCCTTCCTACCGCCTTCTCTCTCGAATACTAGATTTCCAGGGCCAACTTTAGTTACACCAACACACTTTTACTTCCCGCCCTCTTCCCTTTCTTTTTTTGTACCTTTTCTTTTCAGCTTTTCATCCCTGCCAAAATTGTTTTTTTTTTCCTTGCTAGCTTTGGTCTTTGAACATGTTGACCTTAGCTGATTCCTCCCAAGATGAATCCCCAGCTTTACCCTCATCCATTCCTCCTCCACCCCTGACTACACAACCTCAAACTGAACCCACCACCACCACAACACTTGCAACCTCTACCCGTCGGAAGAGTTGGAAATAAGTAGTTGGAGACCACCCAACATTGAGCCTAACCTTTAAGCCTCCCATGGAAATAGATCGTAAGTTAATAGTCTGTACAAAGATGGAAATTCTGGAAGAAGCTATACGTTGTTGGGAAGCCACCCTAGTTGGTTTCTTCCTTGATCAACGTCCCCCTTCCCAATCATCCATAAATGGGCTCATCGTTGCATAGCAAAAGACTAGCTAACGTCCTTCTGACAGAGGAAGATCTCATTATGTTCACCTTTAACTCAACTTCTCAAGCTCATAAAATCTTAGAGGAAGGCCCTTGGCATGTTAGAAACTAACCTTTGCTCTTGCAGCTTTGGCAACTGAGCTTGAAGCTAGAATCTGTTAGGTTCATAACATTCCTCTATAGATCCACTTCCATAATATCCCTCTCGAATATTGGACCACGCAAAGTTTGAGTGCCCTTGGTAGCTTCATAGGAAAACCCCTTTTTGTTGATGAAACTACTGCTAAGAAAAAAAGAGTGCGATATGCCTACATTCTTGTTAATGTCGATATCTTCAAAGACCTTCCAACTGAAATTCCTATTATGAGGCTAAATGAGGGACACATTCTATAGGAGAAAAGTATTACTTCCTCTTATTAATGGAAACCTCTCCCTAAACATCAAGGGAAAGTTTGGAAAGCCACCGGCAAAAAATTCCAAACTAGCAGCTATTCTGAGTTAATAGGGAACATGATTACTATAGAGGAAATGCCTAGCATAAATGCAGAGGGTAAAGAGGCTATATTAGTTGATGAGAATGCTTCTGATACTATTATTCGCTCGCATACTGAGACATCTATCATAGATCAAGAGCCTTCCCAAGTTAATCAACCTTCACCATTTATAACCCCCATAATTGGACATTCTCCATCTTCTGATAACACCAACACTGATTCAGTTAGTAAAAAAGTCAGATCGATCTCTTCATTGGTTGTTCACACTGTAAGCAATACTATAGTAGAAGAAATTCATTCACCAAGTCCTCAAGCTAGAAATGATGAAGATAATAAACAAGAAGAATTGAACATGTCATTTCAAATAGTTGAGAGGAGGAAATCTTAAAGGAGTATGAGTAAAAGCTCAAAAAAAACATTTTATTATATCCATCATCGTATGGAGTGTCAAAGGATTCAATTGCCCAACAAAGCAAGCGATTTTAAGGGATTTTGTTAAGAGAGAGAAGCCTTTAATAGTATGATTACTTGAAACAAAATAAAACTAGAGAATCTTAGTCAGTTATCTATTTTGGGACCTTGTTTGTAGCAGATATCTAATCACTCACAACATGTGAATGGCAGAATCATCTTATGCTATAGGCCTGATGAAATTCGAGTAGAGCTCCTCAACTCTACTGATCAACTTATGCATCTCAAAATCTTTTTTATGCATGAGAAAATTGACACTCTTACATCTTTTATCTATGTCAGTAATTTCGGGTTCCAAAGAACTACTCTTTGGAATAATCTCCTTGATTTCAGCAGAGCGTCTAACTTGCCTTGGTTAATATGTGGAGACTTCAACTCCATCTTATATCAGTCTGAGGCTTAAAGCAATTGCAACTTTTGAAACTACTTAGATGAATTCAAACAATCTGCAGACTCACTAAAGGTAACAGACCTGAATTCTTTTGGCCACAAGTTTACTTGGTTAAATAAACAATCCTACTATTGACTTATTCAAAAGAAGCTAGATAGAGCATTGATTAATGCTCAATGGATTGCATAATTTCCTAATAGTTATGCCATATTTAAGGACCCTCTCTTATCAGACCATACCCCTGTTAAAGTTATGAATCTCTTTCTAAAGGCTCCCAACCATCACCCCTTTAGAGTTAACAACTACTTGATTCATGTGCTGGGGTTCACTGATGTTTATAAGACAGGTGTTGTTCAATTTTTTAGCGGAACCAAACATTTCATATTTGTGCAAAAGCTGAAAGCAATCAAGCAAGATCTTGAATCTCTATATACTTTATGGGGCTACACTAAAGAAGTTATACTGAAAGCAAAGAATGAACCCATTGATATCCGGTAACTCCTTGCTCTTTCACCACAAGATCCTTCACTTATTATAAAAGAAAAACTAGCTCTCTCGCATTTTATGCTTTCATTCAACCATCATAGCTTCTTGTTTCAATAAAGATCTCGGATCAATTGGCTTAAGGATGGAGATAAATGTTCAAAGTTCTTCTTTAACTCCATCCTAGCTCGCAAAAACAAAAATAGAATCTCATCCATCGCCAATCATGAGTGACTGATTCTTCAAAGTCCAAAGGATATTATGGATAAGGCTGTAGCCTAATTCAGCAATTTACTTGGAACTGCAAATTTTGTATATGCTTCTGCTACAATCCTAAATGCACTCAATCTGCAAAAAATAAACTTGTTGGATTGTAGCATGCTCATCAAACAAGTGGAGGACAAGGAAATAGAGGAAGTTGTTTTCAAGATGGAGGGCACAAAAGCCCCTGGTCCTAATGGACTTAATGGCCTTTTCTACCAAAAAAATGGGATATCACAGGTACCTTTGTTAAAAATGCAGTGAAAGAGTTCTTTTCCAAGGGGGTGCTTCTCAAGGAAATAAACAAAACATTCCTATCTTTAATACCAAAAACCTCTTCTCCAAACTACTTCAATGACTTCAGACCCATAGCCTGTACAAATTTACTTTATAAAATCATCTCAAAGATCCTTGCAACAAGAATGAAAACAACTATAGCTCCTCTCATCAGTGACAATTAGGGAGCATTCATTTGAAACTGACAAATTGGCGATAATATATTAATTATACAGGAGCTTCCCAAAGTTTACTTAAGAGCAAACTCTACTCCCAATTACACTGTCAAGATTGATTTTCATAAGGCCTTTGATAGTACAAGTTGGGACTTTATTTGGAAGATGATAAAGGCATATGATTTTCCATAGGTCTACGTCAATTGGATTAAAAAATGCTTGACAACTACTAGATACTCAATCCTAATTAATGGCAATCCCTCATCCTACTTTAAAGCTGAAAAAGGGCTTAGGCAAGGTAACCCTCTCTCACCCTACCTTTTCATCTTATGTATGGAAATTTCCAAGTCCATAATCAAGCTTGGAGTGAACTCTAACATCGGTTTCAAATATCATACGAAGTGTAAGAAAATCAGGTTAACCAAACTTTCTTTTTCTGATGACTTGCTTACTTTTTATAGCGCTGACTTAGAGTCAATCAATAGCTATATACAAGCTCTTCAAAAATTCAAAATCACTTTAGGACTGTAGATCAATCTCAACAAAAGCCAATTTATTCTATTCAAAGGATCCTCAAATATGACCTCACACATTGCTTCAATTATGGGAATGAAAGAGAGGTCTCCGAGAGGTCTCCACCTCTCTTATACTTGGGGTTGCTTATTTCCACGAAAAGGTTCATATTTCTTGAATGCACACCTCTTATATAGAAAATCCAGCGTAGAATCAATACCTGGACAAACAAATTTCTATCTTTTGTAGGGAAACTCTAGCTCATTAAATAGGTCCTTAACTCCCTTCACATTTATTGGAGCTCACAAATCTTCCTCTTAAAAGGTTTCATCAAGACCATAGAGCGAATATTCAAAGAATTCTTATGGAACTCCTCAATTGGTGCAAAGGGTTATGCAAAAAGTAAATGGTCTGATATCTGTTTTCCTAAAATAGAAGGGGCCCTAAGTATATATTCTATTAAACTCATCAACCAAACAATCATTCTGAAGAGGATTTGGTGGATTATTGAAGACAGGAACTCAATATGGCTCAGGTGGATCCACTCCTATTTCCTCAAGGGTCGTAGTATATGGGAAGTATGTAAGAAGCCCTCTAACTCTTACTTTCTTAATCAATTGTTTCATTTGACACATCTAGTTAAAGATGATCTTTGTTGTTCTGCTAGTAATGGGAAGTTGATATCATTGTGGTATGACAACTGGTATGGCCAAGGTGCTCTTATCAATTTTACAAGCATGCAAAGGAGTTCTATTAACCTCCCACTCCATACTAGACTAGACTCCTTCATTATAGAAAGCAACTGGAATTTCCATTTATCTTGTAGACACTTGCAACATGTTGAACTCAACATGTTCATTAACAATTTGAAGAATTAATTTTCCTTCATGAACATCCACCAATTCTCTTATAGTATTTATGGATGGTCTACTAAGAATTAGTGGACAATTTCAATCCTCTTCAAAGTCTACTAAGAAATCCATAAGAATAATATTTTTTTTTAATTTGACTAGCACGTCTGCTACCACACCAAATGATGTCTTTATTGATCGATCTATCAACTAAATGGGCATGGATGTTGGCTTGACATCTCCTAGCCTTAATTTCCTAAAAAATAGACACAGGAATAAGATTAATACTTACACCTAAGTTGCATAAACATTTGAAAAAGTATAAATTACTAACTACACATGGTATAGTAAAACTCCCTGGATCTTCCAATTTTGAGGGCATCTGGTTGTTAATTATGGAGTTATAACTCTCTGTCGAGGAGATCATTTGATTATCTCGTTTGATATGATATCTTTAAGAAAATTTATGTACTTGGATATGTTCTCCAAATCTTCCATAAAGGATTTGTGATTGTTTCATCTTTGCAAATTGCACGTCCATTTGATTCTTCTTTAGCCTTTGTGGGAATACGTTGTTAGGAACATATGGAGGGGGAGGGACATATAGTGGTTCCTCTCTCTTATCTTCCTCCTTCTTATCCTCCTTGTCTTGGCTTCCTTTTTGGTGAGGTTCAACCTTCTACTCAATTGGTTTTACTCCATATTTCTTTGGAGACTCCCCAAGACAATGCGTTTGCAAACTAGCCTGCTTGAACCTCCAAATTATGGATGGAAGACAAATGAATTTTTGCAATTTGGTCGAACTTAGTTTTCATCCTCTTCTAGCTTTCATCTTAGCTCGTGAACTTAGAATTCATCACATCCATCAGTTTGTCCATCTTTGATTCCAATAAATCAAGCCTATTTTGTTAAAATCCTGGTGTGCCTTATGCTCTCATTTGGTTTCTTACATTGTTAGACCAAGAAAAATTTGATTGGTTTTTCCACCTAGGTTTATAGGTATTAAAGTAAGTATTATCACCACCTTGAATTAGTTGTACTCCCATGAAATTGAGTTGCTTCATATTATTGCTCTCCACTAGAAAGCAATCAGTTGTAATATGGCCTTCTTGATTACATAGTTTATATATTATCACTTTTAGTGGGCTAGACAAAGTGGTTTTCAGGCTGTTTATTTGCTTAACTATGTTTGTAACTTTAGCCTGTAATGTTATCACTGAATCAGCAGTAAGTGCACTCTTTTAATTTTTGAAGGATGGTTGTTATTTTCTCCCTTCTAATGTCTATAGATAACTATTATATGCCATCTCCTCCAAAAAATCATCCACAACATCTACCGTCTTCCTTATCAATAAACCTCCAACTGCTACATCAATGGTACCTCTTATAGGTGGATTAACTCCATTATAGAAGGTTTGCAATAAGAACTCCTTAGGTAAGATATGGTATAGATAGCTCCTTTGCAAATCCTTAAATCTTTCTCACATTTTGTACAATGATTCCCCTTCAATTTGCTAGAAATTTGTTGCTTCCTTTATGATCCTTGTGGTTTTCATCAAGGGGAAGTACTTAGACAAAAAGGCTTGAACTAACTACACCTATGTCATTACGTTCTCTAGGATAAGAGAACTTAACCACGTCTTGGCCCGATCTTTAAACATGAATAGGAATAGCCTCATCTTGTTTGCATCCTCTAACAACCCATTATATCTAAATGTGTCATATATCTATAAGAAATTGGGCAAATGAGCATTAGGATCCTTATTGGCCAAAACAAAAACTTGGGCATTAGTTTGCAACATATTTAGCAAAGCTAGTTTAATTTGAAAACTATTCATCTACACTAATGGTCTTGTGATCCCTTGTTGATTAGCATTGAACCTAGGCCTCATAAAGCCCATAAGTGTTTTTTGGCAACCTCCTTGGTTCCCTTCTTTTTCCATTGATCTTTCTATAGCTTCTTGACATCTTATTTTTCAAAATTTCCTCTTGCTTGGTGATATCAGAACCTTGTGTATCTAAGATATCACTTGAATTCCTTGTTCTTATGTTCATGCACCTACAATCACACAAGAAAAGTGTTAAAATGCTTAAATCAAAGTAAAATTGCACTGTATTATAAATTAAATGATCCTTAGCGATGACACCAAAAACTTATCATTCAGATTTTTAAATCTATCTATACCTTAAGTATACAGATTGTATCTTTATAGTATAAATAGTATTGTTCCCACGATGATTGGATTAGTCACCCAATAATTTTTATACACTTTTTTAAGGTAAACAATAGAATAAAAGTGGATATAAAACAAACTAAACTAGAGAAAATTGGTAATTAAAAAAATAACAAAGCAATAATATATTTATGATTAATAACGGATAATAACTTTGGAACTATATATATCCTTGTTTTGTTTTCAGTTTAGCTTCTTGATTTAATAATACTTGACCGTAGATTTCCAATAGTTAATATTACCCTCTCTTGAGATCTATCCAAGTAATCCCAATTAAAATAGACAAGAATTGAATTTTGACCTCTCCATCTATCAAAACTCTTCCTAACTATCCAACTGGATTTGACGCAATCCTATGGGTAACTAATAAACAATTAAGATCTCTCTTCAATTACCTATTAATTTGATGTTTATAGGTCTACTACACAACATAACATAGATTTTTCGACCTAATATCCTGATTCAAATTGATGATTAAAATGATAAACACCACAAAGTATATTTCTATTAAATAAGTTAAACAAAAAAATTCAAAAGTAATCCCTAAAATAAATTCATCAATTCATAGTTGAAAATATATATCCTAAATCATTCACAAACATCATTCAAGGAAGAAAATAAGAGAAAAGAAAAGAAGAGTGAATCTCAGATGTTCTCTTGTTCATGCCTTGAATAAGAAATTATGTAACTTCTACTCTTCAGGAATTTTCCTCTTTGATCTCTTTTTTAGAGGTTTTAGGCACCTTTTTTGGTGCTTCTCTTTTCCTTTTATACTTTTTGATCCTCTTAAGGGCTCTTTCTAAGGATTTCACCCTAGATTTTGTTCCAAAAATAGCCCCAAATCACTAAAAATACAAAAATCTCATGACCTGGAATTTTGACATTTACAGGCTGAGTACGATTGTGCACTGTCTTTTGCATGCATGTTCTGTTAAGAGCATGCAAACCTTGTACAATCATGATAGAGGCTTCCATTTTCTCCAACATTGATTCTACATAATCCTACAAGTCCACAATCGTGACCCATCTCCTTCTCCAACTTTTTATTTTATTTTTAGTTAAGTTTCCTATCTCCACTCGTCATCAAAACATATTAAATATCCCCTAAAACATGCTTTAAGATTAAATTCTTTCCCTAATCAAATAAAACACATAAAATAATAATAAAGACATAAATTTAAGTCCTAAACACATGATTATCACTAAAGAAAAAACCTAAAACTCATTCTAGAACTTATAAAACACACTATAATTCACATTTATCAGTGCTCAATGTATTTTAGTTCTTGGTTACAAAGCACACAAGAATTATATAGGTTTAATAATATTTTCATCCTATTTAGCATGCTTGTTCTTTCTTTAATAGCTTGCTATATAGTAAGAATGAAGTTATGGGGTATGTTTGTTAAAACCAAACAATTTTCTACTAAATGGTTTTTGATGTAAGATTACTCTATAAATTCCTGCATTAATCTTTAGTGAACATCCATTAATGATGTATACTCCATTTATATAGTCCTTTTTCTTGGAGAGAGCTAATAATTCAGGTTGAGAGTATGGAAGAATTTTATGATCAGTTACAAAGTTGCATTAGTAAATAGGGTCACTTTAACTATGGCATTATCAACAGTAACACTTTAAAGAGAGAAGAGTATGATGAATTCATTAAGGGGTCCAACATTAGACTAATTATCATACCAAAATGATGAAGAATCTCCATCACTAAGCTTATATATGAACTCTAATTTGATTTTCTCCCTAATCTTGATTATATGGTCCATTGTCCATGATGAGTTATATTTTGGCCTTATGCTCTAAAAGATTTTATTCTTTAGTTAATAAGCATGTATCCACCTAAACTAAAGGAAATTTTTTATCAGATAGGATGCTCTTATTCTCTTAAACAATTGCACTTAGTTTGTGGTTTTAATGGGCATAATCCCAAGTCCTCCTTTCTTAAGTAAATAAAGATCACTTCACTTAAACGTATCTAGTGATTTGATGTTGGCATTCCTAAATTAGATAAATCTCTTCATCTACTATTCAAGTATCTTAGTAATGCTCTTAGGGAACATTAATTGAGAAGATCAATATAAATTTATGATTTTTAATATTGAATTAACTAGTTGTATCTTCACTGCTATAGATAAGTTTCTATTACACCAGCTTGTAATTCTTGATTTAATCCTTTCAATGAGTGGCTAGAATTTAATGAAGGCTAGTATCTTAGAAGACATAGGAATGCCAAGGTAAGTTATGGGGTTTAGAAGTTTTCAAACCTATTATGAATTCTAACCAATTGGAAATGTCACTTACTCCGAAAGAAATGAAAAGTTGGCATTTTTCTTTGTTAATAAAGAGGCCTAAAAGTTCTTTGAAAGTATTTAGAGCAACCATAAGAGCACTTACTAAGTTGGAATCAGTTTTAAAGAAAAGGCTCAAGTTATATATAAAGGATAAGCTCGTAGTCTTAGGCTTTTGCATTTGAATTAGAATTTAAATTTCCTTTCTTACTTAATCACACTCTTAATGAGCCTAATTAATTCTCTTATGCTCAAGGTGAAGAGAGGGGGAAAGAGGGTCCCCTTACCTTAATCTTCTAGCTCTTTTGATGAGCTTGTAGGCTCACTATTGATTAAGATTCTATAAGAAACCATGATGACACATTATGTAATCCAATCAATGAATTTAGCAAGAAAACCAAAAGCTTGCATTGTGATTAGAATAAAGCCCCATTCCATTTAAACAAAAGCCTTGTGGAAGTCAAAATTTATTACATAATTTTTGCTTGAATGCTTCCTAATATAGTTTTTGCCGAGTTCTCGAAGTAATAATATATCGCCCCTTATTTACTTACCTTTTCTTTAATTCACCTTATGAAGGATCATATAATTGATCTAGAATAATTTTCTATCTATCCATAATTAACCGAGAGATGAATTTATAGATATTACTAAAATATGAAATTGGTCTAAAATTATTCATAGATTTGGGGGCTTATACCTTGAGAATAAGGCAAATAAAAGTCTTCTTCAGCTCCTTCAACATTCATCCCTTGTTGAAGAATTCCAAAATTGCCTCATTCAGCCAAAAAATTATTAAATATGTATGGGAAGTTTCTCCTTTGAATGTTGAATAGGATTTGCACTAGAATTGAAGTATTATCAAATAAGAGAAGATTGTTGAAAGTTGCTTTACTCTTTAGAAACGAAGACAACCAATGAGCATTTACAAAGGCCCTATCTATCATTTTCCTAAAAACCCAATTCCCTTTGTTCTTGTTACTTTATATGTAAAAGCACTCCTCTATCAATAAGTTAGTAACTTTAATATAGCTTAAACAATTATAAAACTCATATATGTGCCTTCTTAGACTAGCATTACCTTCAGCCTCTAAAGAATGAATCAAGCTATTGAAGTTGCCAGGAATCATCCAAGGATCATTTATTGTACTTCCAATTTCTTTTAATTTTTCAATAAAGGAATCCTTCGTAAAACTTGATTGAATGTACAGATGAAACTTGTACTCTCTTATTTCATTTTTAAATGTAAGTGTATTAACTGATCTTTAATGATTGATTGAGCTACTTCCATTTTGTTTAGATCATAAGCCATCAATAGTTGTCCATTATAATGATAATGGTGGTTAGTGATGATGGTCCAATGCTTCTTTAAAAAAAAACTTAGGTTCTTGCAATTATTATCCTTGATTTTAGTAGAAAAAGTTTGATATCTTGTATGTAATCATATAGCATTTGTTTTTTATTAGGGCGGTTAAGCCCTTTAAATTTTTATGATAGAATTTTCATTGTTCAGGGACTATTGAGGCTTTCTTTTTCCTCTTAGACTTCCTTCGGTTAACTCTTTGTAAGTTCTTCTCAAATTAACTCTCCTTTGGTGCAATAACTAAATAAAAGCAAGGAGTGATTAGGGTGATTTTTTGTTATCCTTTAGTTAAAGAGTGTGCTTCATTGTTAAATGCTCTCTTCTAGTTAACAATCTTAACAAGCTCTTTCTATGTTTTATCTCAAATTTAATCCTTTTGGCCAACTTTATTTTATAGTAGGTGCTTTTCACATTCCCTTATTTGAACTAGATTTGAAGGATTATAGAGGTTTACTTATTTGTTATTGTCCCCTTCTTGAGGTGGAAGAGTGCCATATCATCATTTATCATTTTAGGGTTTCTATAGACTAGGTTTTCCATTTTTATCCTCAAGTCCCTCATTATCTTTGCTACAAGCCTCCTAATTTGATTTTATATACATAAGCTTTAAGTATTCACCTATCTAGGAAGTTTTTCCAGTAGATTTCCATGTTTTCTTCTATAAAGCCATACCAAGGCTCCAGGTATAAGGAACTGAGATAAAAAATAAGTTGCCGACTTCATCTAGTCTTAGTAATGTGATAGTATCTGGAAGTTTTTAATTGATATTAATAAGCAAACATGCTCTGAAATAGCTCTCTCTCTTTATGTAGGTAGTTATTTCATCTAAAGATAAAGGTTTGCCAATGAACTAGATGACTAAGTCCTTTTATAGTCCATTAGTTTAATAGAATATTAAGGATGTTCAATAAAAGAGGGATTTGCTTTTGCCTAAGATTATGTATCTTGATGCGAATTTTCTGAGTCTGTAAGAAACTTGCTTTTATAGTAGGATTGCCTCCCACTTTGATGCACCTTCCTTTAAGACATCACTTAAGAAGCTATAATAGTTTTGCCATATAAAGGATTAGAAGTGCAATAGTGTAGCTTCAAGGAAGGTGAAGATTCACCTAAGACCTAAAGCTAAGTCTTCCTATTAGAATCTTTGTTTTAAGGTTTAGGGAAAGTGGTACATACTTCTTAAGACCAGGTTTGATCATCTTGAGGAGATGTAGAAGT
Organism: Erythroxylum platyclados; assembly: GCA_027563515.1. NCBI lineage: Eukaryota > Viridiplantae > Streptophyta > Magnoliopsida > Malpighiales > Erythroxylaceae > Erythroxylum > Erythroxylum platyclados. The sequence goes on from JAOQMM010000007.1 coordinate 252,214, forward strand.
TTGGTGAGTTAAGGCTAACAAAGGAGTTCTTGAAGCTAAAAGTGGAAAATCCTTATATGTTAGATGTTAGATATTAGATGTACAAAACTTGGCATTATGCTAGAAAAGGAAATGAAAAGGTCAGGAGGCACAAAATGAAAGATGGAATTAATAGAAATAAAAAGGAGATATAGGAAACTTTATAAAAAGAATAGGGAAAATCATATACAAACTAGAGATGAGGGTAGATGAAGAAGTTGAATGATGAGCCTAAATTAGTAAGGGTTACAAACCTTGAGTCTACAATCTAGAAGGAGATAAGTAGAATAAAACAAAAATGAACAAAATGGAGCTTTTATGCGTAAGATCTAAAAGAGCTTATACATGACCATGCAACAATTTTAGAAAGAAGTAGGAGCTTTTATCTTTATTAGCTTAAAGGCCTTGCTAAATGTGTTTTTTAGAAAGGTATGAATAATTAAATTAAGCCATAAAAACAATGAAAATGAGAATTCTAATACACGAAAACCTACAAACTATAAGAAAACAACTAACCACAATCTGAAAATTTAACCATCATAATGATTACAAATGAAGGTTATACTCCCGAATGTGATTTAAGAAAATGAGGATCCAATCCCATGTGTATGTGTAAGCTAATATGTATTCTTATCCTCTGCATTAGACTGATACAAAATTACTGGTTAGGAACATTTATATCATGGAAAATCTGAGCATTCCTTGCATCCCACATAGTAGTAACAAGAAATGTAAAAACACCATCTTGCATTTCTGTTCTGGAATCTCATATTAGACAACTCCTTGATTTGGCCTATATTCTGTGGGATTTTAGAAATTAAACATCTATGCAACAAAGCTTTCAAAGTGTTAAACACATAACTGCACTCAAAAATTAAATGATCAAAACTTTCATTAACCCTTTTACAAAGAGTGCACTAATTAGAAAGTTGTGTGAATTTTGCAATTCTATCAAAAGTTGGTAGCTTATTCAACATAGCCACCCACAAAGTTATAGAAGCTCAAGGATGATGATGATCAAACCAAACCAAATCTATCCAAAGAAGTGTTGGTAAGTCACCTACAATAATCACCTTTCTACATGCTAAGTTGGTGAATCTTTTAGCAGCATTGTTTCTCCATATTACATAATCCTCATCTGAAATAAGGAAAGTCTAAATTTCATTCTTTAACTCTATAGGTATACTAGTATATATGATGTGATTCCTCTCAATGAGAGCTTGAGCTACCAAACTTTATAAGTTAATAAAAGATTTAATAGGTTTAGCTTCATGTAGTTTAAATAAAGGCCCCATAGATCGCCTATTATCAAAACAAAATAGGGTGATCTTCCCATTTCCAATTAGATGAATAAAGTGAAGTCTCATCCTTTCCCTCATACTCATAATGGATTCGAGTGAAGTGGAAGCAAGAGAATCTGCCTTAAAGTCCCACAGGCTCCTATTTTTATAAAATAAGTGTGGATGCACCTGCACCATAAAGTTTGCTTATTACTATTAACTAGAAAAGCAATATGAGCTACCCAATACACACTGTTGGAATTCAAAATGGATATGATAAGTCGTGCTCTACCAGTGAAAGGTAGATATTTAAAGCTCCAAGAAGCAATTCTGACAATGATTTTATCAATAACACTAACATAGTCCCTAAGACCCATCTTAACATCTATCATGGCTATGCCAAGATGCATAAAAGGTAGCTGCTATTTAGCAATTCTCGAGATGGAGGATAAGGTTCCTTCTAGATTGGAAGCCTTATAAGATAAGAATAAACCACTGTTTGAGCAATTAATAGTAAGAACAGACATCTTGCTGAACATTTTAAGACCTTTCATAAGCACTGATACAGAATTAGGATCATCTTTAGAAAGCAATATGAGGTCAATAGTAAAACATAAGTGAGTTAGCCCCAATCTCCTACATTTGGAATGAAATTTAAAGCTTTTGGAACCTTTATTCTGAAGCAACTTACTGAGTGTCTCCCAAGAAGATAGCTTCGTCTGATCTTGCATCGAATTTTCCAGGATTTCCTTTCCCATTGTTTAGTACAAAACACTTGTAGCCAAAGGCTCGAAAGTATGCAACATTTGGTTTTCTTCCTTTCCATAGCTCATACGGAATCTTTTTCAGGACAAGTCTTACGAGACATTTGTTGAGTATATAACATGCAATTGACACAGCTTCTACCCAGTAACCATGAGGTAGGCCACTTTCGTATAGTATTGTCCTAGCAATATCAACTAGAGTTCTGTTCTTTCTTTCCATGACTCCATTTTGTTGAGGCATCTTTGGATGCGACAAGTTATAAGTCATGCCATTATTGTCACAGAATTCTTCAAACTTTCTGTTGTCAAATTCTCCTCCATAATCGCTTCGTATTGAGGTAATGCAGTATCCTTTTTGTCTAAGATTTTCTGCAAAACTTCTTAAACACTTCAAAAGCATCATCCTTATTTGATAGAAAATATAACCATATAAATCTGGAATAATCATCTACTAAAACAAAACCATAATTTTTACCACCAAAGCTTTGAGTCCTGGTACGTCCGAATAAGTCGATATGCACAAGTTCAAGTGGTTGGTTAGTAGACACAATATTTAAACAGGTTTCACAAACCTGATTGTTATCAAAGTTCAGAATAGGTAGTCCTCTTATCAGCTCATTCTTGGATAGCTTAGATAAAATGCTCATGCTAGCATGTTTAAACCTTCTGTGCCAGATAAATGAATCTTTTTCTAAACAGACAAAACACTTAACATTTTGTGAGGATATGTCTTCCAGTTGAGCGTAATATATATTCTGATTTCTCGAACCAATAAACACAATACTGTGATTATAAGTATCAACAATTTCACAATGAGATGGATAGAAGATAACTTTGTAACCTTTGTTACATAGTTGGTTCACACTCAACAGGTCATGCCTCAAACCATCAACAAAGAGAACGTTATCAATAGAGGTAGAGTCAGAGTTACCAATTTTATCAATTCCCATGACCATTGCTTTATTTTTGTCTGCGAAGACAACGTTACCTCCATCTTTTCTTTCAATGTAGTTAAAGTGTGATATTTTTCATGTCATGTGTCTCGAACAGCCACTATCAACTCTCCATTAATTCTCGCTTGTCTCTGTTTTGAAACATATCTGTGAAATGAATTATCTCATTTTAGGTACCCAAATGTTTATGGGTCCTTTCGGGTTAGTAGTTTGACCTTTTGATCTCCAAACCTACAAATGAGATGATTTTCAAAAGTTACAAGAATAACTTATATGACCATGTTTACCACAGTAGGAGCACTGAATAGAAGAATGAGAATAATTTATACCATGTAGCAGGTTCCTGTTGTTTTTATTGTAGCTATTGCTGGCTTTGACAAAGAAGTTCTTGTATTGCTTGCCATTATTGTTTTCATTGAATCTTATTTTGACTTTACCAAAAATGCATTTACCACTCCCAATTAGTGCGTCAAGATTCTTTCTCCCATCAATGAAATTTTCAAGATCTTTTTCTAGACATAAGATCTTTCTAGCATTCTTCTCCTTTTCTAGTTCTAGGATGATGACTTTTTCTTCTAACTGTCTTACCTTATTAGACTCATTTTTTAGCAACGCATTTTCCAACTTAGCTATTCTTTCTTCCAAAATTTCCTTTTAAGAGATATGTTGCTTATAGTTAGCCTCGAGGGCCACATTTCTGGTCAACATAATTTCGTTTGCAGATTCCAATGATTTAATCTTACTTTTAGAGATGCATCATTGCTTTTGGATTTTTCAACTTCTTTTTAGTACTTTACTGTCATCCTTTTGTACTGATCATATAATTCATGATATGCATTTTTTAGTTCATCAACTTTAATATTAGAGTCAGAGTAATATACCTCATCATCTCCAGATTTAGCCATGAAGCAAACGTTGCTAACTTCTTCAAGTTCATCTTCTTCAAAACCTTCAAAGTCTTCCTCAGACCAAGTTGCAACCATAGCTTGCTTTTTAGGTATTCTGCTTTCTATTTTATGCTTTTGAAGTAGAGGATATTCAAGTCTAGTGTGCCTAGGCTTCTTGCAGTTGAAACATATGATTTATGTATTATTACTGTTGTTATTGCCTTTTAATAAAGGCCTGCTGTTTCCAATTTTCTTGTTTCCTTCTCTCTTCTTCATTAACTTCTTTTTGTATAAGCGTGCATATTTTCTGACCATGAAGTTAAATTCATCATCTCCACCTATCTGTACCTCAATGTCGCTTTCATCACCAATTGATTTATCAGCTACTTTTAGTGTCATTCCTCTTCTGTAAGAGGTTCCTTCATCTCGCATAAGTTAAGTTTCATGAATCATGAGGTTCCCTCATAGCAAATCGAGTGAAATGGTGTCTAGATCCTTTACAGTCTCTAGTGTTATCACTTTAGGTCTCCATTCCTTCGATAGTGATCTCAAAATTTTTGTTATAAGCTCATCATTTGGATATATCTTTCCCAGATTCTTCAGGGTGTTGATGATGTTGTTGAAGCGTCCAAAGAATTCGTCTATGGTCTCATCCTGTTTCATGGTCATAGTTTCGTATTGATGTACCAAAAGACTTATTCTATGTTTCTTTACCTCATTTGTTTCTTCAAAGGTAACTTAAAGTTTGTCCCACATTTCTTTCACTATAGAGCAATAGGATATCTTTTCACACTCTTCTAGAGACAGCGCACATATCAGATGGTGTTTTGCCTTCGCATTTAGTTGTGCATTTCTCCTATCATTATCAGTCCATACTTCTACATTGTTGGAAGTGGGAGGTGTAGCTCTAATTCTGATGGTGTGCTAGACTCCGATATCTACAAATTAAAGATATATGGTCATTCTCTCCTTCTAATATGAGTAGTTCTTTCCATTGAAGAAAGGAGGCTTTGAGACGGATTGTCCTTCAAAACTTATCAAGGTGTTTGCTATGATCTATCACATGCTATTAAACAAAAATACGTGAAACCTGACGCTCTGATACCAAATGAAATAAAGCAAACACACGAAAGAGGGGGGTAAATTGTGTGTGTTAAGAAAATTTAGTATAAAAAAATTCTTCTTAAAAGAATAACTCAGAAGGGTCCTCTCGGATTTTGAAGAGACTTGCAAAAACTTCAAAAGAAAGGTTCATGTTAATAATATAAAGGCAAGAAGTAAAACTATAAAATGAAAAGATCGTGCTCAAGCTTCAGAAAGGAGGAGCCTATTAAAAAGATAGGAGCCTGCTAGACGAGGGGTGTTGTTAAAAATAGTTTAAATCAGAAGGCACCTGTAAGAATAAAGTTTGTTCCACGTAAAAACAGAAGGAGCCTCTTGCTGAGATGTATAGACACACAATGAAATGCAGAAAATTAAAGAGAAGAGAGAGAAGAAGGACACAGCTATTTATTCTGGTTCGCCTTACAACCCAAGCCTACATTCAATCTCCAAGTTTTCAACTTAAGTATTTCACTATAATAAACTAAGTGTTAACTTTGATGAGCCTCTCTAAGCTCACGAGTACATATTTTGCAAGGTTTTTCAACCTTTCAACACACACCATATTTTGCAAGGTTTTTCAACCTTTCAACACACACGAAGTGTATAATAAACTTCTTAAAAGCTTATAAAAGAGATAATAAAGAATGTAGACTAATTTTCTCTCTCACTAGAGTGATTTTCCTTTCTAAGGCTCAGTGGAAATATTGTAACTCTCAAGAATATGAATTTCAGCTCAATGAACTTGCAGCTCTATATATTTTTCAAAGTCAATCATTTCTTTGTACGATCTGTCTTCTACTTTTTGTTCTAAAAACTCTTTTTTTTCTCAACTTGTTGTTCTTCTTAAATAGGCATCTTTGATTTATCTGTTGCTTTACTTGCTTCTTTGATTAATTAGATTGAATTTGATGTGAATGTTCGCAACGTTAACTTTCCTTAAAAGAAACTTCTTCTAGTGATTTGCATGATTAATATTCAAACTTCATGCGATGTAGGATCCTTTCAGATATGGTACTATATAACGAAGGTCCTTGCAAGAAAGAAAATGTATTTCTTACGATCTTATTCTCCTTTTGAGAATTAATTTATTAGAAAATAAATCCATTTTGAATTTTAGAATGATGTTATAATCAAAATCATTACTACGCCTTGAGCTAACATTGCTCACACTAGAACAACACAAAATCGAAAAACATGAATCATAAATAAGAGAATGATATCATACCTTATTTAGGTTCCTGTAAAATTCTCTTCTCAAGCTCTCAACCACAAGTTGTCTAAAGTAGCCAACCTTTAACAATATATGTAAAGCAGAGAAAAAGAACTCAACGCTTAGAAGAAGAGGTAAGAGTGTTTGCTCTCTTATGCCTTCTATTTATAAAAAACAATAGAAGAGATTCTTTCTTAGTAAAATTAAATTTTCTAATTATAATTAAAGTCTAACTATAATTATAATTATATTATAACTTATTTTAATTAAATCAAGTATCTTTTATTTGATTTATGAAATCTTTTAAACTTTACAATTAAGTTCAACTTAATTTAAATTTTTTCTTTTTTCAACTATTCTTCTATATGTAACTTATTAGATTCCTAATATATAGACCATAATTGTAAATAATTAGAATTAGATAAATTAAAATTTTAATTTTTCTTTAATTCTCAATATCCTACTATCTTATGTTGAATGACGACCATGTCCTAACTCTCTATCATTTGACCTGACTGACCATTATTTACCATACTCTCATCCCTCTCTTTAGACTATAAGATTAGGCCCCGTTTATGTAACTCTTTACCCTCTAAATTTGCCACTTTCAATTTATAATAACTGTTTTTTTTTTCTCAAAGAGAGGTATGCTTATCAACATTTACGAAATAATGCTTTAAGAATTGCAATTGACCTAACTTTATAGGTTTTGCGTCAAAAGAAATCTTCTGTGACATTTACATTTCAGCACACAGAAGGATTAAGAATTTAATCTTGAAAAAGAGAATCATCACTAAATTATTTCCTAAGTTCGTTATGTAATTATTTTTAAAAGAAACTAAGAAGTATATATATAAATGAAACTTAGAAAACATTGAAATTTTTTTATTTAGACAAAAATCGAATTTTTATTAGCAGTTGAGATAAAAATAAAAAGAAGAAAAAGGACAACATTTACTGTCCCCAATTTTGCATTTAATGCAACATCCATTCCAGATTCCATCTGCGAAAGAGTGATCTCTTTGGTGACATTGGGGAGGTGGCATGTATAGTAACTATGAAAAACCCCAATAGAAAATGACACCAAATAGTTTGCCTATCGAGACCATGTTTGTTATCTTCAGCGACATCATTTAAAGAAACGGGTTTGTTCCCAATAAAAAAGTAATAAAAAGGTAAACTGATCCATGATTTAGCTTAGGGTTTTGGAAACCCTAGCATATTGGATAAGCAAGATGACATAATCAAATCCAGTGTGCCAGACAAGGTTGATGAAGATTAGAAAGGGAATAATTGGGAATGTGATAGAGGAATTAAAATGAATTTTAGAAGGTAAATAATATGCATTGCATGTAAGAAGAAACAAAATGAACTCCTGACTTAGAGTACTGGGCCTCTCACCAAGGTCAAAAGGGTATTTGGCGAAGAAGAAGGTGGGAGAAAATGGAATCAAAAGACTGTCTATCATAATTATATATAGATATATCACGCGGCTCATCGGAGAAGGAGAATCAACGTTTTTTTTTTATATAAATATTTGTTGTGCATTTTTAGGATGAGTGGTTTGGACTAAGAGTGACAGAAAGAGAGATAGGAGGAACTTGTGTATTTCTTCTCTAGCTCAGCCTAGCTAGTGTCATTTTCCAAGATATACTCTCGAGGTGCACCACAACCAAATCCTCTCTCTCTCTTTCTATGCACTTTCTGAATTTCTTTTTCTTTTTTTTTTCCTGGTTTGCTTAGCAACACATACTTTCTTAGGTTTCTCTATCTATACACCTTTCACTCTCCCTCGTCCTCTCTTTCTCCACCGTGTTTGTTTGTTTGTTGAAGAAGATTTTATGTTCATTTTGCTTCCCTTTAAGCTCTTACCTATCCAATCCCTTTATTCCTTAAAGCATAAGCCGTGATTTTCTTTATATGCTTTTCATATATTCTTGAACCAACAACAAATCTATCTCTCACTCACGTACACGCTTGGAAGAGAAGAGAAAAAGATCAATCTAGAGCTGCCTGCCGAGTCGTCATCTGCACTTCAACCTTTTCTTCTTCTCTTTTCTTTTTTTCTCCCCCTCAATCTATCAACCAAGATAGCTTTAGTTTAAGCCTCGTAAAGGCAACTCTGGTAAAGACATTAACCTACGTAGTGAAAGATGTCCTTCGAAGGGGTTTCTGTTGAAGGCTCCTCCAACTCAGTTCCTGATCTTTCTTTGCACATCAGTCCACCCAATCGTTCTTTCCCCTCTTCAACATGTAGTAACATCAATGACAAAGCATATACATGCTTCACTCTTACTGGAAGACGGGACTCATCACACAAATCCAATAATTTTAGTTCCATCCCAACAGATTCTCAGGCTCATACAGAGCTCTCTTTAGCTCATCCATCAACTAACGCCCTCACCATAGAAAACCTAAGCAACGAGAATTTCACAGGTGGTGGAAATAAAAACGAAGAACCAACACACAGTACTTACCAGCAGCAAAATTACCATCATCTTCACCACTATTCTAACACTCACCTAACCCACATAAATAATGGGGTTTCTCTGCTCGATGTATCCGATGGTTTAAGACCCATAAAAGGGGTTCCAGTCTATCACAACCGTTCACTTCCTTTTATGCCTTTTGATCATTCAAGAGATAAGAGAGATACCAAGATGTGCTTCTACCAAATGCCCCATCCCTCTTCGTCTTTGTGCTCTCAGAATCTCCCTCACTCTCCATTATCAGCAGATAATATTGGTGGATGTTTCGATCCCATGCCTATAGTAAACTCAGGTTCAAATCAGTCTCTTTCTGGACACAACAGGTTAGCATCAACAACAAGGTTTAACGGGCTTTCAATGGATGCTTTCAAATCGTACCAGTTGCACCACCATCATCACAACAGTCAGTATGGGGTTGGACCAGCTGATGCTTCCCTTGGATTGATTAGATCAAGATTTTTGCCCAGGCTTTCAACAAGGAGAAACGTGAGAGCACCAAGAATGAGATGGACAAGCAGCCTTCACGCTCGATTTGTTCATGCGGTTGAGCTACTTGGTGGACATGAAAGTAAAGACAAGTTCTTGCCCTTCTAGTTCTTTTTGGTTCTATGCGTATGTAGTTATTTACGATTGGGTTATGGTTTCTTTGTTTTTTCTGATTCTTAATTATATATATATGTATTGCTTTGATGAAACTGGTTAGGAGCTACTCCAAAGTCAGTTCTGGAACTCATGGATGTCAAAGATCTTACATTAGCTCATGTGAAAAGCCATTTACAGGTAAAACACATATGAAGAAGTAGATCTTCTTCTCTCACTGCCTCTGTGGTAGTAATATCAGTATTATTGATGGGTCAGAAGGCAAGGAAGTGATAGAGGGATGTATTAGAGAAACAGTAAAGAAAGAGCAAATGAGTCTGAAACTTCTGATCTCAGGCAGACAAGTTTCTGCTTTTTAAGAGAGAGAAAGAGAAATAAGAATGATACGAGACAAAAGTAGTCATCATTTCTCAATAATACACTTCACGCTTACCACGCTATGAAACATCAACCTCGTGATTAATGACAACATCCAAGAAAATCCCAGAAGATAAAAAGAAATAATACATCTAACAAGTTTTGTAATAACAGTTCCCATTGATTTAGTATTATGTTTTTACCTCTCCAATAGTCATGGTTTTCTTTTTGACTTTTCAGATGTACAGAACTATTAAGTCTACTGACAAACCTGCAGCCTCCTCAGGTAATTCGTATTGCTTACTTAGTCTTCATTTCAGCCCATGTATCAAGCAGCCTTGGCTTCTATATAATATGTATAAATATATTCTTTACTATCTAAATCTCGCATAAATTACAAGGTCAGTTCATTAAATATATAATTATATATGTAGTATCTTGACTTGCATGTTTTTTGTTCACTTATAATTGAACATGAACTGTTGTTACAAATATTTCTTGAAGGCCAATCAGATGGATCCGGAGAGGAAGACATGTCGACAATGGAAAGCACAAATGACCATACCCTCCCACGATTTACGGATATAAGAGGACCATCAGACGGGTCAACGCAACAGGATGTGGACTACGCTCTCAGTGCTACTCTCTGGAGTAATTCTTCGAGGTATGTATAACATTTAATGTCACGTCAGGACTCTCTTCTTTTCTGTCTTTTCTTTGTCTCTCTCTCGTACAAATTTAAGTTATTTATATTATATTAGTGAAACAGAAAAAAGAAGTCAGGAACTCTCTCCTCATCTCTACTATAAGTTCCTAATCGTAATTACAAGTATTATACTGGCAATGGTACGAAATTGTCTTAGCTCAGAAATGCAGTGCAACCCACTACCCCCATTTACTGAGAATAAAAGAGATGTCTTAGGATGACAGCTTTCTCTTTTCTTTCTTTTTTCTTCTTTCTGTTGGTTTCTTCTTTCTTTCTTTTTTGCTTTAATAAGATCTTCTTTTGCTGACATGAGAGATTGGAGTTTGATGCGTTATTACAAAAGAAAAGCAACAAACATGCAATCAAATGTTAACTAGGATACGAGAAAGCAACCACAAGTACACTTTTCTTTTTCCTTTAAGTTTCAGAGCTCTTCTTACTCTTTTTTTTTTTTAATGATCAATACTCTTTTATTATTTTTATACGTATTTTTTATTATACATATATATACATATATATATATATATATTCTTATGTTTGATTATTTTATTTAGGTTTTTTTTTCCTTCTACGTGGACATAAACTTATATCACCAAAAAGACCGAAGTGGAGATTGCGATGCATTTGGGGAGCGGGATTCGCGCGGCAGAGTATGAGAGTGCGTTGATGTGGAGTGGGTGTTGGACGGAGATGGAGGGGTTGGATGTAAGTTCAACTTCACCCTCCTCAAGACGAGATGTGTTTACTGATCTGTTGCTTTAGAACCTCCTCATCTACCGTGTAGGCGTGGGATGTACAGCTTGGGCATTCAACGCACCAAAGACGTTACTTTTGAAGTGGTCGAAGGAGAAGAAGGCTTTTGAGAGGTTGGTCGACGATGTGGATGGTGATCAGCTAGGGAATGTAGGTGCTTTGGAGCAGAGACTTCTTTTGTGGCAGTCGGCTGTGGCTTATTTGTTTTCTTAGGTGTGGTTGAATACGCAGTTACGGGAGCAGTATTGAAACGAGAAATATATTGATGATTGAAGTGATGAGATTATGAGTTGTATTTTGTAAGTTGATCTGCGCCCGTTTTCACAGTTGAGATTCTATTACTTCCTTTCTACATCCTCTATCCCACGCCAAACAACCGAAGACAAAAGATGAAAGCCTAACCATATCCAAAGCTCATCGTCACCACCCCTCCAACTGCTCCTCCGTCCACCTCCACAACTCCCCATGCAGTTCTTTTCAGGATGATATTCTTGAAGACTGCCCACTATCCCACCCAAA